>JAWPHD010002970.1:0-233448 GCA_037043455.1 Cyrtodaria siliqua
TAGTATCTGGTGTTGTTGTTGGAGGTGTGGCTATTTCTGTAGTATTTGGTGTTGTTGTTGGAGGTGTGGCTATTTCTGTAGTATTTGGTGTTGTTGCTGTTGGCGTTGCTATTTCTGTATTATTTATTGTTGTTGTTGGAGGTGTTGCTATTTCTGTAGTATTTGGTGTTGTTGCTGTTGGCGTTGCTATTTCTGTAGTATTTGGTGTTGTTGCTGTTGGCGTTACTATTTCTGTAGTATTTGGTGTTGTTGATGGAGGCGCTGTTATTTCTGTAGAATTTGGTGTTTTTGTTGGTGGCCTTGCTATTGTTGGCGTTTTGCACGAACGCTTGGGTGGAAAGACGTCAAATGGCAAATAAAGGCATAACAAATCCATAAAGGGTTACCTTTTTGTCAGCAAGTGTCAATAATGATTCCCTCGAAAATTTAAGATTGGGTTGCCTTTTTGTTAAGCCAGTTTAACTTTTGGGTAGGTCGAGATTACATTTTGAGCAAACAAATGGTTACGTTTTGGTTAAGAGGTTACGTTTTAGACCGGGTTTCGTTTTGAGTTCCAACAATTTCCGGTCATTCTGCATCTTATATGTCAACGGCAATAAAGATTGTGTAACCATTGAAGATACCAAAGTCCAAGGTTCGACCGACTACTACCGGGGAACATGAAATTTATATCTACTAACACAGGTGACAATCAACATTTAATTTTAAGCATCCCAGCCCCATCCCAACCCACCCCACAAACAACGTTTTAAAGGACATGCCTAGTCCATCCTAGATCCGCGCTTGACCTCTATCGTACCATGAGTTTTGAATATAAATAAATCTCCATACAATAAGGTTTGACAAGTGACTACGCGATATTGACGTGAATTCAAATATATTCCTACCTTTATCGTTTTCGTTGATATATTCTAGCCAGTGTGGTTCATAGATATAGGTATACTACCGGAGATATATACTAATAATTAACAGATTAAACCCATCTAAATGTAATGTTGCACAATATTAATGGAGCCGGTATTGACGAAAATAGGGCAGCTCACTAGGGTTCCCGAACTTAGATATAGTTAACATGCCTTTTGTATACAACA
Organism: Cyrtodaria siliqua; assembly: GCA_037043455.1. Classification (NCBI taxonomy): domain Eukaryota; kingdom Metazoa; phylum Mollusca; class Bivalvia; order Adapedonta; family Hiatellidae; genus Cyrtodaria; species Cyrtodaria siliqua. The sequence continues at coordinate 1,092 of JAWPHD010002970.1, forward strand.
TCAAGATAGTGTAACTAAACAACCTACATATGTTAGTTAAGTGGCAATGATGTTAGATAACATTTGTTGAAATTAAAGGGACACAGTCCGTAACTTTTAGCTTATATTTACGTTGATCAACAGTTCGTAACTACCAATATTTAATATTTATTAAACAGAAACACGATGTTTTGATGGAACAGCGTCGCATTACTATTGAATGTATTAAACGTTTTGTATAAAACTGATATGACGCTCAGTACACCCTCGCAACATATGCTTTTATCCAACTCGTATAATGAATTCAATATTAAATAGGCACTCTTGTAAGGTCCTCTATAAATATAATCAGTACGGTACGTACCGTACACCGCACATTCCTCTCATTTAATTATACTAAATCAGCCGGATGCGCTCGCCTGGTGCAGTCGAAAGTAGATCTATATTAAAGAGTGCTAATCTTTTTTTTTCTTTAAAAACATTTTTAGTGCAGTTTCCTGTTATTTTTTGTCTGTATCTGTATTCTGGACATGTTGTTGATATTTGAAAATACAGCACATCATGTTTTTGACAGTTTTTATATACATTTTCAGAAGTGAAAGTAGACATCAAGGGGTAAAAATAACGTTGACCTTCGACCCGGTGTTAGTGTACAGCTGAAGAAATGTTTGCTAGAAGATATTCGACCCCCTATTTCCTTGTGGATGTTTTCTAGCAGACATGTTTATTTGCATGATAAAGTGAGTTTTCCAAGGTTTGAGTGTTTAACAGGTGGCCAACATGTACAACATTCTCACTTTACTAGGGAAGGGTCATGGAGACCCATTTACGCTATTATTACCTACAACATGTACTGATCATGTCATGTATATAAGGATGATCAACATTATACAGAGACATATATGTGTGTTAAAAGGATGCATATAAAAGTGTTACTTTTACAATACAAGTTAGACGCATTTATTAAACATAAACAGATAATAAATAAGTAAACAGAATTCGTATCGTATCGTTGAATCAGACTGTTGAAATTGACAGATAACAAATACCATGTAGATGTACAGTACGGTATCTTCCGTTCATTATTTATTATAACAATTTTATCACATAATATGGCTTCTGAGAGTGCATGATATATCATACACGTTCAGATACCTATTTATCATTATTTGAAATCTTACTTCCTATAATTTCTCTTACAAATTGACGCGGTATATATAGGTAAATTGACAACATTGAAGTGAAACTATCACGTCGCATGTGTGTTATGTGATAAACAAAATCTTACATTCGTGACTATGTATTATTGACTTTAATAAACTCTTTGAATAAAAAGATAGGATACTCTCGGTTTATTAAAGTCAATAATACACAATCACTCATGTACGACCCTTTATCTCTTACATGAAGATATTTACTGAGCTTGTTTAGCCGCGTGATTAAGCAATCTCTACCCAGAGTACACTCGTTCCTCATTTGACTCTGTCAACGTTAAAGGAAGTAGGTTTAACGGTTAGGTCACGTGTTATTCAAAAAGTTATGACGATGTTTATAATAAATCCTTTTGCGTGATCTGCAAAGATAAAATATTGACCTATATTAAATAATTTCTATAAGTTAATTTGTTTTAGTAATTTTCTGCTATCGAGCTTCGCTTTGAAATGTTTACATATGCGTTTCGATTGAGGAGACCTAAGTACGTATTATTTTATAGTAAAATAGTCCCGATTAAAACTAAATTGTTTTCATGCATTATTTCAAATCTTGCAACATCTAATTTGCAGATATTCTGAAAAGTATATTTACACAAGAAATAAATAAGTTTCAAGCAAACATATTCCAATTTAACAGGTTTTACCAAAATCTTGTAATTTAGTAGTTAGCAGAGATATATGTTTTATTTATTTATTCATTTTATTTCCTCCATTACAGAGATTACATAATATAATATTATGACAACAATGCATATTAAAGTAGGTGATGTATGAAATATTTGAAAAAAAAAGTGAAAAACATAGAACATGAACAATATGTACATACATATATAAAAGATATCCAAAACATGTCTAATAAACATTCCTCTCTTGTTAGAACCTTTATTCACGAAACGAAATATAGAACGAAACGAAAGTAGACAAAGGTTCTGGAGGGGAATGTAATCATATATATTTAACTACAGTATCCTGGTCCATGAGAAGACTAATGTAATACGCAATTGACTAACTCTAAGAATTGCCAATATTGCAGGTTTGTCTGCTAGTATGTTAATTTGCAACTTATACAAACACATACTGAGTTACATTTTTTATAAAGTGATATGACTGAATTAGAAAAGCACAATAATTAGTTGAAGACAATGTGTCAAAAAATGGTATGCTAGATCCAAGCATGACATTATACATCTCTTTGCCAGGAAGCGTAATGAAGAGGTTAAATTGTACAATATCTAAGATCAAATATAAATCGTCAAAATACTTTTGTCTCGACAACGAAAAGGCTTCGCATGTTGTGGTTAAATGTTCGAATATGTCATTTACTTTAAAGTGGCACAACAAACATTCACTTTCATTAGATTTACAAAGTTCTACTGACGACCTTGACAACGTTCTACTGACGACCTTGGCAAAGGTCTACTGACAACCTCTACTGACGACCTTGACAACGGTCTACTGACGACCATGACAAAGGTCTACTGACGACCTTGACAACGTTCTACTGACGACCTTGACAAAGGTCTACTGACAACCTCTACTGACGACCTTGACAACGGTCTACTGACGACCTTGACAAAGGTCTACTGACGACCTTTTTATATTCTAGTATATGGGCATGTTAGAAGTCATATAGTTAATACATTCATTTTTTTTAAAAGCCTAGATAATAGTTTAATTACAGTTTGATATACCATTAGAAAAAAATATTATAGGTTATGATGTCACTGACATGTGTGTATGTTTATGTTATTTATGCTGCCGCCTGAATATCTACTTAAATAAGTAGTGAAAGTACTAGAGGAATAGAATAGAAAACTCACTTTAACAGCACATTTGTCAGTAACATAATGACTTTCAGTTAACAAAACTAATAAATTTCATCAGTTGACAGACTTCCGGTACGTATTGGTCGAGTTTATGTCGTATTATGTGGAGAAATTATAATGAAACGCGGCTATTAAAGATCAGTTAATTAAAAATATCCGGGCAAAGTAAACTAATTTGACGCATAATAATGCAATTTTATTTTCAAACGATACCGCCCTATCTTTTAAAGCTTTTAATTTATTTAACAAAACCAGCTGATGCCTTGTCTACATACAGTCCCTGGTCGATCAAAATGTGTTATGAATTTGTAACATGAATAAATACAAATGTAAAAAAAGTTAAAAGGACAATATGACAGCGATAGTTTTAACACAAGACACCCAAGTAGTCTGGTATCAGGTACGCATTGTTAACAAATTGATACCCGAAATAGCCATCGTGATTGCGGGGTTCCGATCACCACCTGTAACGTGAAATAAGTTGGCCGTGAAAAAAGTTGGTATAAGTGGATATGCGCATGCGCGTAACATATTTTCGCCAGTAAATTAATACATGCGATCCCGTACACATTAGAGTTCCTCGTTCGCTAAAGTGTGAAATGCCAAACCACGCCTTTATTCTCTTCATCACCTCCCACCTAGTTACGCGCATGCGCATATCCACTTATACCAACTATCTTCAAGGCCAACTTATTTTACGTATTGTTCACAAAAAGCATGTACCTATAAAAGAGCGCTTTGCCGAAATACCATCATTCGTCGCAAGCTGTGGAGGTATAAAGAAGCAGATCATCCAGTTCACGTAGATTCGTACATATTTGAAGTCAAGGTAGGAAACATTGTAATTATTATTTCTTGTTTTTACGAGTGTATTATCTCACCCTTAGGAAAGTCCGTTACACTGGGGAGTGATTCTGGACGATAGCTGGTAATGAATTCGCATCGATGCGCTGTTGTTAATATAAACAAAATCTTTAATACCTATTTCATATTCATATTTCAATAAACATGTAATAGTAAGTATTTTCATTCAAGCATATCACCTCAAATATGAGACTGCATTAAGAGTATAGCCTTTCCAATACTTTAATCAAATACTTCAACATATTTAGTGTTCTGTTTATATGGAGCACTGAAACTCTTCCTTATTCACCATATAATCATGAAATATGTGTGGGTCTTTTTGCGCATACACTTTTACTGAGATTATTGATTTAAACATATTTATTTTACATCGATTGCGAAACAAGTTCTTGCAACTTAGATTAATCACTCTCGATGGTTTCCTGGTTAGAACCAGTACTAAGCAATGTGGATTAATTATCTTGCTCAAGGATAAATAACGTGGCCGCGACAAGGTTCGAACCCACGACCTCTCGATCTGGAGTTCGGAGCTCTGAGATTAATAGTAGGTCTATGTATTAATTCGACGTATTTTGCATAATTAGCGTTATCCCTAAACTTCCGTACGGTAGCCCTAATTTAATACTGACGCTAATAACGTGTCAGTAGTCTGAGAACTATATAACTCTACTTGGTTAAACTTCGCGGAAAGCATATGTTGCATCGTGTGTCAATCGGTTTTGTGTCTTAAATCAATTACCAAAACAAGGAATCCCAAAATACTTAAATGTAATAAATGAATTAACTACCTCAGAGTCTAATATACGCAACTTAGTTCCAACTCATAATTATGTATAATGGTGACATTTTTCAAAGATCATTAACTTTGATTTATTTGTGTTCAGTCTACTGGAATGATAACAGAATGTATGGTATCCTGATTACTACATTGTCCGCATAAAGAAGCATGGCTATTTTCAATTAATTTATCGTAAACACAGCATATATCGGTGGAACGTTCTCAAATACTACGTTTTCTTTCTTTAATTGCAAGTAGTTGGTTCCTCTACTCCAGCATTTGTTTAATTATGTGGAGTGCGTGGTCCATTGGTAGAGCGCCGAACTCCAGATCGAGATGGCGTGGGTTCGATCCCCGCATCGGCCCCGTTATTTACCCTTGAGCAAGATAATTAATCCACATTGCTTAGTACTGGTTCTACCCTGAAAGCCATCGAGAGTGATTTATCTAAGTTGCAAGAACTTGTATCGCAATCGTCGTAAAATAAATATTTTTAACTAATTAGTTTAATTACTCGTAGGATATGTTGTCTGATTTTTAATTTAGTATTTTGACTGTTACTTGTGACACGCAAGTTTCATAACCTTTGCTACCAACTAAAATCCTCTTTTTTTTGCCCACTTTTTTCATTTTTGGTTAAAGCATCTTTTTAGAAACTGGGACCATACGCCACTGCCCATGGAATAGTATGAAAATACCTCACTGAAGGTTCCGTGTTCACCGTCATATTCATACCATCTTTTCGTACTATTGACATTTTAAATATTGAGTTCTGCTCCACCCGGGGCTAGAGGGTGTGAACGGTAGCAATACTGTTCACTAATGTTCACGAACAGTCTCAGTCCGAGATTGCAGTAATTTTTATATTTATCGTGTTCGGCGATTTCCAAACCCATTTCGCATGCTTTCTTTTTATACACTCAAGTAATATGAAAACGCAACACGGGAATTTCCGCTATATATTGTATGTACAATATGCTGCTTTTAATCGAATGGTACGTGGCTACCTAAGACCTTTCCTTTTGGAAAAAATACTAAAACAACAAATAATACTGCAAATAGTATTCCTTCAATGTTTCATTATTCACAGAGTACGCGTTTGGCTCAATCATGTGACCAAACTTAGGATGCAACATTTTGCAAACTATTTACGTTAAATACAGTACTGAACTAGCTCAATTTTTCAAAGAGCTACTTCAACATTTATGAAGTTCTTGTTACAAAGTGTAGTGTGATTAAAACGTCTACAACATCACAGTTGTGTCCTTTCTCTAGTTAACTGCAACTTTCTTTTTAAAAAACATCTTGGGATTTCTTTGGAATATTATGTGCAATTAAGTGTGCAGTATATACAATATATAGCGGAAATTCCCGTGTTGCGTTTTCATATCACTTGAGGGTATATCACAGTAGCGTTCCATGTGCAGTGTAGCGGCGGGAAAATGTCTTCCTGGACCCGATATCATTTTTGGTTAAAGCATCTTTTTAGAAACTGGGACCATACGCCACTGCCCATGGAATAGTATGAAAATACCTCACTGAAGGTTCCGTGTTCACCGTCAAATATTCTGAAAATTATATTTACACAAAAAATAAATAAGTTTCAGGCAAACATATTCCCATTTAACAGGTTTTACCAAAATCTTTTAATTTAGTAGTTAGCAGAGATATATGTGAGTGCAAGGAACGATAACTCTGCGTGAAGATTGCGAATTTGTATCAGGAAGCTGTTTTTTATGACTCTTCGTATATGTTTGCAAAATGATCGAGTAAGCCTGTGATACTTAAATTGTTGGCGACTGATGCTATGTTTTTGTATTTCACTATTAACAATTTCCAAAACTGTTTTTTTTATTATTATTATTATCTTTTGCTTACACTTGTAATCGTTTTCTCTCATTACATATATATTTTTTTCTAGCTTTTCGTTTCACCCATGTGTTGGTGTGCCTTAAAACCCAATTCAATTCAATTCAACTCCTTTCACCCAATTTTAAATAAAGTTTGTTGAACTACATTTGATGTGTGTTTGCGTCATTCCGTTTTCTTTTGCAATTATATTTCTCGCTGTTTTAAAATCACATTTTTCTCTATAACATTCTCCGTTAAACCAGTATTTATGACGAGGACGTAGACACACTTATGTTCGTTCTTCAAGATCCGTGGTCGAGGGGTTAACGACGTTGCAAACCTTCTCGCCTCTCACCGCTGCGGGTTGGCATCATACTGGGAACGCAACATGTAGGTGAGAAAGTGTCGATTTTTACGGATGTCGGAAAGTATACAGTACTGGTTCTATCCAGGAAAATCGGGTGGTCTGCCTCTACCACAAAAACATCGACCGTCATATATGGCCAAAAATGTGCAAAAAAGGACGTAAAACATTCAAACTAATCGAAGTATTAGCTTTAATCTCAAACATACGGGTTGGGGATTATCATTCTGTTTTCTATTGCTATACGAACCTCACATTGTATAATTTTACTTTCAGAATGAAACTAACTACTGTTTTAGTTGTCGCTCTGGTTGCTGGGCTATTTGTCTTGGATGTTGGGGCTTTTCAAAGAAGGAGGAGACATGGAGCTGTCGCGCCAACTATGGTCGATACGAAGGAACTAAGAGACGTGGTAGCAGAAGTGGCAAAGGTAGCTAGAAAAGAACTGGAAGATGAGCTGGAAGACGAACTGGAAGACGAAATAAGGAATGAAATAAATGAAATAAATAATGAAATATAGAGACATTATACATAGCAGATACATCAGTTAAGAGTTTTGCATAACTTACAGACAGCTAGGACTTGGATACATACAATATGTATTGTCATAATTAAAAAATATCGAACTTCAATGTTTTTTAGCCGTATACTGTCTTGTTGTTTTCAAAAATATTCTTTTATATGTTTTTACTCAAAATGCATACTTGTAAAACCCAAAACTAAACATACAATAAACATGATAAATGGCATTATTTCAAAACTTGTATATGGTTATATTTTATATTTTTAAAACCCTTATCAAACAATGTATATTTTACTTATCGGTCAAAAAATGTGTAATTATAAATTTAGTATTGAGCTCATTGCTACAAAGAGACACCGTCACGGTATGACTGAAAGAGTGTTGAAAGCGACGTTAAACCCCATGCATACATAATGGCCAGGGCCTAAACTCATCAATTTTTTGAGCGCAAGAATCAGACTCGGACTCAAAATCTCATTTTTTGGCAAACACTTTCAACACAAAAATATGGATAAAAATTGTGATTTTCAGATATTTTCTGTAAAATTACCTTTAAAATTACTCATTTCTGTAAGCAAATATGGTAATTTGCTTGTAAAATTGTTTTTATTTGGAATTAAAAAAGTTGAAATTTTTGAGTCGAGTCCGATTCTTGTGCTCAAAAGTTTGATGAATATTAGGCTAGTGCTACCCTTGACTAATAAGCACACAGCACAGGCGATATAGATTTGTAAATGTATCAATATACTTCGTCTTATGATGTCATTATCAAGGTCATGCGTGTTTTGATTAATTGACATAATTATAGAGTCTGAAGTGATGTTTTATTTGTTATTCAAGACGTACTCTGACGATAAAATGCATAAGTGTAAGTGTCATGTACACATATTTAGAATTATTTGAGTTCGGAAGTTTTATCTTTAGTGACTGCAATTTCAATGTGATTACACATATTAGGGGGCAAACATTTTAAAGATGAGTGGCCACCCTTTTGGTAGTATTATCAATTAACAAATTTAACTCTTAAACATCATATGAACATTTCTTGATAGTCTTAGAGAGCAACATATAATATTATTTAAAATCGCAACTAAATTGCATGTAAAAATAAGTATTATTTGCATGACGTAGATACTACTTTTACCACTGCGTGACTGCACGGGGAAAAGAGGTAAATCTGAATTGTATAGCTGCACAACTATTGCCAGATAATTGGTAAATACATATACCTGTGGATTAAATTACCTGTTCAAAGTTATCTACGTCATGAAATAAAATCTAATGCTCGCTTTTTACAGATATTGCTATGCGTGAATTGTAAATATCTATTGTTGTCTATTGATTTCGATTTAAATAAACAGAAACGTGTTCTTGAAGCAAAACATGGCCGGAGAACTTTAAACAATCACACACTTGTATGAGGACAAGTTAAAACAAGCTACCAGTTGAAACGGGTGGCTGGTAGACAAGTCAATGAAACTAAAGAGTGTTTCGCTTCTGTTATTTAGAAATGTATTTAGAAATGTAGATTCATAGGAACTCAAAGTCAATTCAGTTAAGTAAGATAAGTGTGTTCATCATCTTTATCCATTGAAATTTCGCAGTTGAACCTACGTCTGGGCTTAACATATAATGGATGTGCAATATAACACACTTATGTAAAGACAACTTGTTTGACCCGATGTCTCCAAGTTTTGTTTAGAAAGATAGCATTCTAGCATTTCTATCACAACATCAATTCAATCACACACCATACAACTGGCGTGCAACTTTTCCTATTTTTTATATATTTTAAGAAAAAAAAGTTTTACTCTTGCTATTGCATCTTGACCCCCACCCCCATTAACAATTGAATTGAATTGAATGTTGTTTAACGGCTCATCAACACAGTATAGGTTATTTAGAGCCGCCCCCAGAGAGAGGGGAAGGATACATAGGAATCCGGGAACCGTGCCCTACTCGTAATATCGAATAGATTCCTATGGTTCTTTAACGTGCTCGGAGGATAGATCGATACACGGGACCGCCCGGTTTACGTCCCCATCCGACGGACGAGGCTAAGGTCAAGTTAACAAACCATTGTCCTTTGTTGTTATTTCGCAACATGATTTTGAGTACTAAAGAAAGAGCCACGTTTACGAAATAATATACATAGACACGTTTCAATACTTTTTGTTTTAACATGAACATTAAATAATGTATACTGAAAGGAAAAAGAAACGCAGGGTGCGTATTTCCGCTATATATTACATATACTGCACACTTAATTCCATATATATTCCAAGGAAATCCCAAGATGTTTTGTAAAAAGAAAAAATGCAGTTAGTTAGAGAAAGGCACAACTGTGATGTTGTAGACGTTTTAATCACAGTACACGTTGTAACAAGAAATTCATAAATGCTGAAGTTCCTCTTTGAAAAGTTGAGCCAGTTCAGTACTGTATTTAATGTTAAGTGATTGCAACATTTAAAGCCTAAGTTTGCTCACCTGCTTGAGCCAAATGCGCATTCTGACGATAATGAAACTTTAAAGGGGTGACCATTGGTGTGTTCAGTGCTGTTTAAACCTTCTTTCTAAAAGGACAGGCCTAATGTCGCCCTGTACCATTCGATTAGCAGTAGCATATTAAACATACAATATATAGCGGAAATACGCACCCTGCGTTTCTTTTTCCTTTCAGTATAAGAGGTTGATGGTAACTAAAATGTTATTGTTGTTTTATTAATGGCCAATTTCCATTATGTCATAGGTTGAAAGCATTTAATGACATATGTAACTATTCATCAGAGTCATCAAATAATACAATATCGTATGCATCTAACAATATGAACAACATAGAACATTACGTGGTCCGAGTATTAACTTTCATACCCCATCCAACCCCTTCTCCAAGAAGCGAAAACGGGGTTGGCTGGGGTATGAATTAAAACCGTAATTTCGGCTTAATAAGTTTGCATATTGTACAATTAAAACGTTTAATAGGTAATTTTAAACAGATAATACTTTTTTTTTTAGTAAAAACTGTTTTTTAAACGTGTTTTATTGTCGAAATATCCGTTATAAAATCCTGCTATTTTAAGCATTCCCTTCGCTTAATGGAATTAAGGCGGGCCCACGTAATGGTAATGTTTTTGTTCGTGGCATAGAGATACACAAAATTTACAACATGTATCTATGCCTAAATTCTTTATTGAACCAATATCTGCAATTTAAAACACAACTATCACATAGTTACCAGGTTAAAAACTTTAAATTGTATGTTTGCGTGACTATCAACATTTAGCGTAATCATATGGCAAAAATACATCGCGTGGTGATCCCCATGATGTGTAAATGAGGCAGAATTAGTTAGAAATCTTATATCAACATGACTTTTTCTGTGATCTCTTCCTAAAATGATGTAGATTTAGAATCTGGTAAGGAAAAATCAATGTACGCAATCGAAAGTCCTGTGAAAAGTAGAAAAGCGGACTTATTTTTTATCTACCTCCTTCATCTGTACGGCATGAGTAGTATTCAAAGGAGAGTGTTGTGAGTCATGAACGACTTGTATAATCTTCTAGATCGTTTAAACACAACGAGAACATAACTGGCGAGAGGTTTTGGCGAACTCCATTATTACAACAGAAGACAAATAAAACTGAGTATCATAAACACACAGTGCATGACTTAATATTATCACATATGATTCTATTTCGGTTCAAACAGTTGTCAGATTTATTATTGTGCACACGATCATGCCGGATGCGACATTTTCGTGCTCTATCGAAGGTCTTATTTACACCAATGAAAACACCGAATACATTTTTATGAGAGTTATTTATCAATTTATGAGAGTATGTAATTTAAAAGTAGATATAAAAGACGAAGCGGAAATGAGCATTCCAGTTCCACAGTCAACCATAAACACGTATCGAAACAGTCAACAATTACAATGCTAAATAAAGAGCAATACATGTGATATCATTAACATAAACTGTTTGACAATAGAGGTACCGCCTTGGAATGGTCAATGGAAAAAAAGGCCGCTGTTTTTTTTAACCAGGTTCAAGGATGCACCAAACCGTACTCTTAAAACGTTACAGTGTAAACAAAGAAATCCGCAGCAGGCTATATCCTCTAACAATATAGACAGAATTAATAGGCCATACGTATACAAGTATAACAAAAAGATGATCATGTATATATGAATATAAAACAAAAGCATAGTAAGCCATAGAGAAGTACTCAATGACTTGGCAGAAGCCAGAGAAATAAGAGAATAAACCGTTACGTTCGCGACAAGACAAGATTGGAGCCATACATTCCCGAGCGGCCTTTCAGTATTTATGTGGACGACATCATAGAGTCTACAATCTGTCCGGTCATCGCAAAATCAAAGAGGAAAACATTGTGGCGGACTGTATATGATTCAGCCACTAAACATGCAGTGCGTTGCAAAATGATAGGGTTATAACGTGTTTTTTTTGATAAACTTTTTTAACACGTTTAATAATAGATTATACGAAAGCGATTATGAATGAATACATAGTCTGCAGTTTGAGAAATTCTTTCTCTGCTTGTCATGGCCTTATAATAGATTCGGCAAGTGTCAAATATTAGTCTCGGAAGATTAGTGGTACACCGGGACAACATTGCAAAAACACACTTATCTGCATTTACTTTCTAGTCAAACAACAACAAAGTCGAGAGGATACAGAACCTTGTCTGGACTTGTCAATTATGAATGAAATGAATACGTTTTTATAACTTGACAAAGCAACGTGTCAGTAAGTAAATAGATAAATAAATTAATAATAAATAACTTAATTAATTAACTAATGGAATACGTCTAAAATAGATGAAAGTGATAATAAAATCATTAATGCTGAAAAGTGTATGTGTGTGCTTATTTTAAATAAGAAATATGTATACTTTTTATTACCCCACCACACATACAACAACTATGCAATTGAAATTTGTTTTTATAATATAGGGAATAAACCTTTCCGTTTTTACTTTAAAAGAAACAGTACCAAAAGTAGCTACAAAAGTCGAACAGAACAATGCATCATCCATAGGTCAATCTGTTATACAGTCGTCATAAGATCATCCATAGTTCAATCTGTTATACAGTCGTCACAAGATCATCCATAGGTCAATCTGTTATACTGTCGTCACAAGATCATCCATAGGTCAGTCTGTTATACAGTCGTCACAAGATCATCCATAGGTCAATCTGTTATACAGTCGTCACAAGATCATCCATAGATCAATCTGTTATACAGTCGTCACAAGATCATCCATAGGTCAATCTGTTATACAGTCGTCACCAGATCATCCGTAGGTCAATCTGTTATACAGTCGTCTCAAGATCATCCATAGGTCAATCTGTTATACAGTCGTCACAAGAAAGGGATCCTGTATCTCCTCTGCAAACATGACTTTGTCTTCAAATGCATAGGCAATGTGCGGCCCCGTTTTCTTATATACTCTTATGTGTTTTCCCCATACTATAACCCATTCTAAAACATGAGCGACATGTCGGTGTACACAATGGAACTGATGTTCCTGTTATCATACCTGGCAGGGCTCTATATGACGGGGATATGACACCACAGTGCTAAAGCTCTTAAATGACCACGTTAAAAAAAGCGTTTTTGTTGAAACCACAATCCACTTAAAAACTACGGCAAACACTATTCCAATATGTCTATTATTACTTGCAGTCGTCGACAGGTACGATTAAAGTGCAAAAATAAGTTTACCCCTGTACAAAAATGAACATGACTATATATCCAGGAGATTGATAATCCAGGAGATTTTATTTTTTCAAAATTTGCCTAGTTTAAAAAGCATTTTTTTTGTTACAACCAAATTCATAACCCAATTAAAAACTACCGCGAACAGTATTTTAACATGTCTATATTACTTGCAATCATCGATAGGTACGATTAAAGTGCAAAAAACAAGTTTACCCTCGTAGCAGATACAACAGTAGATACAGCAGTAGATACAGCAGTAGACACAGCAGTACATAAAACAGTACATACAACAGTACATACAAAAGTAGATACAACAGTACATACAGCAGTAGATACAACAGTACATACAACAGTACATACAACAGTATATACAACAGAAGATATAACAGTAGATACAACAGTAGATACAACAGTACATACAACAGTAGACACAACAGTAGACACAACAGTAGATACAACAGTAGACACAGCAGTAGACACAGCAGTAGACCAGCAGTAGATACAACAGTAGATACAACAGTAGATACAACAGCAGATACAGCAGCAGACACAACAGTAGACACAGCAGCAGACACAGCAGTAGATACAGCAGTAGATACAACAGTAGACACAACAGTAGACACAACAGTAGACACATCAGTAGATACAACAGTAGACACAACAGTAGATACAACAGTAGACACAACAGTAGATACAACAGTAGACACAACAGTAGACACAACAGTAGACACAACAGTAGATACAACAGTAGACACAACAGTAGATACAACAGTAGATACAACAGTAGATACAACAGTAGACACAACAGTAGATACAACAGTAGATACAACAGTAGATACAACAGTAGACACAACAGTAGATACAACAGTAGACACAACAGTAGACACAGCAGTAGACACAGCAGTAGACCAGCAGTAGATACAACAGTAGATACAACAGTAGATACAACAGAAGATATAACAGTAGATACAACAGTAGATACAACAGTACATACAACAGTAGACACAACAGTAGACACAACAGTAGACACAGCAGTAGACACAGCAGTAGACCAGCAGTAGATACAACAGTAGACACAACAGTAGACACAACAGTAGACACAACAGTAGATACAGCAGCAGACACAGCAGTAGATACAGCAGTAGACACAACAGTAGATACAACAGTAGATACAGCAGCAGACACAACAGCAGACACAGCAGCAGACACAGCAGTAGATACAGCAGTAGATACAACAGTAGACACAACAGTAGACACAACAGTAGACACAACAGTAGATACAACAGTAGACACAACAGTAGATACAACAGTAGACACAACAGTAGATACAACAGTAGACACAACAGTAGACACAACAGTAGACACAACAGTAGATACAACAGTAGACACAACAGTAGATACAACAGTAGATACAACAGTAGATACAACAGTAGATACAACAGTAGATACAACAGTAGACACAACAGTAGATACAACAGTAGACACAACAGTAGACACAGCAGTAGACACAGCAGTAGACCAGCAGTAGATACAACAGTAGATACAACAGTAGACACAACAGTAGACACAACAGTAGACACAGCAGTAGACCAGCAGTAGATACAACAGTAGATACAACAGTAGACACAACAGTAGATACAACAGTAGATACAACAGTAGATACAACAGTAGACACAACAGTAGACACAGCAGTAGACACAGCAGTAGACCAGCAGTAGATACAACAGTAGATACAACAGTAGATACAACAGTAGACACAACAGTAGACACAGCAGTAGACACAGCAGTAGACCAGCAGTAGATACAACAGTAGATACAACAGTAGATACAACAGTAGATACAACAGTAGACACAGCAGTAGACACAGCAGTAGACACAACAGTAGATACAACAGTAGACACAACAGTAGATACAACAGTAGATACAACAGTAGATACAGCAGCAGATACAGCAGCAGACACAACAGTAGACACAGCAGCAGACACAGCAGTAGATACAACAGTAGACAAGTAGACACAGCAGTAGACACAACAGTAGATACAACAGTAGATACAACAGTAGACACAACAGTAGATACAACAGTAGACACAACAGTAGACACAGCAGAAGACACAGCAGTAGATACAACAGTAGACAAGTAGACACAGCAGTAGACACAACAGTAGATACAACAGTAGATACAACAGTAGACACAACAGTAGATACAACAGCAGACACAACAGTAGATACAACAGTAGACACAACAGTAGACACAACAGTAGATACAACAGTAGACACAACAGTAGACACAACAGTAGATACAACAGTAGATACAACAGTAGACACAACAGTAGATACAACAGTAGACACAACAGTAGACACAACAGTAGACCAGCTGTACATACAACAGTAGACACAACAGTAGATACAACAGTAGATACAACAGTAGACACAACAGTAGATACAACAGTAGACACAACAGTAGATACAACAGTAGACACAACAGTAGATACAACAGTAGATACAACAGTAGATACAACAGTAGACACAACAGTAGATACAACAGTAGACACAACAGTAGACACAACAGTAGATACAACAGTAGATACAACAGTAGATACAACAGTAGACACAACAGTAGATACAACAGTAGATACAACAGTAGATACAACAGTAGACACAACAGTAGATACAACAGTAGACACAACAGTAGACACAGCAGTAGACACAGCAGTAGACCAGCAGTAGATACAACAGTAGATACAACAGTAGATACAACAGTGGACACAACAGTAGACACAGCAGTAGACCAGCAGTAGATACAACAGTAGATACAACAGTAGATACAACAGTAGACACAACAGTAGATACAACAGTAGATACAACAGTAGATACAACAGTAGACACAACAGTAGACACAGCAGTAGACACAGCAGTAGACCAGCAGTAGATACAACAGTAGATACAACAGTAGATACAACAGTAGACACAACAGTAGACACAGCAGTAGACACAGCAGTAGACCAGCAGTAGATACAACAGTAGATACAACAGTAGATACAACAGTAGATACAACAGTAGACACAGCAGTAGACACAGCAGTAGACACAACAGTAGACACAACAGTAGATACAACAGTAGATACAACAGTAGATACAGCAGTAGATACAGCAGCAGACACAACAGTAGACACAGCAGCAGACACAGCAGTAGATACAACAGTAGACAAGTAGACACAGCAGTAGACACAACAGTAGATACAACAGTAGATACAACAGTAGACACAACAGTAGATACAACAGTAGACACAACAGTAGACACAGCAGAAGACACAGCAGTAGATACAACAGTAGACAAGTAGACACAGCAGTAGACACAACAGTAGATACAACAGTAGATACAACAGTAGACACAACAGTAGATACAACAGCAGACACAACAGTAGATACAACAGTAGACACAACAGTAGACACAACAGTAGATACAACAGTAGACACAACAGTAGACACAACAGTAGATACAACAGTAGATACAACAGTAGACACAACAGTAGATACAACAGTAGACACAACAGTAGACACAACAGTAGACCAGCTGTACATACAACAGTAGACACAACAGTAGATACAACAGTAGATACAACAGTAGACACAACAGTAGATACAACAGTAGACACAACAGTAGATACAACAGTAGACACAACAGTAGATACAACAGTAGATACAACAGTAGATACAACAGTAGACACAACAGTAGATACAACAGTAGACACAACAGTAGACACAACAGTAGACACAGCAGTAGACACAGCAGTAGATACAACAGTAGATACAACAGTAGATACAACAGTATATACAACAGTAGATACAACAGTAGACACAACAGTAGATACAACAGTAGACACAACAGTAGACACAACAGTAGACACAACAGTAGACACAACAGTAGATACAACAGTAGACACAACAGTAGACACAACAGTAGACACAACAGTAGATACAACAGTAGATACAACAGTAGACACAACAGTAGATACAACAGTAGACACAACAGTAGACACAACAGTAGACACAACAGTAGACACAACAGTAGACACAACAGTAGACACAACAGTAGATACAACAGTAGATACAACAGTAGATACAACAGTAGACACAACAGTAGACACAACAGTAGACACAACAGTAGACACAACAGTAGATACAACAGTAGATACAACAGTAGATACAACAGTAGACACAACAGTAGATACAACAGTAGACACAACAGTAGACACAACAGTAGACACAACAGTAGATACAACAGTAGACACAGCAGTAGATACAACAGTAGATACAACAGTAGATACAACAGTAGACACAACAGTAGACACAACAGTAGATACAACAGTAGACACAACAGTAGACACAACAGTAGACACAACAGTAGATACAACAGTAGACACAACAGTAGACACAGCAGTAGACCAGCTGTACATACAGCAGTAGATACATCAGTAGATACAGCAGCAGACACAGCAGTAGATACAACAGTAGAGACAGCAGTAGACACAGCAGTAGACACAACAGTAGATACAGCAGTATATACAGCAGTAGATACAGCAGTAGATAAAACAGTAGACACAACAGTAGATACAACAGTAGATACAACAGTAGAGACAGCAGTAGACACAGCAGTAGACACAGCAGTAGACCAGCTGTACATACAGCAGTAGATACATCAGTAGAGACAGCAGTAGACACAGCAGTAGACACAACAGTAGATACAGCAGTATATACAGTAGTAGATACAACAGTAGATAAAACAGTAGATACAACAGTAGATACAACAGTAGAGACAGCAGTAGACACAGCAGTAGACACAACAGTAGACACAACAGTAGACACAACAGTAGATACAACAGTAGACCAGCAGTAGATACAACAGTAGACACAACAGTAGATACAACAGTAGACACAACAGTAGATACAACAGTAGATACAACAGTAGATACAACAGTAGACACAACAGTAGATACAACAGTAGACACAACAGTAGACACAACAGTAGATACAACAGTAGATACAACAGTAGATACAACAGTAGACACAACAGTAGATACAACAGTAGATACAACAGTAGATACAACAGTAGACACAACAGTAGATACAACAGTAGACACAACAGTAGACACAGCAGTAGACACAGCAGTAGACCAGCAGTAGATACAACAGTAGATACAACAGTAGATACAACAGTGGACACAACAGTAGACACAGCAGTAGACCAGCAGTAGATACAACAGTAGACACAACAGTAGACACAACAGTAGATACAACAGTAGATACAACAGTAGATACAACAGTAGACACAACAGTAGACACAGCAGTAGACACAGCAGTAGACCAGCAGTAGATACAACAGTAGATACAACAGTAGATACAACAGTAGACACAACAGTAGACACAGCAGTAGACACAGCAGTAGACCAGCAGTAGATACAACAGTAGATACAACAGTAGATACAACAGTAGATACAACAGTAGACACAGCAGTAGACACAGCAGTAGACACAACAGTAGATACAACAGTAGACACAACAGTAGATACAACAGTAGATACAACAGTAGATACAGCAGTAGATACAGCAGCAGACACAACAGTAGACACAGCAGCAGACACAGCAGTAGATACAACAGTAGACAAGTAGACACAGCAGTAGACACAACAGTAGATACAACAGTAGATACAACAGTAGACACAACAGTAGATACAACAGTAGACACAACAGTAGACACAGCAGAAGACACAGCAGTAGATACAACAGTAGACAAGTAGACACAGCAGTAGACACAACAGTAGATACAACAGTAGATACAACAGTAGACACAACAGTAGACACAACAGTAGACACAACAGTAGACACAACAGTAGACACAACAGTAGATACAACAGTAGACACAACAGTAGACACAGCAGTAGACCAGCTGTACATACAGCAGTAGTAGATACAGCAGCAGACACAGCAGTAGATACAACAGTAGAGACAGCAGTAGACACAGCAGTAGACACAACAGTAGATACAGCAGTATATACAGCAGTAGATACAACAGTAGATAAAACAGTAGACACAACAGTAGATACAACAGTAGATACAACAGTAGAGACAGCAGTAGACACAGCAGTAGACCAGCTGTACATACAGCAGTAGATACATCAGTAGAGACAGCAGTAGACACAGCAGTAGACACAACAGTAGATACAGCAGTATATACAGTAGTAGATACAACAGTAGATAAAACAGTAGATACAACAGTAGATACAACAGTAGAGACAGCAGTAGACACAGCAGTAGACACAACAGTAGACACAACAGTAGACACAACAGTAGATACAACAGTAGACCAGCAGTAGATACAACAGTAGACACAACAGTAGATACAACAGTAGACACAACAGTAGATACAACAGTAGATACAACAGTAGATACAACAGTAGACACAACAGTAGATACAACAGTAGACACAACAGTAGACACAACAGTAGATACAACAGTAGATACAACAGTAGATACAACAGTAGACACAACAGTAGATACAACAGTAGATACAACAGTAGATACAACAGTAGACACAACAGTAGATACAACAGTAGACACAACAGTAGACACAGCAGTAGACACAGCAGTAGACCAGCAGTAGATACAACAGTAGATACAACAGTAGATACAACAGTGGACACAACAGTAGACACAGCAGTAGACCAGCAGTAGATACAACAGTAGATACAACAGTAGATACAACAGTAGACACAACAGTAGATACAACAGTAGATACAACAGTAGATACAACAGTAGACACAACAGTAGACACAGCAGTAGACACAGCAGTAGACCAGCAGTAGATACAACAGTAGATACAACAGTAGATACAACAGTAGACACAACAGTAGACACAGCAGTAGACACAGCAGTAGACCAGCAGTAGATACAACAGTAGATACAACAGTAGATACAACAGTAGATACAACAGTAGACACAGCAGTAGACACATCAGTAGACACAACAGTAGATACAACAGTAGATACAACAGTAGATACAACAGTAGATACAGCAGTAGATACAGCAGCAGACACAACAGTAGACACAGCAGCAGACACAGCAGTAGATACAACAGTAGACAAGTAGACACAGCAGTAGACACAACAGTAGATACAACAGTAGATACAACAGTAGACACAACAGTAGATACAACAGTAGACACAACAGTAGACACAGCAGAAGACACAGCAGTAGATACAACAGTAGACAAGTAGACACAGCAGTAGACACAACAGTAGATACAACAGTAGATACAACAGTAGACACAACAGTAGATACAACAGCAGACACAACAGTAGATACAACAGTAGACACAACAGTAGACACAACAGTAGATACAACAGTAGACACAACAGTAGACACAACAGTAGATACAACAGTAGATACAACAGTAGACACAACAGTAGATACAACAGTAGACACAACAGTAGACACAACAGTAGACCAGCTGTACATACAACAGTAGACACAACAGTAGATACAACAGTAGATACAACAGTAGACACAACAGTAGATACAACAGTAGACACAACAGTAGATACAACAGTAGACACAACAGTAGATACAACAGTAGATACAACAGTAGATACAACAGTAGACACAACAGTAGATACAACAGTAGACACAACAGTAGACACAACAGTAGACACAGCAGTAGATACAACAGTAGATACAACAGTAGATACAACAGTATATACAACAGTAGATACAACAGTAGACACAACAGTAGATACAACAGTAGACACAACAGTAGACACAACAGTAGACACAACAGTAGACACAACAGTAGATACAACAGTAGACACAACAGTAGACACAACAGTAGACACAACAGTAGATACAACAGTAGATACAACAGTAGACACAACAGTAGATACAACAGTAGACACAACAGTAGACACAACAGTAGACACAACAGTAGACACAACAGTAGACACAACAGTAGACACAACAGTAGACACAACAGTAGACACAACAGTAGATACAACAGTAGATACAACAGTAGATACAACAGTAGACACAACAGTAGATACAACAGTAGACACAACAGTAGACACAACAGTAGACACAACAGTAGATACAACAGTAGACACAGCAGTAGATACAACAGTAGATACAACAGTAGAAACAACAGTAGACACAACAGTAGACACAACAGTAGATACAACAGTAGACACAACAGTAGACACAACAGTAGACACAACAGTAGATACAACAGTAGACACAACAGTAGACACAGCAGTAGACCAGCTGTACATACAGCAGTAGATACATCAGTAGATACAGCAGCAGACACAGCAGTAGATACAACAGTAGAGACAGCAGTAGACACAGCAGTAGACACAACAGTAGATACAGCAGTATATACAGCAGTAGATACAACAGTAGATAAAACAGTAGACACAACAGTAGATACAACAGTAGATACAACAGTAGAGACAGCAGTAGACACAGCAGTAGACACAGCAGTAGACCAGCTGTACATACAGCAGTAGATACAACAGTAGATACAACAGTAGAGACAGCAGTAGACACAGCAGTAGACACAGCAGTAGACCAGCTGTACATACAGCAGTAGACACATCAGTAGACACAGCAGTAGACACAGCAGTAGACACAACAGTAGATACAGCAGTATATACAGCAGTAGATACAACAGTAGATAAAACAGTAGATACAACAGTAGATACAACAGTAGAGACAGCAGTAGACACAGCAGTAGACCCAACAGTAGACACAACAGTAGACACAACAGTAGATACAACAGTAGACCAGCAGTAGATACAACAGTAGACACAACAGTAGATACAACAGTAGACACAACAGTAGACACAACAGTAGATACAACAGTAGATACAACAGTAGACACAACAGTAGACACAACAGTAGACACAACAGTAGACACAACAGTAGATACAACAGTAGACACAACAGTAGACACAGCAGTAGACCAGCTGTACCTACAGCAGTAGATACATCAGTAGATACAGCAGCAGACACAGCAGTAGATACAACAGTAGAGACAGCAGTAGACACAACAGTAGATACAACAGTAGATACAACAGTAGACACAACAGTAGACACAACAGTAGACACAGCAGTAGATACAACAGTAGACACAACAGTAGACACAACAGTAGACACAACAGTAGATACAACAGTAGACACAACAGTAGACACAGCAGTAGACCAGCTGTACATACAGCAGTAGATACATCAGTAGATACAGCAGCAGACACAGCAGTAGATACAACAGTAGAGACAGCAGTAGACACAGCAGTAGACACAACAGTAGATACAGCAGTATATACAGCAGTAGATACAACAGTAGATAAAACAGTAGACACAACAGTAGATACAACAGTAGATACAACAGTAGAGACAGCAGTAGACACAGCAGTAGACACAGCAGTAGACCAGCTGTACATACAGCAGTAGATACAACAGTAGATACAACAGTAGAGACAGCAGTAGACACAGCAGTAGACACAGCAGTAGACCAGCTGTACATACAGCAGTAGACACATCAGTAGACACAGCAGTAGACACAGCAGTAGACACAACAGTAGATACAGCAGTATATACAGCAGTAGATACAACAGTAGATAAAACAGTAGATACAACAGTAGATACAACAGTAGAGACAGCAGTAGACACAGCAGTAGACCCAACAGTAGACACAACAGTAGACACAACAGTAGATACAACAGTAGACCAGCAGTAGATACAACAGTAGACACAACAGTAGATACAACAGTAGACACAACAGTAGACACAACAGTAGATACAACAGTAGATACAACAGTAGACACAACAGTAGACACAACAGTAGACACAACAGTAGACACAACAGTAGATACAACAGTAGACACAACAGTAGACACAGCAGTAGACCAGCTGTACCTACAGCAGTAGATACATCAGTAGATACAGCAGCAGACACAGCAGTAGATACAACAGTAGAGACAGCAGTAGACACAACAGTAGATACAACAGTAGATACAACAGTAGACACAACAGTAGACACAACAGTAGACACAGCAGTAGATACAGCAGTAGACCAGCAGTAGACACAACAGTAGACACAACAGTAGATACAACAGTAGATACAGCAGTAGATACAACAGTAGATACAACAGTAGACACAACAGTAGATACAACAGTAGACACAACAGTAGACACAACAGTAGACACAACAGTAGACACAACAGTAGATACAACAGTAGACACAACAGTAGATACAACAGTAGAGACAGCAGTAGACACAGCAGTAGACACAGCAGTAGATACAACAGTAGATACAACAGTAGACACAACAGTAGATACAACAGTAGATACAACAGTAGATACAACAGTAGACACAACAGTAGATACAACAGTAGACACAACAGTAGATACAACAGTAGATACAACAGTAGACACAACAGTAGACACAACAGTAGATACAACAGTAGACACAACAGTAGACACAACAGTAGACACAACAGTAGATACAACAGTAGACACAACAGTAGATACAACAGTAGATACAACAGTAGACACAGCAGTAGATACAGCAGTAGACACAACAGTAGACACAACAGTAGACACAACAGTAGACACAACAGTAGACACAACAGTAGATACAACAGTAGATACAACAGTAGACACAACAGTAGACACAACAGTAGACACAACAGTAGACACAACAGTAGACACAGCAGTAGATACAACAGTAGATACAACAGTAGACACAACAGTAGACACAACAGTAGATACAACAGTAGACACAACAGTAGATACAACAGTAGATACAACAGTAGACACAACAGTAGACACAACAGTGAGACACAACAGTAGACACAGCAGTAGACCAGCTGTACATACAGCAGTAGATACATCAGTAGATACAGCAGCAGACACAGCAGTAGATACAACAGTAGACACAGCAGTAGACACAGCAGTAGACACAACAGTAGATACAGCAGTATATACAGTAGTAGATACAACAGTAGATAAAATAGTAGACACAACAGTAGATACAACAGTAGATACAACAGTAGAGACAGCAGTAGACACAGCAGTAGACACAGCAGTAGACCAGCTGTACATACAGCAGTAGATACATCAGTAGAGACAGCAGTAGACACAGCAGTAGACACAGCAGTAGATACAGCAGTATATACAGTAGTAGATACAACAGTAGATAAAACAGTAGATACAACAGTAGATACAACAGTAGAGACAGCAGTAGACACAGCAGTAGACACAGCAGTAGACCAGCAGTAGATACAACAGTAGAGACAGCAGTAGAGACAGCAGCAGACACAGCAGTAGATACATCAGTAGACACAGCAGCAGACACAGCAGTAGACACAACATTAGACACAACAGTAGATACAGCAGTAGACACAGCAGTAGATACAACAGTAGATACAACAGTACATACAACAGTACATACAACAGTAGATACAGCAGTACATACAACAGTAGATACAACAGTAGATACAACAGTACATACAACAGTAGATACAACAGTAGATACAACAGTACATACAACAGTACATACAACTGTAGATACAACAGTACATACAGCAGAAGATACAGCAGAAGATACAGCAGTAGATACACCAGTAGATACAGCAGTACATACAACAGTAGATACAACAGTAGAAACAACAGTAGATACACCAGTAGATACAGCAGTACATACAGCAGTACATACAGCAGTACATACACCACCAGCAGTACATACAGTACATACACCAGCAGCAGTACATACATCAGTAGATACACCAGTACATACAACAGTAGATACAACAGTAGATACAACAGTAGATACAACACTAGATACAAAAGTACATACAACAGTAGACACACCAGTACATACAGCAGTAGATACAACAGTGCATACAACAGTACATACAACAGTAGATACAACAGTAGATACAACAGTACATACAACAGTAGATACAACAGTAAATACAACAGTACATACAACAGTAGATACAACAATACATACAACAGTACCTACAACAGTAGACACAACAGTAGCTACAACAGTATACACAACAGTACATACAACAGTAGATACAACAGTTCATACAACAGTAGATACAACAGTAGACACAACAGTAGACACAGCAGTAGATACAGCAGTAGATACAGCAGTACATACAACAGTACATAAAACAGTAGATACAACAGTTCATACAACAGTACATCCAACAATAGATACAACAGTAGACACAACAATAGATACAACAGTAGATACAACAGTACATACAACAGTACATACAACAATCGATACAACAGTAGACACAACAATAGATACAATAGTACATACAACAGTACATACAACAGTACATACAACAATAGATACAACAGTAGACAAAACAATAGATGCAACAGTAGATACAACAGTACATACAACAGTACATACAACAATAGATACAACAGTACATACAACAGTATAAACAACAGTAGATACAACAGTACATACAACAGTAGACACAACAGTAGATACAACAGTACATACACCAGTACATACAACAATAGACACAACAGTAGCTACAACAGTATACACAACAGTACATACAACAGTAGATACAACAGTACATACAACAGTAGATACAACAGTAGACACAACAGTACTTACAATAGTACATACAGCAGTAGATACAGCAGTAGATACAACAGTACATACAACAGTACATAAACAGTAGATACAACAGTTCATACAACAGTACATACAACAATAGATACAACAGTAGACACAACAATAGATACAACAGTAGATACAACAGTACATACAACAGTACATACAACAATAGATACAACAGTAGACACAACAATAGATACAACAGTAGATACAACAGTACATACAACAGTACATACAACAATAGATACAACAGTAGACACAACAATAGATGCAACAGTAGATACAACAGTACATACAACAGTACATACAACAATAGATACAACAATAGATACAATTGTACATACAACAATAGACACAACAATAGATACAACAGTACATACACCAGTACATACAACAGTAGACACAACAGTAGATACAACAGTAGAACAGGACATGTAGCATTCACTGAAATCTCGGCCTGCCAAGACCGTATCATGCATAATTATGATATCAGTCTGGGCAGATTAGGTCACTTAAAGCGCCCACTAGCGATTAGCCCAATTTATTCGCGTTTTTTTCACGCGCATAAATTCGGCGTTTGCGTGATGTCATGTTGTAAATAAACGCACAACATCAATTGTTGATTCACCAGTTAAACTTTTTAACGTCACTTGCTGCTTCTCATAAATTAAAAGAAAGAAATTAATATTAAATTAACAAGAAAAATCTGTTTTTTGAAAGTCTCGTAGAATCTCTCAAAATCTCGCCAAAATCACCCCGAAGTTTCCAAAGTTTGGGGCGATTTAAAACGTCCTATTTCCCACAGGCCCTGGTTCTGGATCCGCGTAGCATAGCGTCACAAAGAAATCAGAAGCGAGCCGGTTGACCGAGGCTACACAAATTCAAAACAATCAACAATTACAACAATCGTGAAAACTCAGCCAATCCCGTCATTCTTCGGGATCCCGGGCACGGTTTCCGGATTCCAATGTATCCTTTCCCTCTCTCTGGGGCGGCTCTGCCGGCTCTGTCGTTTTAACACAGTATAGGTTATGTAGAGCCGCCACAGATAGAGGGGAAGGATACATAGGAATCCGTGCCCTACTCTTATTATCGAATAGATTCCTATGGTTCTTTAACGTGCTTGGAGGATAGACCGATACACGGGACCGCCCGGTTTACGTCCCCATCCGACTGACGAGGCTAAGGGAAAGTGTCTTGCCAAAGAACACACCGACGAAACTCAATGGCACCGCGGAGGATTTAACCCGGGGCCTCCGGTTACAAATCCGCCGCGCTACCGACTGCGCCAAGCCAGCCCTCTAAGAAGAACTTGGTCCTGAAGAACTTGGTCCTGAAATTGAAAAAAAGTATATTTATGACGTTTCTTTCATAACGACATCATCGAGTCGTTTAAGTGGCAGTTTTAAACAATTCCATGTTTTACACAGCGATTCCGTGGTCGAGGGGTTAACGACGTTGCATTGTAAACCTTCTCGCCTCTCATCGCTGCGGGTTCGAATCCCACTAGGAGATCAACCTGTAAGTGAGAAAGCGTCGATTTTTACGGACTGCGGGAGGTAAACAGGACTGATTCTACCCAGGAAACACGCCTTTACCACAAAACAAGAGGCCCGAGAGGGTCTGTATCGCTCTACTGTCTATATGGAAAACCATTTGCCCTGCATTGAGCAAAATGGCAGTCGAACAGAAATTACTGCAAGACCCCGAAGTACCCATGTAGAGTGGCCCCTTTACGGTAAAGTAACAAAACCCGTTTTATAAATGCTTTCACATTTGGACAAGATAGTATATCTTTTTGTGTTTTTTTTGCTCGACTACACCCTAGTGGGCCCAGCAGATGGAACAAAAATACGAAAATCTACACATCCTTAACTAAGAAATACACCACAAAAGAACATGAAATCTCAAAGGGTATGAGGGGGTTAGCGTCACAGAGGCGGAGAGAGTCTGTTATAATACATTACTGCAGAGTTCCGCAAGTTGCACCTCTTTATGCAGGCTGTCAAAACTCGTTTATATAATTATGTTTACCTCGAGTCCCTAAATAACCATACCAAATTAGAACTAGAGGTCGTTCCTTTAGGTAAAACAGATTCTCTCCAGCACTGGCGAAAGGGCCATAAATCCGCCGAAAAACTGGAACACGACAATGTATACGCAAACTGGCTGAGGAGAACTATTCTGGACAAAGTTTGTTTATTAAAACCTAGAGCCACAACTCCAATAAAAATCATTCAGCCGGAACACAACTACAATAGGCACAACAACGCTGGTAGAACAGGAAAACTAGTCGGGACAATGTTGTGTATTAAAACATTTAAAGGGCCAAAAATCATTCAACCAGAACACGACAATGATAAATACGCAACCCGGTTGAGGAGTAGTAGTCCGGGCAAAGTAACAATAACAATATGCACAACTAGGCTTGGTACTGAACATTCTTGCCAAGTTACATTGAGATCCACTCAGGAGTTCACGAAAAATAGTCCGGATAAAGTTTGTGTATAATGGAATATAACTCACAATCATTCAACAAGAACACGGTGATGATATGTGCAACTAGGCTTTGTACTGATCATCCTGCCAAGTTTCGTTGAAATCCGGCCAGGGTTCAGGAGACTAGTCTGAACAAAGTTAGTGTATTAAACCCGTAAAAGGGCCATGTTTCGTTGAAATCCGACCAGGGGTTCAGGAGAACTAGTCCGGGATTCAGGAGAACTAGTCCGGTCCGGACAAAGTGTGTGTACTAAAACTTTTAAAGGGCCACGACTCTGCCAAAAATCATCCAACCGTGACGCGGCGTTGATATGCACAACTAGGTCTGGTAATGAGCATCACTAAAACGTTCGTTGAAATCAGGGAAGGAGTTCAGAAGAGACGAATCTGGACAAAGTGTTGTGTCATTAAAACCTTTAAAGGGCCATGACTCCGCAAAATCATTCAACTGTAACACCACGGCGACGATATGGGCAATAGGCTTGATACTGATCAACCTTGCCAAGTTTCGCTAAATTCCGGCCAGGGGTTCAGAGAACTAGTCCAGACAAAGTTTGTGCATATAAAACCTATTAAGTGTCATAACTCCACCAAACATCTATCAGCCGGAGCACGGTGATGATATGCACAACTTGGCTTGGTACTGATCATCCCTGCAAAGTTTCGTTGAAATTCGGAAAGGTGTTCAAGATAATTCGTCCGGACACAGTTTGTGTACTATAACCTTAAAGGGCATAAACTCTGCCAAAATCATTTAATCGGAACACGGTGATGATATGCACAACTAGGCTTGATACTGATCATAATCTGCAAAGTTTCGCGTGAATCCGGCCAAACGAGGGCCCTATCGGCAAAATACAGCATTTTAAACTAATCAAGGGCATAAGTTTGGTAGTACTAATCCAATGTGTCTGGTTTTCAAATGTGTCCAAGCTTTGTATTAACAACTGGTACAGTTTGGTAAAGATCGGATGCAAAATGTAAACCCTATCATCATAACGAGGCAAAATGTAGCATTTTTAACTTAATCAAGGGCCATAACTATAGTGTTACTAATTCGATCTGGCTGATTTTCGAACTTATCCGAGATTTTATTAATAAAAGCAATCTGTGCCAGTTTGGTAAAGATTAGATCATAAATGAAGGTGCTAGAGTGGTCACAAGGTAGAAATGGCATGTTTCAGCAAGACAAGGACCATAATCTGATTTGGCTGGCTATCGAACTTGTCCGAGCTTTCATTGATATTAACAGTCTATGCAAGATTGGTAAATACCAAATTATAAATAAAGGTGCTAGAGTGGTCGCAAGGCAGAAAATGGCATGTTTCAGCAAAACACGGGCCATAACTCTGATGTTACTAATCCGATCTGAGCTTTCATTGATATTAACAGTCTAAGCAAGTTTGGTGAAGATCAAATAATAAATGAAGGTGTTAGAGTGTTCACAATGCAGAAAATGGCATTTTTCAGCAAGTCAAGGGTCATAAGTCTGGCGAAACTAATCCGATCTGGCTGGTTTTCGATTTTTTTCCAAGCTTTCATTAATATAAAAACCCTGGTCAATTTTGGTAAAGATCCGATTAATAAAGATGGCCCGGCCCTATCGTGTTCACAAGGCAAACGTTAACGGACGACGGACGACGACGACGACGACGGACGACGGACAACGCGGCATCCCATAAGCTCGGTCTTACTCGTATTCAACTTGTCCAAGGTTTTATTAATATAAAGACGCTGACAGAGTTTGGTAAATGTCAAATAATAAATGAAGGTGCTTCAGTGTTCACAAGGCAGAATATGGCTTTTTTTAAAGCAAAATTAGGGTCATAGCTCTGGTGTTACTATCCGATCTGGCTGGTTTTTTAACTAGTCCGAGCTTTCATTAATATTAACAGTATGTGCAGGTTTGGTACAGATTAATTAATAAATGAAGGTGCTAGAGTGTTCACAGTACAGAATATGGCGTTTTTCAGCAAATCAAGGGCCATAACTACGGATCTGATCTGTCTGAGCTTTCATTGATATAAAGACACTGACAATGTTTGATAAAGATCAAATAATAAATGAAGTTGCTAATGTGTTCACAAGGCAGAAAATGGCATTTGTCAGCAGGACAAGGGCCAACTCCGGTGAAACTAATCCGATCTGGCTGGTTTTCGAACTTTTCCGAGCTTTCATTGATATTAACAATATGTGCAAGTTTGATAAAGATTAAATACTAAATGAAGGTGCTACATTGTTCACAAGGCAAAAGTTAACGGACGACGGACGACGACCACGGACGACGGACAACTCGCTCTCCCATAAGCTCTGCCTTCAACTAAACGCTAAAATTTTCAAATTTATAACATTTAGAGGTTAGTACCTTTTTTAACATTTAGCGTAAATTGTAAGATTTAGCAGAAACTTTTTAACATTTAGCGTAAGATTTAGAACTTTTAGCCTAAGTTTTAACATTTAGAGTAAATTTTAACATTTAGCTGTGCTACACGTATATTCTTGCGATATTTGTTGTGTACACGGATATTATGTTATTACTCACTCATTTCGTTAGTAAATCAATAATTATAATTAATAATAATTATTATTCCCTCCTCTTCCAGTCGACACATTTCAGTATATAGGAAGAAAATCAAAGACCATAGAAGAAATGAAAAAAGTTCAATAAATAAACATCACACAGAGAAAAAAGCTACAGTGAATAAAGAGAACGTAACTCCAACTAGGAATGGGGCTGTCTCTATTGTGTTTACTATACATTTTACAAATTATTAAATACAAATTTCATATAGTATGGGTCGTCTTCCGCCTGGTGATGCTGTTTTTGTTAACGTTCAACATTCTGACCGAGTTATCTGAAAATACTGTAAAAACAAAACAACAACAAAACCACACAAAAAGCAACAACTACGACAACAAAAACAACAAAAAACAGCAACAACACAAAACAACACAAAAATACAAAAAAAACACGCTTTTAGCAATTTTCTGTTTATAAAATCGGTGGGATTGTTGTCTTAAATAAATTTTCTAAAAAGAAGTCCTAGCATCATAAACAGTGACACCATGTGCATACTTATGTTACACATGGAAGTTCATTTTAGCCACAACTTGTTTTAACAGGTGTATAGTACAACATATATGCTATTTTTTTTCACTTGATTAAGCATTAATTCAATTTATTTAATGCTTTGCAGTAAAATCGTGGATTTTAGCAATGAAATAAAAACATATTTTTTTGAAAATAACTGTTTAATATATATCATGGTCTAAGAATTTTAAAACTGGTCAAGTATTTCAGAATTGTTGTCATTTACAGTCACTGTGAAACATGCCAGTTTGTCATTTTTTTTCAAAACTACTTTTTTCAGAAAGTTGCTATAAAGTTATATCACTTGATTGGGAATAACTAAGACAATGAGTTGTAGATTATTGAAATCGGTTAAGCAGTTTTGAAGTTATGGGGAATTAAAAACAGCAATTTTATCATACTAAGCCAATGACGTCGTCAAATTAAAAAAAAACTGCATACTGAAAAACACTTTGAGAAGCATCAAATAAAATTAAAATTTGTTGTTTTGTCGCGACTAATAACAGATTTTATTTCATCTCGAAGTGATCAAACGAATATTTTCACTAATATAAAATCTGTTATTCACTCCAAAACAACAAATATCCTCCATTTATTCAACTTGGTATTATTTTTTGCCTTTTATTCATCTGTGTAGTTGTTGTTTGTGTCTGTGCGTGTTTTTTGTTGACTGTGGTCGTTGAATGATACATTTCCTGTTGGACGTTTATATCTACTTTGGCTATATGTTTGTTGACGTCTTGGTTACATCTAATACCACAAGATAACATTTATTACTCATTTTGTAAAAGAGTATGGTCCTCTTTAATGTGTTTAACATTTTCAGTATAATTTACTTTTTCGAAGAAACAAAACGCATGCAAGGCTTCTAAAGAAGCGCCTACATCGTTGTATTTCTTGCCATTATATGCAACATATCTCCTGAATTTTCTGAGATCTTTGTCTTTCAACTTCAAAGAAATATTACATGTTTAGGTCTAAATGTATTATACTGCTGATGTAAAACATGTTTTAGCCTTTATTTTACTGCTTCGAATTTTAATTATTGGCATAAATATGTCATAATTTGTATCATTGAATTGCTTTCTTGCCTCTTTACACCAAAGAAGTGTGTTTTGTTGTGCTATATGCATACTGTAGCATATTAGTGTGTGCAAACACATGTTTAATTTATTACTACCATATGGAATTAAATACTGAAAAGGGGATCTCTTGGAGGAAAAGAACACGCAAGAGAGAAGAGCAACATACTCGGTTTTCAAATTCCAAATAACTCATTTCATACTCATTTTATTATATCACCTGTGCAATGTGGCGGCGGTAAAACGTCTCCCCGTGCTTGCAATCACTACAGAACTGTTATTCATTCCGATCTTTGGAGATCGCTGAGCCCGATATTTATACACATATATCGGTGGTACATTCTCAGATACTTTTGTTGTCTTACTTTAATTTCGAATAGGTGGTTCCACTAAGCCAGCTTTTCAAAGGTTCTGAGTATTGTTTAATCATCCTTAGGATATGTTGTCTGCGTTTTAATTTAGTATTTTCACTGTTACTTGTGATAAGCAGGCTTTTTAACCTCTGCTCCCAAATAAATTCCATTTTGTTTATTTCCCCCATTGTTTTCTCTTAATTTAGGACATTTAGCATTTTGTTAGAAACTGGGACCATATGCCGTTGGCCATGGCCTGGTATGAGAATACCTCATTGAACGTTCCATGTTCACCTTCATATGACTACCATCTTCGGGATGGCTCAAGTTTTCGTACTGTTGACATTTATTTTAAATACTGAGTTATGCTCAACCCGGGGCTAGAGGGGGTGAACGGTAGCATTCATGAGCAGTCGCAATCAAAGCGAGATTGAAATTTTTGTGTGTATTTATCGTGTTCGATGATTTCCAAATTTCGCATTTCGTACTCTTTTTTATTGAGTCTATTCGTCAGAGGTAGAATAATGTGTTTTTCACCATAAGGCAAACTGAGAGCTTATATTTCACCAATTAACAATACAAAACTGTCCTTTTGACACCAGAGGACACATTATCTATTTTCAACACGTGGTGTTCTGTTCAATTTCAGCAAGGATTTGTTTCAATAGAAATGTTGAGCACAGATTTATACTTCCCGGAGAGCACAGATTTATACCTCCCGGATTATGTCTGTATTACGTTGCGCTACCATTCAAGCGATCCACGTATGTAGCGCTTATCACAAAAAGTGGGATTTACTGAAACAAAGTCGGAATTATCTTTTACTATGCTTTTATTTTTTGGCAGAATTGGCCATGGCTGACTTTATGTATTTAATATAGCATTATAATTTATTAGAAATAGTTGAATTTTCAGATCAACATATATTTATTATATTCCGGACAGTCGGAAATATTAATTTTCAGATCAACATATATTCATTATATTCCGGACAATCGGAAATTTTGACAGTTGATAACATTCCCGGAAATATAGTTCCATATTCCGGACAAATCGGACATATTGGGATTTATAACTCCCTATTCCAGACACTCGGACACTTAGCCGATACGTGCTTCTTAGCATTTCCATCTGAAAACTGTAGGGAAACAGAAAGCAATGGCGATTCATCGTAAATATTAAAGTATATTCCGGACAATCGGAAATAATAAAGTATATTCCGGACAATCGGAAATATTGAAGCATATTCCGGACAATCGGAAATATTGTTATAGGCTGGTAATTAAATATATCAGACTCCGGAAAATCGAAGTATATTCCGGACAATCGTAAATATGATATAGGCTGGTAATGAAATATATCAGACTCCGGAAAATCGGAAGAATATTACCAATGAGATTATAAATGCTTTACTTTAAATTATACTCCGGATATCGGAAGCATAATAATAAATGAATGTTTATTTATCTTGTTATTAATATCCTTTTCATAAAATATGAGCCGATACGTGCTGGTAAGCCAAGACCATTCAGACAATGCTATATTACTGTATATTAATACACTTTAAAATTGGAAAGACATATCCCTAATATATACACTTCTAATTAAACACCGAGAAGATGAATGAGTTGGATATTGAAATGCTGTCTTTCAGCATAACCTAATATTTCCATGTTTTATCGTGTATTGTTTGATTCTTGCTTTACATCAGCCATGACGTGGTTGCAGTGTTTCATATGTACTCAGTTTGTTTTTTCGATTGTTATATTCCTCTTGGCGCGTTCCCCGTGTGGTGCCCGTGGGCCCCCGTTTGGTCACGGGGCAAAGGATATGGCCACTGCAGACCCCTTTGGAGGGGTAGGTAGGGCTCCAGCGTAAAATGGAGTTTCCACGATAGAACCTGTAGCAACTCCGCAGTTCAGGGTGAGTATTTCTTTTTCACTAAACCACAGTGCGGGGGGGGGAGGGTGGGGGGGGGAGTTCCAGGCCCATTTTTCATATTTCCTCTCGCTGGACATGGAAGACGAGCCTGGCATGTTCCTGCCTGGTAGGCGCCATACAACCTTTTCATGTGTTGGTGCGCCTTAAAACCCCCAATTCAATTCAATTCCTGTTGGCGCTGAAAATAGAAAAGAACAACACCAGCAGCAAAAGACACAACTCCTGGTAAAACAGTTATCTAGGGTTGGGAGGGCGGGTATAATGAAATATTGTTTAGTAACTATGAAATTGTTAATTTATCGTGAAACAAATTTGCAATAAACTTACTTGATTTTTCCAAATCCATGTTATGAAGGGAGCTTACTCTATGTGAAGTTTTAACACTGTATAATAAGTATATACAGCAGTAATTTCCCCTTTTGTGATAACCTCAACCATTTGTCAATTATTTTGACTGCATAATTGCATTTATCACAAAAAGTGGGATTTACTGAAACAAAGTCGGAATTATCTTTTACTATGCTTTTATTTTTTGGCAGAATTGGCCATGGCTTACTTTATGTATTTAATATAGCATTATAATTTATTAGAAATAGTTGAATTTTCAGATCAACATATATTTATTATATTCCGGACAGTCGGAAATATTAATTTTCAGATCAACATATATTCATTATATTCCGGACAATCTGAAATTTTGACAGTTGATAACATTCCCGGAAATATAGTTCCATATTCCGGACAAATCGGACATATTGGGATTTATAACTCCCTATTCCAGACACTCGGACACTTAGCCGATACGTGCTGGTAATGCCAAGACACGCAAATACGAGGTAGCACGTGTGCGCGTGTCCCGCCAAAATTTCGGACGATTGGCAATATTGTCAATACGACTTATAATCACATATTCCGGATAATCGGAAATATTTTAAATAGTCATTTGACTATATTTGACTCCGGAAAAACGGAAGTATATTAAAGTATATTCCGGACATCGGAAATATTAAAGTATATTCCGGACATCGGAAATATTGAAAAAGACCGCCGACCCTGTTTAAATAACAATGGCAATTTTGGCTGGTCATTGAATATATAAACTCCGGAAAATCGGAAGTATTAAAGTATATTCCGGACAATCGGAAATATTAAAGTATATTCCGGACAATCGGAAATATTGAACAAGACCGCCGCCATGTTAAATAACAATGGCAATTTTGGCTGGTCATTGAATAATAGACTCCGGAAAATCGGAAGTATTGAAGTATATTCCGGACAATCGGAAATATTAAAGTATATTCCGGACAATCGGAAATATTTATATAGGCTGGATTTATAAATCCCTATTCCAGACACTCGGACATAGGCAAATCGGACATTAAAATATATTCCGGACAATCGGAAATATTAAAGTATATTCCGGACAATCGGAAATATTTATATAGGCTGGATTTATAAATCCCTATTCCAGACACTCGGACCTAGGCATAGCGGACATTAAATTATATTCCGGACAATCGGAAATATTAAAGTATATTCCGGACAATCGGAAATATTTATATAGGCTGGATTTATAAATCCCTATTCCAGACACTCGGACATAGGCATATCGGACCTAGGCATATCTTACTCATAATTCTTGTAAATTCCGGACGATTAGCAATACTGCCAATTCGTCTTATAATCACATATTCCGGATAATCGGAAATATATAGAAAGTATATTCCGGACATACTCTGGAAATCGGAAATTATTAAAGTATATTCCGGACAATCGGAAATATTAAGGTATATTCCGGATAATCGGAAATATTGATATAGGCTGGTTATTGAATATATCAGACTCCGGAAAATCGGAAGATATTGAAGTACATTCCGGACACTCGGACTCGCATATCTTACTTATAATTATTTGATATTCCGGACGTTGTCATCTTAATACAGAAAATTATCTGGTTACAGTGGCGGATCCATTCATGTCATTTAATGTATATGTATATAATGTTAATTTTGCATATGCTTGATTTCTTAAAACATTTATTTCTCAACCTTATTTGAGGTAACATGAACATTGCCAGAAACAACTGACTTGATGACTAGATAAAAATACAAATAACATGTGAAATAAAATGATATACTGAGGCATGGTAGCTATTATGATTGTTATAGAAGTGTTGGTCAGTTTATACTCTGAAGTCCAAAATGTTTCCACACGACAGCTTTTCCCTTTGAATTGTTGTCATGTTTGAAAGAATCTGTCATGTTGCCTATCTATTTTTAGCGAACCACTTTCTGCAAATCATCAATTGGTTACCCAGTTTATATTACGGAGATTATCAATGAATAGTGAATGCGAGAACCAGTAATTACACTGCGTAATCGCGTCTAAAAATAGAACAATATCGGGAAAGCTTTATTTCTTCCACGGAGTTCTGCAGGGACACCGCCGCCAACAATGTACGAAAAGTCTCAAAACACAGCGCCACACCCTACACCGCATTAGTTGAGAAAGCTTACAAAGCTAATAAAATGTATTCATATAAAGAAAGACCAATAGGGAAAAGGCCAGTTTACAGACCAAATGTACCAGTTCACAAAGCAGATTTAATACAAAACACAATAAATTGTACTGGGAACCAGCGCCATTTTAATTCATTTGTGCCCACCTTTCCCAGCGGGATCGCCGATATTGTAAATCTCAAAACATCATGACTACTAGCGTAGTACCACTCAATTTGAGTTCAGTAGCTTGTAAAGCAGGCGTTAATGAAGTTATAAAACTCAAATCTATAATGAAATATTGTTTAGTAACTATGAAATTGTTAATTTATCGTGAAACAAATTTGCAATAAACTTACTTGATTTTTCCAAATCCATGTTATGAAGGGAGCTTACTCTATGTGAAGTTTTAACACTGTATATACAGCAGTAATTTCCCCTTTTGTGATAACCTCAACCATTTGTCAATTATTTTGACTGCATAATTGCATTTATTCTGGTCTCCTGCGGTTTCACAACATATGAATTCATTGTATGTTTCTTTAACGGTTTATAGAGATAAGTGTTAGCCGAGGTTTCTGCTCATCAATCCTATTAAATCTATTTTTCGTCATTGCTATGTTAATTACGGCGTGATGGTCAGTTTAGTTAATTACGGCGTGATGGTCAGTTTAGTTAAAGATTAGTTTCACACGAAATGCTGATTACGGCAGTATGCCTCCATGGTACGAGCTATGTAAAGCACCGACCAGAGGCAATCTGTCCTTCTTTAATTGGTCATCTTATTTTGCTACAATTCGGTTTGCATAAGCGTTAAGAAATGATCAGTTTGTCTTAATCTCGGTCAGGTAAGCCAACGTTCAACCACACATGATTAAATACAACTATTTTGTCTAAAAGTACATCCCGACATCTGATATGGGCAGTTATGATTATAGATTTTTTTTATTAAAGTCTCAACATGGTTTACAATAAATACAAATATAAATAATACACCGTAAACACTATAAGAAAGCCATGCCATTCTAATTTGAATTATAAGAGACTATAGTTATAAATTTAACTATCAACACATTTTAAAAGTAGCTTATACCATCTAACCCAAACGATATTAGCATATATATTTATCATCGTGACTATGTAAATGATGCTAATCTATCTATAAAATATGAACTAAGAATGAGTATTTTAAGATTTGACAAAAGAAACAAAACACTATTGCGCATTAGTTAGAAAATAATCAGATCAAAAAGGAACTAATTAGCATCATTTACATAGAAGAAAAGTGTCATATGATAAAACAAATTGACATGATTTACAGATGTAAAATTGACATTATTTACAGATATAAAATTGACATTGTTTGGCATATTTAAGAATTCATAACAGCTGTAGGTAATACACTCAGCACATTTGAAAACTCAACCCTTGGTATGTTTTGAATTTCTAGAGTGGAATCGAAGTCCACGTGCAAAATGTGTTTTAACTGAAAGATTTAGAGCAAGTATTATGCAACTGTTTAACACCATATGTTCACCTTTGGTACCAGGAGACTTGGTACTAACATAAAATACAATCTTGATTTGAACAAAACACCTGCGGACTAAAATAATCGAAAATCAAAAAGGTTGCGTTTTTAAATGTACTGAGTATAATACGGAGGAATGTTTTCCAAAATGGTCCGATAGATAAAATAGATATTCTTACTCGAATGTTGCTGCGATCTGTCTTGAATATTCTTACTTGAATGTTGCTGTAGACACAATATGAACGGCTTTGACCAGTCCGGCCAAACATCAAAACTGGAGCGTCGAATTTACCAACTCATAATTCATTTTATGAATTTACCATCACGGCTGTTGTAAGAACCCATGTGAATAAACCTATACTTTTAATCGGCAAATATACATTATATATTACCTGAACGCCTGGACAAAATTGTGATAAACGGTTTTGTAGTGTATTTTTGCCGTTATTGCGCGGGTATTGTTTTGAGTTGTTAATTTCATGAAATGTTGATATTAATATCGGCATATTTTTCTCTTTATAACAGTAAAGGAAAACTATTATATAGCTAATAGACAATGACACTGCAGCTTAAGGAAATGTGTCTTTAATGTGTGAGAAAGGTGTGAAAACACTTAACATTGCCGCGTGTCCCTTTAAACGAGAGAGAGCTGACATTACGTGGTCCCACCTTAATTCCAATAAGCGATGGGAACGCTTATATCAGCAGATTTTTATAACGGATATTTCGACGATAAAACATGTTTAAAATCAATTTTACTGAAAATATGCGATAACCTGTTTAAAATTATCTTAAATGTTTTAATTTTACAATATGCAAACTTTTTTTCATACCCCAGCCAACCCCGTTTTCGCTTCTTGGAGAAGGGGTTGGATGGGGTATGAAGGTTAATACTCGGACTACTTGGACCCCGTAATGGAAACATGTAATTTACTAAAACATTTAATTTCCTAAAACAGAATTTAAAACAAGGTTAAATACATTTTTTTGGGTTGGGAGGGAATACATGTTCTAGTTTTAGCCTATTTGAAGATAAACAAATAATTAAATGTATAATTATTGGCAAAAAGTCTAAATTTGAGAATGTTTATGTTAATATACAAAACAGAACTCTTATCATTCCAATATTATGTTTTAAATATTTGTGTTTCATTTTCTTGTAATGAAATGTCGTATAGGTACATTTGCACCGCATTCCAACATTATTTCACAACAGATTTTTTTATATGAAATTTCATTATAATGAAATGAAATATAAACATATTTAAAAATTGATATAATATCGTGAAGTTGGGAGTTCGTTTAGTGTAATAAAACACTGGAGGATTCGGGATTTTATTTCAGATTGGGGTGCGGAGTAGGATGGTCACTGGGGTGTAACTGTTTGAACACTATTTGACAAGCCAAACACATACTTCTCTCCGCGCTTTGTATGCCTTTTAGAAGAATGAATGCCATCCTTAATATAAGTATTCCATTCGCAACATCTCGTACACTGCTTCGCAGCACCGAAGGTTCCCATATTGGGTTACGTCATCGAGCCTTAGATTCCCGCCAAAACAAATTTGCATTCAAAATTCAAAGTTATCATCCAAATTTTGCAATGTCATTCAGCCGATTGCTCCATCAATAGTTTATTTATATGAAAGCAGTGATAAGACCTTCATCTGCATTGTACAAAAACAAACATTTAACGCAACGCATAATCAACGTGAGTAACCGACAATATTGTTTACATAGCAACAGTGCACTATTTTGTGCATCGTTACCTTCCGGCTAACAAAATGTTAAGATTTTGAGCATACCGAAGCTCGATATACACACGAGGCGGGATCCCAAAGAATGTCGGGATTGGCCGAGCGGTCACGATTGATAATTATTTATCTCGGCGTTCACCCCATTTGAGTATTGCGACTAAGTTGTGTTTAGAGGTATATATCGCTTACATTTCATATTAAGTCAGCCTACACTTAAGCTAACAATTGTATTATGGTGTATAGTATAAATCTTATTTATGATAAAGCATTTTAAGTATGCGGTCCAGAGGAATGGAATAAACTTTATCATGAAATACGGCTTTCAAAATCGTTAAGTTCATTTAAAACGTTAATAAAAACACATATGTTGTCCTCATCTGCGATATTTCTATATCGTTAGTATGTATACTATCAGTGTGGGTCTGGTACAGCATCAATGTTTTAGCGACACAACGTCTTAAGCAATCATTAAAAATATATATTTTAAGTGCTTATGTAATGTTATAGGCTTATAGGGTCTGAATAAGTCAATACTATTATGCAAAAACAAACTAATATAAATACAATAAAACATCAATATTTGACGCTTCAGTGGATCAGCTTGTATGTTTCATATGCTGGGCTACTTAACATTGAATACATACTTTCATATATATAATACAATGAAATATCAATGTTGGACGGTTCAGTGGTTCAGCTTGTATGTTTCGTCTACTGGGCTAGAAAACATTGATTACATACTTACATATATTTCGGTATATTATTTTAAAAGAATAAATTCTTAATTGAGAACATCCTTGCATGACAGCTCTGAAGATCAGCTTGTACGTTTCGTCAACTGGGCTTGATTACAATGAGGTCAACTTATAAAGAAATGTGAACACATATATACTTAGTTATACTTAGTTCAAATCTATTTTTTGGATAACTACTATGATTGTAAAACTGCATTAAGTTTTGCTGTCTCAGGCTAAATTGCTAGGACTGGTGGTGTTAACCAACACTAAGTAGGGTGCAGTGGCCCTTTCGTGTTTGTTTATTACTATTAATTCTAATACACCCGCACTATATAGCCTAGTTTAAAATATCTCGTTATATTGAACGACATATCACTGTAATGTTTGCAACGTTAGGAGAATAATCATTGCGCATTGCGCATTGCACATTGTAACGTATGCAACGTAAGGAGCGTAAGCAACGCAATGCGAACGATTTCAGATGTGTGCGTTATTTTCACATTTTAGGGGTAATAGAATAGAAATAGAACATCGTTCACGGTGAATTATCTATAATATATCACGGTTTGTCGTTCAATTGTAAACAATAATTTCACTCGGTTTCGGGCTCGTGAAATCATTGTTTACAATTTGACTCCAAGCCGTGATATATTAAACGATAATTCACAGTAAACGATGTTCTATTTCTTAAATAATGCTGATCATGTTGAAAAATTAGGTATGATATTTCAATCAGAAAATATTTTTCAAGATCATTTGCATATTTATTCAATATACCATCACTTTTAATTGTTAGGATCATCTTACAACAGTATTTATTGTTTTGTTTAAATGATTTGTTATATATGCAATTTGACAACTTGATTCCCAATGTATTACCTAAGTCAATATCAGTATATGCACGTGTACAATGCTCACTTACTTGACAATATATACGTAATTCTTAAAATTTTAAAATGTAGTTCTTAAAATGTTATTATTTATATTGTAAAGACATATACAGTTGACGAGTTTTAACCATTATTTTCATTTTGTTTTCACATCAGTCTTAATCAATGCATCTCAAATACTACCTTTTTAGAAAAATCATGCAGTTTCTAGACATATTTTATTCATTTTATTATTTTTGTACCATTGTTTTAATCATGTTTGTATAACCTTGTAGCCAAATAAGCTATACTCTTAAAATAAAGATATTATTATTATTATTATTATTATTATTATTATTATTATTATTATTATCAAGTTTTATTTATAATTCAAGGGTAGCAGTGCCTAGAAAAATGTGTAAACATATTATACTGAAAGTGTCATGCAAAAATATTCAAGATTATTTGAGTTCTAATGTTTATCTTTTTCAAATGCATTGTCAATTGGATTACACAAAAGGGGACATAATCCTTAATACAAGAATAAACCCCTAATCTCTATACCGTAATGTCTCTGTTTTCTACCGTCTATATGAATGTCGTGCCTGTTTTCAGTAGCTTAAGTTACGAAGTGTATGCACGCATGTTTTGTCTTCATATTAATGTTACATCATATAATTAATGTCGTCATAATACTACTGAATTGTCGTTACTTATGTTGTACAGAACTATACTGAAAGGAAAAAGAAACGCATAATAAAAAAATGCCTATACTACACTATTAAATACACCTAATCCCACGTGATA
Organism: Cyrtodaria siliqua; assembly: GCA_037043455.1. Classification (NCBI taxonomy): domain Eukaryota; kingdom Metazoa; phylum Mollusca; class Bivalvia; order Adapedonta; family Hiatellidae; genus Cyrtodaria; species Cyrtodaria siliqua. Next base: position 44,095 of record JAWPHD010002970.1, read on the forward strand.
CTCCAGATTTATCTCAACGTGTTTTGTACAAATAGGGGCTACTACTAATTACAGAAAGGACAACTCTGTCATGTAGTAGACCTTTTAAACAAATTATACTTTGTTACACGTAATTCATAAATGTTGAAGTTTCGCTTGAAAAAGTCGAGCCATTTCAGTATTGTGTTTAATGTTAAGAGACTGCAACGTTTAAAGCCTAAGTTTGCTCACCTGCTTGAGCCAATGCGCATTATGTCGATAATGAAACTTTAAAGTGTTTTAAATAACCATTGGTGTGTTCGGTGCTGTTTAAACCTTCTTTCCGAAAAGACAGGCCTAATGTCGCGATGCACCATTCAATTAGTAGTATACATACGATATATAGCGGAAATACCCATTATGCGTTTCTTTTTCCTTTCAGTATATATTGTATAGTCGAAACCAGCTAATATGCTAAGCTATTTAATTCGGGTTCTGGTTACTTTAAAAATATTTATATTTAGTACAGGCGGGCGATGTCACTGATTTTTACATGATTTAAACAATTATGTATTCTTCTGATCATTTGGTACAATGTAAACAAAGTCAACATTTTCCTGTTTGGCACACATTCAGTTCGAAAAATCTGCATTTAAGTCATTCAAACACTTCTATGGAGAACTTATAAAGCTTAAACATGTATTTATTCATTATATTTGAAAGTAATTCAGTGAAACTACTCATCCGAATAGGTTGTGAGATGTCTCTAGATGGGATGTGTAAGCTAGTTATTTATAGTTGAGTGGATCGCGTTTTTTTTTCAGTTTGTGCGTGACATAATCTAACTTGTCCAAATTCATCTAAAATGTCAAGAAATGCAAGACCTAAAATGAAGGATGGAAGAAGGAAGGACTTGATTCAGAAGTTTACTAAATTGCACAAAGCAGCTATGTGTAAGGATATAGAATTAGAAAACATTAGGGCTATTCTTTTACACAAAGACATATACGATAAATCGTGTAAGGCGACAGACGATACAAGAAATTACGTGAATAAAGTTTGCGATGGAAAAGGAGTGCTTAAGACATTATCGTCTGCAGTGGTGTTAATTGGGGTTCTTTACGCTGTGGTTGCAAACAACATTTTCCAAATACAAACTATAGATACGTTCAAATCCACGGTTTTGTCAAAACAGCATTGTGTCCTTAAGAACTACCATTATGCTCGTGAAACATTCAGGCCTCTGGTAAACTGTAGCATGTGCCGCTCTGTTACTGAAGTACCAATCGAACGGAATATTTCCATAGAAGAATTTAGAACCAAGTACCTCTACACATTGATACCCGTTGTCATTAAAGAGGCGACGCTCGATTGGACAGCTTTGACCACTTACAGTTTTAATTACTTTAAGGATCTCTACCAGAAGACTGAAGGATCGTTCATGTACCGAGAGGGCGGATGTTTATCGTTTATGCCGTATGCAACCGAGTTTAACTCCCTAGATGAGGTGTTTAAAATGGAAGACGACAGGGCGAAATGTAAAGAGGGCTATACGCCTTGGTATGTCGGCTGGTAAGTTATCTCTATTTATGTACTGTGTCAGTTTCAAATATGCAATAACATTTAATATCAGTTTATGGAATAATTATTTATAGGCATCATGACAATTTAAGTTTCTTCATTGACATGTTATTCCATTAGATTCCACAGTTAACGAAAGTTAAAGCTGTACAGTCCATATTTAAACCCGTCTAACTCATGAATATTAGTCTTTTTTGTAACTTCGTATTTGTTGTTTTTCTAAAAAAAATATTATTGAGGTATGTACGTACTGACAAGTATCTAGTAAGTTTAGTATAATATTTTAATTTCTAAAGATACAATCTGGGTCTAACATTATACCGTGAAGAAAATAAAAGCGTATTTATCATTACACTTCTAACATTTAACTTGTATAATATACAACTGATGACTGGACTTGTAACATTGTACAAGTAACCAATAATCTCTTAAATGGTGCATATCTAAATTTCATTGTCTCGATGTTTCATGAATGCTAATGAGGTTGCACATAGGCCAAAAGCCAGGACAAGCGTGGACAGGTCCCTTACTGGTATAAGTGGGAAGGTAACACTGATAATGTGGCGTGGACTGGTCCCTTACTAGAATAGATAGGAAGGAAACAATGATAATGAGGCGTGAACGGATCCCTTAGCTGTATAGGTAGGAAAGTAACATTGCCAATGTAATGTGGCGGGGTGTGTTTCTTACCAGCAGAGGTGGGAAAGCAACATTAAACAATGTGACGTAAACGGGTCGTTTACCAATATAGGTGGGAAGGTAACACTGATATTAAGGCGTGGACAGGTCCCTTACCAGTACTGGTAGGAAGGTAATACTGATAATGAGGCGGGGACGGTCCCTTACCAGTATAGGTAGGAAGATAACACTGATAATGAGGCCGGGAGGGTCCCTTACCAGTATAGGTAGGAAGATAACACTGATAATGAGGCCGGGACGGTCCCTTACCAGTATAGGTAGGAAGATAACACTGATAATGAGGCCGGGACGGTCCCTTACCAGTATAGGTAGGAAGATAACACTGATAATGAGGTCGGGACGGTCCCTTACCAGTATAGGTAGGAAGATAACACTGATAATGAGGCCGGGACGGTCCCTTACCAGTATAGGTAGGAAGATAACACTGATAATGAGGTCGGGACGGTCCCTTACCAGTATAGGTAGGAAGGTAACACTGATAATGAGGCCGGGACGGTCCCTTACCAGTATAGGTAGACAAATAACACTGATAATGAGGCCGGGACGGTCCCTTACCAGCATAGGTAGGAAGATAACACTGATAATGAGGTCGGGACGGTCCCTTACCAGTATAGGTAGACAAATAACACTGATAATGAGGTCGGGACGGTCCCTTACCAGTATAGGTAGGAAGATAACACTGATAATGAGGCCGGGACGGTCCCTTACCAGTATAGGTAGGAAAGTAACACTGATAACGAGGCCGGGACGGGTCCTTACCAGTATAGGTAGGAAGGTAACACTGATAATGAGGCCGGGATGGGTCCTTACCAGTATAGGTAGGAAGGTAACACTGATAATGAGGCCGGGATGGGTCCTTACCAGTATAGGTAGGAAGGTAACACTGATAACGAGGCCGGGATGGGTCCTTACCAGTATAGGTAGGAAGGTAACACTGATAATGAGGCCGGGATGGGTCCTTACCAGTATAGGTAGGAAGGTAACACTGATAACGAGGCCGGGATGGGTCCTTACCAGTATAGGTAGGAAGGTAACACTGATAATGAGGCCGGTCCCTTACCAGTATAGGTAGGAAGGTAACACTGATAATGAGGCCGGGATGGGTCCTTACCAGTATAGGTAGGAAGGTAACACTGATAATGAGGCCGGGATGGGTCCTTACCAGTATAGGTAGGAAGGTAACACTGATAATGAGGCCGGGATGGGTCCCTTACCAGTATAGGTAGGAAGGTAACACTGATAATGAGGCCGGGACGGGTCCCTTACCAGTATAGGTAGGAAGGTAACACTGATAATGAGGCCGGGATGGGTCCTTACCAGTATAGGTAGGAAGGTAACACTGATAATGAGGCCGGGATGGGTCCCTTACCAGTATAGGTAGGAAGGTAACACTGATAATGAGGCCGGGACGGGTCCCTTACCAGTATAGGTAGGAAGGTAACACTGATAATGAGGCCGGGATGGGTCCTTACCAATATAGGTAGGAAGGTAACACTGATAACGAGGCCGGGATGGGTCCTTACCAGTATAGGTAGGACGGTAACACTGATAATGAGGCCGGTCCCTTACCAGTATAGGTAGTAAGGTAACACTGATAATGAGGCCGGGATGGGTCCTTACCAGTATAGGTAGGAAAGTAACGCTGATAATGAGGCCGGGATGGGTCCCTTACCAGTATAGGTAGGAAGGTAACACTGATAATGAGGCCGGGATGGGTCCTTACCAGTATAGGTAGGAAGGTAACACTGATAATGAGGCCGGGATGGGTCCTTACCAGTATAGGTAGGAAGGTAACACTGATAATGAGGCCGGGATGGGTCCTTACCAGTATAGGTAGGAAGGTAACACTGATAATGAGGCCTGGAAGGGTCCCTTACCAGTATAGGTAGGAAGGTAACACTGATAATGAGGCCGGGATGGGTCCTTACCAGTATAGGTAGGAAGGTAACACTGATAATGAGGCCGGGATGGGTCCCTTACCAGTATAGGTAGGAAGGTAACACTGATAATGAGGCCGGGACGGGTCCCTTACCAGTATAGGTAGGAAGATAACACTGATAATGAGGCCGGGATGGGTCCTTACCAGTATAGGTAGGAAGGTAACACTGATAATGAGGCCGGGATGGGTCCTTACCAGTATAGGTAGGAAGGTAACACTGATAATGAGGCCGGTCCCTTACCAGTATAGGTAGGAAGGTAACACTGATAATGAGGCCGGGATGGGTCCTTACCAGTATAGGTAGGAAGGTAACACTGATAATGAGGCCGGGATGGGTCCTTACCAGTATAGGTAGGAAGATAACACTGATAATGAGGCCGGGATGGGTCCCTTACCAGTATAGGTAGGAAGGTAACACTGATAATGAGGCCGGGACGGGTCCCTTACCAGTATAGGTAAGAAGGTAACACTGATAATGAGGCCGGGATGGGTCCTTACCAGTATAGGTAGGAAGGTAACACTGATAATGAGGCCGGGATGGGTCCTTACCAGTATAGGTAGGAAGGTAACACTGATAATGAGGCCGGGATGGGTCCCTTACCAGTATAGGTAGGAAGGTAACACGGATAATGAGGCCGGGACGGGTCCCTTACCAGTATAGGTAGGAAAGTAACACTGATAATGAGGCCGGGATGGGTCCTTACCAGTATAGGTAGGAAAGTAACACTGATAATGAGGCCGGTCCCTTACCAGTATAGGTAGGAAGGTAACACTGATAATGAGGCTGGAATGGGTCCTTACCAGTATAGGTAGGAAAGTAACACTGATAACGAGGCCGGGATGGGTCCTTACCAGTATAGGTAGGAAAGTAACACTGATAATGAGGCCGGGACGGGTCCCTTACCAGTATAGGTAGGAAAGTAACACTGATAATGAGGCCGGGATGGGTCCCTTACCTTTAAAGGTAGGAAATTAAACTGATAATGAGGACGGGACGGTTCCTTACCAGTATAGGTAGGAAAGTAACACGGATAATGAGGCCGGGACGGGTCCCTTACCAGTATAGGTAGGAAAGTAACACTGATAATGAGGACGTGACGGGTCCTTACCAGTATAGGTAGGAAAGTAACACTGATAATGAGGCCGAGACGGTCCCTTACCAGTATAGGTAGACAAATAGCACTGATAATGAGGCCGGGACGGGTCCCTTACCAGAACAGGTAGACAAATAACACTGATAATGAGGCCGGGACGGGTCCCTTACCAGTATAGGTAGACAAATAACACTGATAATGAGGCCGGGACGGTCCCTTACCAGTATAGGTAGACAAATAACACTAATAATGAGGCCGGGACGGGTCCCTTACCAGAACAGGTAGATAAGTAATACTGATAATAAGGCCGGGACGGTTCCCTTACCAGTATAGGTAGGAAGGTAACACTGATAATGAGGCCGGGATGGGTCCTTACCAGTATAGGTAGAAAAGTAACACTGATAATGAGGCCTGTCCCTTACCAGTATAGGTAGGAAAGTAACACTGATAATGAGGCCGGGATGGGTCCTTACCAGTATAGGTAGGAAAGTAACACTGATAACGAGGCCGTGACGGGTCCCTTCCAGTATAGGTAGGAAGGTAACACTGATAATGAGGCCGGGACGGGTCCCTTACCAGTATAGGTAGGAAGGTAACACTGATAATGAGGCCGGGATGGGTCCTTACCAATATAGGTAGGAAGGTAACACTGATAACGAGGCCGGAATGGGTCCTTACCAGTATAGGTAGGACGGTAACACTGATAATGAGGCCGGTCCCTTACCAGTATAGGTAGTAAGGTAACACTGATAATGAGGCCGGGATGGGTCCTTACCAGTATAGGTAGGAAGGTAACACTGATAATGAGGCCGGGATGGGTCCTTACCAGTATAGGTAGGAAGGTAACACTGATAATGAGGCCGGGATGGGTCCCTTACCAGTATAGGTAGGAAGGTAACACTGATAATGAGGCCGGGAAGGGTCCCTTACCAGTATAGGTAGGAAGGTAACACTGATAATGAGGCCGGGATGGGTCCTTACCAGTATAGGTAGGAAGGTAACACTGATAATGAGGCCGGGATGGGTCCCTTACCAGTATAGGTAGGAAGGTAACACTGATAATGAGGCCGGGACGGGTCCCTTACCAGTATAGGTAGGAAGATAACACTGATAATGAGGCCGGGATGGGTCCTTACCAGTATAGGTAGGAAGGTAACACTGATAATGAGGCCGGGATGGGTCCTTACCAGTATAGGTAGGAAGGTAACACTGATAATGAGGCCGGTCCCTTACCAGTATAGGTAGGAAGGTAACACTGATAATGAGGCCGGGATGGGTCCTTACCAGTATAGGTAGGAAGGTTACACTGATAATGAGGCCGGGATGGGTCCTTACCAGTATAGGTAGGAAGATAACACTGATAATGAGGCCGGGATGGGTCCCTTACCAGTATAGGTAGGAAGGTAACACTGATAATGAGGCCGGGACGGGTCCCTTACCAGTATAGGTAAGAAGGTAACACTGATAATGAGGCCGGGATGGGTCCTTACCAGTATAGGTAGGAAGGTAACACTGATAATGAGGCCGGGATGGGTCCTTACCAGTATAGGTTGGAAGGTAACACTGATAATGAGGCCGGGATGGGTCCCTTACCAGTATAGGTAGGAAGGTAACACGGATAATGAGGCCGGGACGGGTCCCTTACCAGTATAGGTAGGAAAGTAACACTGATAATGAGGCCGGGATGGGTCCTTACCAGTATAGGTAGGAAAGTAACACTGATAATGAGGCCGGTCCCTTACCAGTATAGGTAGGAAGGTAACACTGATAATGAGGCTGGAATGGGTCCTTACCAGTATAGGTAGGAAAGTAACACTGATAACGAGGCCGGGATGGGTCCTTACCAGTATAGGTAGGAAAGTAACACTGATAATGAGGCCGGGACGGGTCCCTTACCAGTATAGGTAGGAAAGTAACACTGATAATGAGGCCGGGATGGGTCCCTTACCTTTAAAGGTAGGAAAGTAACACTGATAATGAGGACGGGACGGGTCCTTACCAGTATAGGTAGGAAAGTAACACGGATAATGAGGCCGGGACGGGTCCCTTACCAGTATAGGTAGGAAAGTAACACTGATAATGAGGACGTGACGGGTCCTTACCAGTATAGGTAGGAAAGTAACACTGATAATGAGGCCGAGACGGTCCCTTACCAGTATAGGTAGACAAATAGCACTGATAATGAGGCCGGGACGGGTCCCTTACCAGAACAGGTAGACAAATAACACTGATAATGAGGCCGGGACGGGTCCCTTACCAGTATAGGTAGACAAATAACACTGATAATGAGGCCGGGACGGTCCCTTACCAGTATAGGTAGACAAATAACACTAATAATGAGGCCGGGACGGGTCCCTTACCAGAACAGGTAGATAAGTAATACTGATAATAAGGCCGGGACGGTTCCCTTACCAGTATAGGTAGGAAGGTTACACTGATAATGAGGCCGGGATGGGTCCTTACCAGTATAGGTAGAAAAGTAACACTGATAATGAGGCCTGTCCCTTACCAGTATAGGTAGGAAAGTAACACTGATAATGAGGCCGGGATGGGTCCTTACCAGTATAGGTAGGAAAGTAACACTGATAACGAGGCCGTGACGGGTCCCTACCAGTATAGGTAGGAAAGTAACACTGATAATGAGGCCGGGATGGGTCCTTATCAGTATAGGTAGGAAGGTAACACTGATAATGAGGCTGGAATGGGTCCAATACCAGTATAGGTAGGAAAGTAACACTGATAACGAGGCCGGGATGGGTCCTTACCAGTATAGGTAGGAAAGTAACACGGATAATGAGGCCGGGACGGGTCCCTTACCAGTATAGGTAGGAAAGTAACACTGATAATGAGGACGGGACGGGTCCTTACCGGTATAGGTAGGAAAGTAACACTGATAATGAGGCCGAGACGGGTCCCTTACCAGTATAGGTAGGAAGGTAACACTGATAATGAGGCCGGCACGGGTCCCTTACCAGTATAGGTAGGAAAGTAACACTGACAATGTAATTTGGCGGGGTGGGTTCCTTACCATAGGTGGGAAAGCAACATTAACAATGTGACGGAGACGGGTCGCTTACCAGTATATGTGGGAAGGTAACACTGATAATGCGGCGGGGATGAGTACTTACCAGTATAGGTAGGAAATCAATACACATCAAATTAGCGGGAACGGGTTCTTTACCATTATATGTGTAAAAGCAACATTACCAATGTGGCGGGGACGGATCACTTACCATGTGATGGGTCTCTTACCAATATATCACTAATGTGGAAAAGCTACATTGACACTTTAAAGCATTCTTTTCAGGATGAACTGTAAGAAAGGAATTCAGAATGAGCTACGCAAACATTACAAAAGGCCCTACTTTCTGCCGAATGACACCGAGTCCAGCGTTATAAATTGGGTGTTTATGGGTGGCCCTGGACCCGGTGTGCCAATACATGTGAGTATGTAGATCCAGTGTTGTGTTACCTTCCATAGACGGAACCAGATTTTAGCCTTATATACTTCCCAATATAAAAAGTCAATGGGAGGTTATGTTCGAGCTATGCACGTGACAAATTAAACTAGATAGTTGTACTTAGGTGTGCCATTGCCTAGTTTCTTAAAATAAAACAAAACAAATGAAAATTCTGAAAACACTGATCTCTTCAACACTTTGAAAATGTACATAAAATAGTTTTTTTCACTACATGATTATTATCAGCTGTAGACCCCTCCACAGTTTGCAATAATGATTATGCTTTCCTCTTTGATTGTGCAACGACCGGACGGGCGGTGGACTCTAGGACAACATGTTCCAAAATAGCTTCTTAGGTTTAACTTATTTTTTGATATATTATGAACGTGTTTGTGATGTATTTCTTGAATCACCTTTGCGTTGTAATACGTGTTGGAGTGACCTAATAAAACCGAGTCTGCTTCTTTTATCTCTTGTTTGTTTTTGTTGCTACCAAGGAATCGACGTTTCAGTATTTATTGACATTCACACTAGCGTTTGTTAGTGCTGTGCTGTGTTGCGGCCGTAAAAAGTCGCCTCGACTATATATCAGTAGTGTTATTACTTACTGGTCCTTTGGGAACATCAAGCCCAATCTTTATGGCTTTAAAGTAGAATATCGCTGCGTGAGAGGTGTTGCACTTTACATTACCCTTCATGAACAGACCCAACAAAACCGAGTCTGCTGCTTTTATATCTTGTTTGTGTTTGTTGCGTCCAAGGGATCCACTTTTCAGTATTTATTGATGATCGCATATGCTGAATCGCATATTCGGAGAAGCAATACCAAGCGGGGACGTAACAAGCCTAAACATGTTAGAATGTTGGAGGGGCGTAGCTATTCTAAATGCTGTATGCCAGGTGAACTGAACACCGGCAGTGAGAATGATGGAGTGGTTCCTTGGAGAATGCCATCGACTCCTACCTTACCCCAGATTTGGTTTTATTTTCTAAAGTCAAGATGATTATTAGATGATATATCTACTAAACTTTAATAACGTACCGTTCAGGTTTCATTAGAGTTTTTCGCATTTTAACATTTTCATTTCCTGAAAGAGAGTATGGGCAAGGGGCTATACTGTCCAAGTTTATCTACAAGCCAGCCAAGATGTGATAAATGTATAGGGCCTATACTGTCTAAGTGTAGCTACTAGCCGGCAAAGATGTGATACATGTCCAGGGGAGCGCCCGCGTGCGTGCATGTATGCGTGTGTGTGTGCGAGGGAAGGGAGCACATTTTAAAATACAGTTTCTTACCAACAGACATTCATACCAATTTAGCTGTTCACCCTCTACTCTTATTATTCTACAGATAGACGTTCTTGTACGGCCCTCCTGGCAGGCCCAGATATCTGGTACCAAGACGTGGACATTTGTACCGGTGCCTGAGTGTGAATCTCAGTGCAGCACTATGAACGTCACACTACAGAAGGGAGATATAGGTAAGATATTAATAGTAGCATACAATTAGCGGTCATATACTAAATATAATGTACAGTTTCCAAATTATAAATGTGTGTGTTTTTTCAGTAAATTATTTGACCTGATAAACATAGGAGTGCATATCTGACACGTATGGATACATGTGTCATATGAAAACACTTTAGAGGCACACGGAAATATTTACATTTTATTTCATACTTTTTGTTAATAAATGTCCGATTTCGAATAAACTTTATTTGTCATGTAGGCGGTGCTAGTGCACAATGCGCACGCCTCCAAATGGTCTCAATATACAGGTGGGGCTCTTAAAAAAGCTAACTCGCTTCATGTAATGTGTGTTTAAAACCGCATTTATAAACATTGTTTTATACAGATATAGTTTTTTTTTCATATATGAAATAGATTCTTACTTTTTACAGTATCTTTATTTAAAAAGTAATTGAAATCAAACCCAAAAAATGTTTTTCATGATTGATATATGAAGAAACTTAGTTGTCTTCTTGCATTATGTTTAATTACGCCTCCCCTCTTGCTGTTTATTTCTAGATTATTATTGTCTTCATGCTTGTTTCAGTTGTCATGAATGTGAACCACTGGTACCACACCACGTATGTTCATCCAGGGGAGATCAGCATTGCCATCGGTTCCGAATATGACTAAATTATTCATAAGTTATGATGTTTTAAGGTTGTACTATATGACCGGGTCCGAATATGACTAAATTGTTCATTAGTTATGATGTTTTAAGGTTGTACTATATGACCGGGTCCGAATATGACTAAATTGTTCATTAGTTATGATGTTTTAAGGCTATACTATATGACCAGGTCCGAATATGACTAAATTGTTCGTTAGTTATGATTTAATACTATACTATTTGACCGGGTCCGAATAGGACCAAATTGTTCGTTAGTTATGGTGTTTTAAGGCTATACTATATGACCGGGTCCGAATATGACTAAATTGTTTATTAGTTACGATGTTTAAGGCTATACTATATGACCGGGTCGGAATATGACTAAATTGTTCATTAGTTATGGTGTTTAAGGCTATACTATATGATCGGGTCCGAATATGACTAAATTGTTCATTAGTTCTGATGTTTTAATACTATACTATATGACCGGGTCCGAATAGGACTAAATTGTTCGTTAGTTATTGTGTTTTAAGGCTATACTATATGATGGTCCGTATATGACTAAATTGTTTATTAGTTATGGTGTTTTAAGGCTTTACTATATGACCGGGTCCGAATATGACTAAATTGATTAGTAGTTACGATGTTTAAGGCTATACTATATGACCGGGTCCGAATATGACTAAATTGATTATTAGTTATGATGTTTTAAGGATATTCTATATGACCGGGTCCGAATATGACTAAATTGTTCATTAGTTGTGATGTTTTAAGGATATACTATATGATCGAAGTATACCTGCATTGAATTATATGTAAAACTGTTAGCAGCATGAACCCAATATGTATTTATATTGATGATTTAGCGATAAGGCACCACTAGGCTCGAGAGTCCAGAATATATTCATTAAAATAACTAAACTGATTGAAACAGCGGCCCAGTGATGAAAATCTTTTGCACATTTCATTTGAAACTGAATAATTATGACGTTTTTCATTTGTACTTAGATTAACACCAGTGAGACTCCTCCTTATTGCCTCAGGCCACTTTAAGAGTCGAAACGTTGATGGAATGTTTTTCTAAATAAAGTAGATTATTTAATATAAGTAGATTATTTAATATACATTGTTATTATAAAATCAAAAAAATAAAGAAATTCTATTGGATCAAGGCTTGTCACATGATTCCTGCTTAAAAGACGTATGGACCTGAGAAATGTATATTGACTTTTCGTATTGACTCAGAGGCTCGGCTAAAATAAAAATGCGCGAGCGAACGTGAATAGGTACGAATGTACAATAGAATGACGTCATCGGGATCAACAAAATGACAGTGTTTTGTTTTGACAGCTGATGAAAAAAAGATAATAATAGAAAATGGAGATGCCGATAATACTAAAAGGGTAACATTTACGGCGGTAAATTTCTTTAATTTTTTGGTTTTATAATAAAACTATTGTTGCCTTTTGAATTCGGTCGATACATGGTTTTATCGACCCAAGAAAAGGCATATTGACCGAGGACGTAGGTCAATATGCCTTTTCTCTGGTCCGATACATGGTTTTATCGACCCGAGAAAGGCATATTGACCAAGGACTACATGGTTTTATCGACAAAACCATGTTTCGACTACGTCCACGGTCAATATGCCTTTTCTCGGGACGATAAAACCACGTATCGACCTCATCAAAAGGCAATACTTGTATATTATCGTTGTATAATATATCATTTGGGATTTTGTATGTATGCCTGAGATGTAAATCAAGTTATTTTCTTTTTATGTTCTTTTTATGTTATCAAATTCTTGTATATGTTCAACATCTGTTCATGTAGTACTTTCCCATGTTTTCATTTATATGTATGAACTGAGTGAATAAAAGATGTGTTTAAACAGTGTCTTTTACTTTCGAAATAAGTTCCCATTTGGTGTGATATAAAGGGAAGTGTTTTGTTTGTTTTTCGTTTTTTTCCCGTTTTTTATATCAGAATCTGATGAATGCATTCACAGATTCCCAGACTCAAGCCTCAAGCTCTTGTATCGATTTGTTTATCAAATTCAAATATTTAATTCATTTTAAAATCACCCTGACGGCTCTTCAAGAGTGCACAAAGTTAATTTAGGCTTACTGCGTGTTGTGAATCGATGGTAGTATTCAGGCTTATCAAACTGCATCATTTAATTTTCACTATATAATATTTTGAAATGAAAAGAAAATGGATATTCTCTTCGTTAGTAAACAAGGTGATACATCGTATAAATGCACTGATGTGTGAGGTACATCTTTATAATTTTGCAGTGTATTACCTTAACATTTGAAAGGTTTTAAATATTTATAAAATCGGTTTAGTAAATTTTTATTAAGTTGCATGACGATGATTTAATTTGAGATTGACATGTTTGGGAGGAGATTCTCAAAAGGTCTATTTTTATATAAAACGGTGTAGAAGAGGTCAGCGTTTTTTTTTACGTGAGATATCATGACCTTGAATCTGCCAAATTCAGTGCAATTCACCGTGATTATGTATAGCTGTTGGTGTACACTTGGTAATATTTTCTTTTAAACTTATTTGTAAATATCTTGGATGGGTTTGAAAAAGAAAACGGCGCTCATATACCAGTTTATATCATGAAACATTAAACACATGTCTTTATGTTTTACATACATTCCTTTAATGCACTATCTACTACATATATAGGTTTCTATATTTGTGTGTGCCGTACATTTTACATTAAAATCCGTGTTCAGTCGAATGCCAATAAATCGAGGGCATTACATACATGCTCCGTTAAATTCACTGGAACAGCGTGTCGTATTATAAACATACATTTTGGAGAAATCAATCATAATTACAAACACCTGGGGTGAAAATTAAAACATATAGGGCCCTGCAAATACATGTATACACATAGCGCATGAATAACTAAACTTTATTTCAAACTGCTTAATTTCACAAATCAGAGAACAGATAAAGCAACTTACAGCAATAACATACATGTATAAATACATAACACAATGACGGAGCTAATAGGAAACGACTATTTACATATTATTAATGATAGTTGAGAAAAATAGTACATGAATCAAGAAAATTACATTAACTTTTACATTTATTGCATTTTTAACAGTTCAGATACTTATTTTACGGATATTTTAACAGTTGTATTAAGTATGTTGTTATGTACTTAGATATTTATATATAGACATTTATCTATATATAACTGTTACAGAGTATTTACAATTGGCAAATGTTACAACATTATATATGTAATAATACAATAGTAATTACATGTTATGGAAAGACAACAATTTAATAGTAGTTGAATAAACAACAGCGACAAAACCTATAACTAGTGCTCGTACTTGTAGAGATTGAATAAATCGCCTGAAACACCTTTCCGAAGATTGAAAGCTGTGTCTACGACGCTCAGTAATACAAATAGTATACGTCAAGACATTGAGCGCAGTCTTTAGTTGAAATAGGACCGAAACTTAACGAAATACACTAAAGACTGTGTTCTATTATCGGTATACTATATAATTATCAAATATACATTTTTTAAAAATATATTTTTATCACAAATAAAAAGGTTGTATTGGTACATACATTAACTACATAGTGCATTTTGCAATGTATACATGCACATATGCACTTTAAAACAATAGCTATTTAAATATATGTTTAATTTATCATATCACGACATTTGCTGAAAACGGAGCATCACAATATAAAAGTGTTTTCCATTAATACTTATTCTTCCATTGCTGATATCACACATACGCGCAAATATATTCGCCGGCTCCCTGTCGACGAATAATAAGGTCATACGTGTGTTTGGACAGTATCATACTTGATACAGAGAGTCAACAATAAACACTTAAACATGCGTTATTCTGCGAATCTCAGTTTGAAAGGTCAGTTAATTTAAAATCAGGCAACAATAACAGTTAAGTTTAGCTGAAATTACCAGTATGTTTATTACGTAACGAGTTATCGGATGAATTACATGTATTTTTTAAGTAGTCAATACAATCCTTATTGCTAGGTTAGACGTTTTGCTGAGTGCGGCATTCAAACCAACACCATTCTTCATGCAATTGTATGTCTAACAGTGAATTTATCGTTACCTCCCGCAAAATAAAATAGCCCTGAAATAGGTCTTTAAAAGTGACAGTTCTTTAGGAGAGGAACATCATACGTATTTTCTATTGTGTACAAATAACATGCTGTAAAAATAATGAGAAACAAAATATGTTTAAACCGCAAGTGAATGTCTTTCAACAATGTGTCCGTTTTACAAGCGTTAGACGGTCACTTAATGAATGGAATTTATAGGATGACCTTTGTGTGTCAATGTATAGCCCTTGGATACGCCAGATTACGTGAATTTTAGTTATCCCCGCACCAACTAAATAGTTACTGTATTGGATTTTTACCCTTGCCTATAAGCATTTATATATCCTCACCGTATTGCCCTGGACATTTTAATGAGCAGACCACGGTTTTAAGTCTCATCCTCAGACCTGGTCAGGTGTGAAATTATTTTTCCAAAGATATAATAAACATGTTACGTTTTACTCAATAGTGTCTACTTGCATTATGTTTAATTACGCTTACCCACTTGCTCAATAATAAAGTTCAAACATAAATTGAAACAGTCAGTTATTTCGGACAAACAGTACATTAATTCGGACAAACAATACATTAATTACAAAGAATGTACAAACAACAATGAAGTAGAGTGAGAGATTTACACAATGTGTGACGTCATAAAAATCGAACACTATTTGGTATATACACAGACTTAATAACATTGTCTAATATATAATGTTATTAGGTCTGTGCTATATACGTACCAAAACATAGTTAAAGAATCAGACGGGGAATGGCCATTGGTTTTGCCAAAATAAACGAATTATTACAATAAATATGAAAAGAAAAACAATGTTATATGGAACAAGTAAATGTCAGCGTGTATAAATAACACAAGACGCTACTAAAGCCTCACTATGGTTGTTTCAACCTTCAGGAAGATGATACAGACTTTGTGTATTAATAAATATTATTGCCCTTACATTTGGACGAATTAGATAATTTGAAATTTGCCGTGAAAAAGTAGGGAACCTGAGACATGCAAAATATGTGAAGTTTTGCATTAACGTAACAACTAAACTAAATTATCACAACGGTATAATATGCTTATTAAATCGCAAAATGAAACAATTATCGATGTTCATGGATTTGTTTTTATATATAAGTATATCGGAGGCCCATGTATACGTTAAAACACATACGAATATATTCGTTAGTAAGGGTAAGGCAGGTCCCGACACCCAGGGGCCCTCATATGGGGGTTGAGGGATTAAAAGTTAAATACACTGATACTTCAATTACATTGTCATTTTTACATATTTTTGTTTATTTTTCCTTTTTTGCAAGTATATAATTCAATGCACTGCTGTTCAGGCTGGAGTACAATAATTACACAAACAACCTTTTAAAGCCCATTTTATTTCTAATTTCAGTGCCTGCAACACTACAAACATCTTTTCTTTATGCCGTTAAGGATGACGTCAAACGATATTACGCTAAAGCTTATGAAAACTTGGGAATTAATTTATGTTGGTCTATTAACAATTCAGGAGATGCTCTTGATAAAATTTGCAATAAACGTCAAGTTTCAACTATAAATACTGAGGACATTTCTACATAACATAATTATGCAACTTTGCCGCATAACCTTATTAAAGACAAACTTATTGCTCTCATTCAAAAGACTTTTGCTAGAGAAAAACTAAATGTTTGGCCTGTAACAATAATACAGCTTTTGACTCACGGCAGTTTAGACAATTGCACTATGTGGACTTGCCATGAAGTGTGTGAATCACTTATATTCCTATTAAATTATATTCTCGTCAGGTATGTGGCTGCTGTTTATAGATAAATTGTTGGTATCCTTATGGGTACTAACTATGAACCTTTTGACGCAGACTTGTTTTTGTATTGCCATGAAAGAGATTTCACCAGATACTCGGGCAGATATCATCGAAGCCTTCAGTGACAACATCTCTAGGTATCTGGATGATATATTAAACATTCGCAACCATTTATTGTCTACTATGGTAACTAATATATACCCTAAAGAACAAAGCTAATATTTATGATACTGAGTTTATGACAAGAGTGAGGATTTTAATTTCAATATCGATATGGGGATGTCCTTAGAACAACAACTTATGGGGTATATGTTTCTCAATTTATTGTGTCGCCTGCCTAGCGTGGAAGACACTTAGGGATCTCTTTGTCCGTCGTTTGTCGTCCGTCCGTCCATCACACTTTATCCTACAACCTGACCTTGGGTAATAACGTCAAAAGTTTTGACCATGTTCACACAACTTTCACATACATCTTTATCTTACCTCAATGGATGTTGTTGAACATGCCCAATAACTATAACTTCCATTTTGGCAGACTTATGCCGCTTTTCATAAAACTTTAACCAGCAACAAGACCTGGCTAATAACTTTAAATAGGCACATGTCAGGCGACACCCTTCTAGCTCATCTTTCTATAGCTTGTAGCTGAGCTGAGGACTTTTATAACTAAACCTCTACTCCATCAGGGCTACGGCCTAGGAATCTTTATGTGAGGAAGCTATCCAGCTGGCTTGCGGAACGTCGGTGGTTCTACCCAGGTGCCCGCACGTGCACGAAAATTGAGGTCTTCCTCCACCAATGGAAGCTGGAAAGTCGCCATATGACCTTAGCTGTTGGTGCGACTATAAAAAAAAAATCCAATTCAATTCCATCAGGGCTACCATGACCATAAACTTCGAAAAACCTTTTTTGCGTCCATTTTATTATCGTAACCATGATCTGCTTTTAAAATATAAAGTAGTTTGAGTACTCTTCTGTGACAGATCACAATCTGACTTCTATGGAGACTTCTATGGAGGCGTGATTTACAAACTTCGTAATATACTTGGTCATGAACAGTTTCAAGCAATCTTTATTAAACTTGTTATTATGGTGGGCCCTATGATGACGTCTACCTAAATCCTCTACCTAAATCCTGCGAGGGCTTTATATGAAGGGACTGGTCTCCCACTTTTAAACCCGAATAACTTGTCTTCCGGTTTACATTACCGTGTGATGGCGTCTGAAATCGCTGAAGTGGCAAAGTGTTACACATCTATAGGTACCTTTACAAGCGATATACTACAATATTTTAACGATATTTTGATGAAACAGGGTTTAAATTAAAGTTTGCGTTGATTCATATTTCTGTAAACAGATAACTTGACTCTTTTTTAGTCCGATGAAAATACAAGTTTTTGTTAAAAACGTACGAAACAAGATTTTGCAAGTGTGATATAATACACCTTTTCATGCACTTATATTAAATACTTTTTTTCTATTTATTTCTGGCAAATGAATGCTGGTGTAGTAAATATAGGTCTAAATGAGGTTTTGATGGGTTGCATTGGTTTTATATGGGAAATAAAACGATCACCAATATTCTGTATTTTCATATTATTTTTTTTCATTTTCAGAAATACCATAATATATTTACATGCAAAAATGCAGTGACAGTAGCAACCAGTTAAGCCCAAATTCTCAGTGATATGTTCCCACTGAACCTTGGCAGTTAGACAGCTGTGTTTGCCCTTCTCTTTTCTGGAATCTGCTTTACATTGTCCGGACTAGTAAAAACAACAACAGTTGTGTACGTACCTCGCACGTCCTGCTTTCCGTGTTTTGATCTTAGATGTCCTCTTATTCCAGAAATTGAAGCATAACTTTTCATCGCACATATAAGTTTTTGGTTTAGGTGATTTTGTCAACAATTTTAGCTGATTAAAAGACAATCAGCCGACTTTAAAACCGAGAAGAAAACAAGCATTAATAATGTGTTGTTAGAATTATCATTAATTTACCACGTTTGCCGGTCTTACTTCTTTAATTGATAAATGTGTGTTTGTTAATTACTCGATCGATTGTTATGACAATAGAATACATTAATCACAAGATTCTTAATTGTTCACACAATGTAATCGAGATTTTAACAGTTGTTGTTAACAAACATCTATAGAAAAAATAGAAAGATAATTTAATTTTGCTCACTTAAAACATTTAAATATACTGTATTGTTATCCCCATAAACATTATTTAGACAACAAATGAACCGCCTGTTGATTGCGGCAACGCTTTTATTTTTAGATCTCCTCGTCCATTTTAACCTTTGAAGAAATTGTTCGAAATTACAAATCAATAGAAATGTTATTTATTTGGCTTTCTAACCATGGATCTTATTTAAATATGTATTAAATAATAAACTTTAAGAAAAGTTTGATGACCAAACCAATAAACGCACGGTGATGTGCGAAAACACTTTAAGAAACGAAAAAATGCGATATATTTCAGTTCCTACTCGAGATTTTGCCTATTTATTTCACCGTTATTTGGAATAAAATTACACCATTAAAAAGGTTATTTATTTGGCTTTCTAACCATGCATCTTATTTAAATATGTATTAAACAATAAATGTTTGATGACCAAACCAATAAACACACGGTGTTATGCGAAAACACTTGAAGAAACGAAAAAATGCGATATATTTCAGTTCCAACTCGAGATTTTGCCTATTTATTTAGCAGTTATTTGGAATAAAATTACACCATTAGAAAGGTTATTTATTTGGCTTTCTGGCAATATAAAATATATAATAATTTAGTAAAACATGGATACATCATGTCCGTTTGCAATGTAGATGGGTGGTACGTACATTGAGGCCTCTCGCATACCGCCACGATAAGCGTAGTAAAAAGTCGATAACTGTAGCGCATAATCAATAAACTTACCTTGACGACAAGTGTTTCAGTTGAAAACAGCTTTTGTACTGTCGTGTCATATCCCTGTCATATATGTCATATAAAGCCCTGGAGGACGTAACGTTTGATGTTTGTCTCCAATCTCGTCCTGTCGCGCCCTTAATGGTTTATTTTCTTGTTGCTATGGCTTCTGCCAAGTCACTGAGTACATGTTTTGTGGCTTTTATGCTTTTGTTTCTTTATACATGATTTTTGTGTTATACTTATATTGCCTAATTAGTCTGCCTAGTTTGTTAGAGGATATAGAATGACGGGAATTTGATTATTTACACTCTATCCCTTTACTGGGATGACACTAGTGTAATAGTGAGGTAATAATGAGGTTTGACGCACTCTATAGCCTGGTTTAAACTCCCAGTGAGCCCTTTTTTTGTCACTGAGTGTTTCAAGGCAATAAACTCTTTTGTGTTTGTGATGTCTAATTTGGCATTTTGTTCATCTTTACTGTTGTTTATTGTTTCTCTGTGTGTCTGTGGTTTACTGTCGTCCTTGAATGCTACTTTTCCTGTGCGATTTTTATATCCTATATTTATTGTCAACTTTTCTATGTTTGGGATGTCATATACCTTGCATTTTAACCATTCTTATACTTGTTGTTTGTTTCTATGAGTGTTTTTGATTGAGAGTGGTCTGAGTGCTATATTTCCTGTTCGACATTTGCAACTACTTTTAATATAAATACTCGTCTATGAAAGATAAGCAAGTTGTCAATCTGTTTTTGTTTAAATACTGAAAAAGTGATCCCTTGGAAGCAAGAAACACAAACAAGAGAGAAAAGTAGCAGACTCGGTTTTATTGAGTCTGTTAAAAACTCGGATGTCTGCCCAGGGGTCTGGGTGGGAATGAGGGAGTGGGGAGTATTATTGGGTCTTTTTAGTCACAGTGTATACTTTTGCTCCTACTTCTTCAGCGGGGAAAACACGGACGCTGGGGTTATCGTTAACACGAAAGGCTACTATAGGAGCATACACATGTCAAAACTGTGTCATTAATCACATTGCGTTATAGTGTGTCATATTTCAAACGTGTATCATTATTCACAAAGGGTTACAGCGCTTTACATTTCACGCATTATCATTATTCGCAAAGGGGTACAGCGCTTTACATTTCAGGCTTGTATCATTATTCACAAAGAGGTACAGCGCTTTACATTTCAGGCATGTATCATTATTCACAAAGGGATACAGCGCCTTTCATTTCAGGCATGTATCATTATTCACAAAGGGGTACAGCGCTTTACATTTCGGGCATGTATCATTATTCACAAAGGGGTACAGCGCTTTACATTTCAGGCATGTATCATTATTCACAAAGGGATACAGCGCCTTTCATTTCAAGCATGTATCATTATTCACAAAGGGGTACAGCGCTTTACATTTCGGGCATGTATCATTATTCACAAAGGGGTACAGCGCTTTACATTTCAGGCATGTATCATTATTCACAAAGGGATACAGCGCCTTTCATTTCAGACATGTATCATTATTCAAAAAGGGGTACAGCGCTTTCCATTTCAGGCATGTATCATTATTCACAAAGTGGTACAGTGCTTAAATACATTTCAGGCATGTATCATTATTCACAAAGGGGTACAGTGCTTAAATACATTTCAGGCATGTATCATTATTCACAAAGGGGTACAGCGATTTACATTTCAGGCATGTATCATTATTCACAAAGGGGTACAGTGCTTAAATACATTTCAGGCATGTATCATTATTCACAAAGGGGTACAGCGATTTACATTTCAGGCATGTATCATTATTCACAAAGGGGTACAGTGCTTAAATACATTTCAGGCATGTATCATTATTCACAAAGGGGTACAGCGCTTTACATTTCAGGCATGTATCAATATTCACTTAAGGGTATGTTTCACATCCTTCTTGTCTACCGGATAAGGCTATCCGTGTTGGGTGATGTCAATAACATGACGTCACTGCTTAAAATAACATGCATAACGTTAGTTATTGGCGACTACAACGCACATGCCAGAAAGATAATCAGTCAGACAGAGAATGCCAACCCTCGTATAATTGTTTTAATCGGAGCCTCGGTAGAGAATCGGTTGCGATAAAACATTTACTCCTCGGGTTGGAATTCCCGATCTTTACCGGATACCCATAAACTATTATTATACTATTCACATAAGGGTACAGTTTCACATTTCAAACCTGTTTTATTATTCACATAGGGTACTTTGCTTCATATTTCACGGTAAGAAATCTCATGGCACATGAATTACATCTACATGGAACGTGAGCGATCACTATATCACACACCTACTTGAACTCTGCCATTGTGCGTTAACAAGGCATAAACACATATTCCAAATAGCGAGATATTAGCGATTAGTTACTACATGTGTAGTTTACTTACAGCTCCGGATCGATGGCGGTGATGGCGAATATATTTAGCTTACATGACGAAATATGGTTTGATGACAGCTTGAGCGATATAGTGTTGTGTTAATACAGTTAACATTTTGGACGCGTATTTATATCAGAAAGGCATGAATGAATATATATAGCTATATTTACAATAACAATACAGCTACAATACTTCATAATGTCCGAACAATCAGGAACAGCTACAGTAACTGCTGATTATAAAACGAGAGGAGAGTTGATTAAGCGGTTTTCGAAACTGAACAATGAAGCGGAAAGCAAAGGTTTAGCAACTGAAAACATTCGAGATGCGTTTTTATTTCCAAACGTTTCAAACGAACATTCAAAAGCAGTAAACAAACGAGCTAACCTTCAACAGGGACATGGATGTCTTACAACAATCTCGGTTGTTTGGGTGGTAGTGACGGTAATATCCGCCATGTTTGGATACTTTGTTTGCAATAAGGTGTTGTTTGGAGAAGAAGATTGTATACTAAAGAATAATGACTATATCAATGCAGTCACTAGAGCCGTTCTAAATTGCAACATGTGCCGTTCTTTGACGGAAGTGCCAATAGAGTATAACATCAGCGTAGCGGAGTTTAGAGACAAGTATGCTTACACCTCGGTACCAGTTCTCGTCAAAGGTGCGACACGTGACTGGAAAGCCATGTCAACATTTAGTTTTAAATGGTTTAAGGACCTGTATCAGCAGACTCCGGGTGCATTCTTTAATCAAAAGGGTGACAAGTGTCTTGTGTTTATGAGATACTCAACCAAATTCGAGACCATAGAGGATGTCTTTAAGATGTCGGACGATAGGGCGAAAGCAAAGGAGGGCGAAGAGCCGTGGTACATAGGATGGTAATGTTCTTTGTTTTGTTAACAGTATTTCTTATTTCATTCATGATCTGCATTAACATTTAAATTAACGTTTTGTAATGAATGTTTTACTTAAGAAATAATAAATAAGAACCTGTGTTTTATCGGTGAATAAAATACAGTTAGGAGTTCGGATGCGTAGTAATTAAATCACGAGTGCGTAAGCACGAGTGATTTAATTTCTCGCATCCGAACGACTAACTGTATTTTATTCACCGATAAAATACAGGTCCGTATTTATTATTTCGATTCTAACGCAACAATTACCCCATTATTTACGCTATTGTTGGGGCACTATATGTAATCTCGGACGTCAATGTAATCGGGCTGCTATGTTTACAGGCTGT
The DNA here is from genome assembly GCA_037043455.1 of Cyrtodaria siliqua. Taxonomy (NCBI): domain Eukaryota; kingdom Metazoa; phylum Mollusca; class Bivalvia; order Adapedonta; family Hiatellidae; genus Cyrtodaria; species Cyrtodaria siliqua. The sequence goes on from JAWPHD010002970.1 coordinate 67,453, forward strand.
TCCGTTGGACGCCCCCGTATGCAAAGTTCTGCGTTTCAATGCACTAGTTTTCACGTGACAAACAATTAAGTCATTGCTTACGTCATATAGCTTGCGCTGTATGATGTCAAACGTTCTGACCTTGTTCAAGATGCTTATTAATGTTAAATGTACATGTGCATATGATGGGTTTATTTCGGGGGTGTGCACGGTTTGGGAGAATGGTAATTTTGTTGTAATTAATATTTCATTAAAATTACTGTTCAGTTTGTCTTCGTGACGTATATTTACCAAGTGACGTCATGTAACGTGGCGCTTCCAACGGATGAAATATACGCGGGGAATTAATGTAACAGCTGTGTTTTATCGTAGAATAACATACAGCTGTCTCCCTTCTTTGTGTATATGGAAGACTGCAGTGGTCGTGTTAGAATTATGAATTACTCATATATTCTGCAGTTGTTTATGGGTAGTTTCAATTTTCTAACATGTGTGTGTAATGAACAAACGCATTCTTAGACTAATGGTTATATGCATGAGCGACAAATCAATTAGAGCCTTACCACTTGTAACGTCACTTGTAACTAGAATATCTTAGACATTTATGAAATATCAAAACGACATTAGACACATCTCTGTCAACACGGCAATGGTGTATGGGTTCTTAATAAATATCACAACGACATATGACACAGTTGTGTCAATACGACAAATATATTAGTTATTAGGATTCTTGACAGGGGACAATATTAGTTATTAGGATTCTTGACAGGGGACATGGGCTCACACTCCCTGCCTAACGGCTCGGGTGAAAATAATTTCCAGGCAGGGAATGTGAGCCCATGTTCCCTCTCAAGAATCCTAATAACGAATTTGTCATACTTCAAAGTTGTTACTATTTAACCCAGCCAAAACACGTTTTCATTTTTATTGCGCCAAATTTCCCCGTAACGTGCCTCTAACTAGACGTTGTTTATTTTCGTTACGTCATCGCTCTAACGTCGTTTTATTTCATTTCTATGCGTGACAGATCGGGATTTCTCAGTGCAAGAATATTCATAATCGCTAATTATTATTCTAACACGACCTCCGCAGTATTTCATATTACACAAAGAAGAGAGACAGCTACATATGTTATTCTACGATAAAATACAGCTGTTCCATTAATTCCCCGCGTATGTTTCATCCGTTGAAGCGTCGCGTTACATGACGTCACTTGTTAAATATATGTCACAAAATCAACAGTAATTTTAATGAAATGTTAATTACAACAAACTTGCCATGCTCCCAAACAGTGCACACCCCCGGTATCAACCCATCATATGCATCAGTACATATAACATTAATAAGCATCTTGAACAAGCTGAGAACGTTTGACGTCATACAGCGCCTGCTATATGACGTAAGCAATGTCTTAATTGTTTGTCACGTGCTTAGTAGTGTATTGAAACGGAGAGCTTTGCATACGGGGGCGCCCAATGGAACAGTCTGTAAACATAGCAGCCTGATTACCTTGACCTCCGAGATAACATATAGTGCCCCAACAAAAACGTAAATAATGGGGTTATTGTTGTGTTAGAATCGAAATAATAAATACGTACCTGTATTTTACCGGTGAATAAAATAAAGTCATCGTTCGGATGCGAGTAATTAAATCACTCGTGCTAACGCACTCGTGATTTAATTACTACGCATCCGAACTCCTAACTGTATTTTATTCACCGATAAAACACAGGTACTCATTTATTATTTCTTAAATAAGTAACTTAGAACACAATAATAACTAACGTTGCGACATTGAGTCGTGACGTCAAAAAAGTGTTGCTGACGTCGACGTCATCCGTCACGTTCAATAAAGCGAATATAGTTTGTAAATACGTAATTTAAAATATAATTAATAGATTATTTAACTTCTGGGATCGATTATTGGGTAATCCTTTACTTGATGTTAGACGTGCTTTGTTTTTTCACCCATTCGCGTGCGCTCGTTCGTGAAAAGAACCGCACGTCTACCACTCGCGAAGGATTTCCCTATAATCGATCCCAGCAGTTAAATAATCTCTATATTTGGCGGATATTTTAATAAAAATAAACGTATTTTATCACTTATTATCTGTAAAATTGCAAAGAAATATACAAACTTACGATTATTTCAGACCTTTACACTAAATGGAAAGCGCAGAAAAGCAATAGAACGGAAACAATCGGCGGTTTCCAAAACGAATCGGCAACGTTATCGTCGCCATTTTTTTTTGTGTATTGCAGGTATGGGGTACCTACGGGGAAATTGCCCTATGTTCACGTCGCCCATGTCTACGGCCCATTGAGCAATAGAATCCCGAGAATTTTCTTTGCAGTATGACAATGGTATATGTGTTCTTCATAAATATGACAACGACATCAGATACAGTTGTGTCAAAACGACAATGGTGTATGGGTTCTTAATAAATATCACGACGACATTATACACAGTTGTGTCAACACGACAATGGTATAAATGTCACAACGACAGTAGACACAGTTGTGTCAACACCACAGTGGTGTATGGGTTCTTAATAAATGTCACAACGACATTAGACACAATTGTGTCAACACGACTGTGGTATATGGGTTCTTAATAAATGTCACAACGACAATAGACACATTGTGTCAATACGACAATGGTATATGGGTTCTTAATAACTATCACAACGACATTAGACACAGTTGTGTCAATATGAAAATGGTGTATGGGTTCTTAATAACTATCACAACGACATTAGACACATTGTATCAACACGACAATGGTATATGGGTTCTTAATAAATATCACAACGACATTAGACACATTGTATCAACACGAAAATGGTATATGGGTTCTTAATAAATATCACAACGACATTAGACACATTGTGTCAACACGACAGTGGTATATGAGTTCTTAATAAATATCATAACGACATTAGACACATTGTATCAACACGACATTGGTGTATGAGTTCTTAATAAATGTCACAACGACATTAGACACATTGTGTCAACACGACAGTGGTATATGAGTTCTTAATAAATATCACAACGACAATAGACACATTGTGTCAACACGACAGTGGTATATGAGTTCTTAATAAATGTCACAACGACATTAGACACAGTTGTGTCAATACGACAATGGTGTATGGGTTCTTAATAAATATCACAACGACAATAGACACATTGTGTCAACACGATAGTGGTATATGAGTTCTTAATAAATGTCACAATGACATTAGACACATTGTGTCAACATGACAATGGTATATGGGTTCTTAATAAATATCACAACGACAATAGACACATTGTGTCAACACGATAGTGGTATATGAGTTCTTAATAAATGTCACAACGACATTAGACACATTGTGTCAACATGACAATGGTATATGGGTTCTTAATAAATATCACAACGACATTAGACACATTGTATCAACACGACAGTGGTATATGAGTTCTTAATAAATATCACAACGACAATAGACACATTGTGTCAACACGACAGTGGTATATGAGTTCTTAATAAATGTCACAACGACATTAGACACATTGTGTCAACATGACAATGGTATATGGGTTCTTAATAAATATCACAACGACATTAGACACATTGCGTCAACACGACAATGGTACATGGGTTCTTAATAAATGTCACAACGACATTAGACACAGTTGTGTCAATACGACAATGGTGTATGGGTTCTTAATAAATATCACAACGACAATAGACACATTGTGTCAACACGATAGTGGTATATGAGTTCTTAATAAATGTCACAATGACATTAGACACATTGTGTCAACATGACAATGGTATATGGGTTCTTAATAAATATCACAACGACATTTGACACATTGCGTCAACACGACAATGGTACATGGGTTCTTAATAAATGTCACAACGACATTAGACACAGTTGTGTCAATACGACAATGGTGTATGGGTTCTTAATAAATATCATAACGACATTAGACACAGTTGTGTTAACACGACAATGGTATGTGTGTACTATAGTGTTAATCGACACAAATTGCTTTTACTTGCTTCTCAAAAAGTAGTGGGCATCATTGGTGGCTAATGTTTGAACAAAAAATTAAGCAATACATAATGAACCTCTCAGAAAAACCTGAAATATGGTGAAATCAAGTCTATCTGGTACGTCTACTTAGACTTGTCACACATTAGCCAGTCATTATACTCAATCTGCTTTATGTCTGTTGTAGGATGAACTGTAAGAAGGATATACAGACTTCACTCCGGAAACATTACACGAGGCCCTACTTTCTGCCAAATGACACTGAGTCGAGTATCATAAATTGGGTGTTCATGGGTGGACCAGGCCCTGGCGTACGAATACATGTAAGTGATAAAATAATTACTTTAGTTACGAACTAACTATCGAACGAAAACACAGGATAATGTGTACATCATGTACACGTGTATGGATCACGGGGTTATTGAATGCGGAGGTGTAAGCTAGTAAAGCTCGGGTATGCAAAAAAGCAATATATCTTTAAATACATTGTGTACATGGAATGCACGTAAGATGCATATTGTCGCATATAGGGTGCAATTTTTCATACTTTCTTTTAAGAGTCAACTATGTTCCCGTTATTAATTTGTGTTTTAAACTATTGTGGTTTAAGATCAGACGTCGTAAACTAATGAAACAACGTCTATCATACTAGTGTCTCCGTGGCCGAATGGTTAATGACGTTGCGTTGTAAACCTTCGCCACTCACCGATGCGGGTTCAAATCCCACTGAAAGCTCGACTTGTAAGTGAGGAAGTGTCGATTCTTACGGATGGCGGGAGGTGTTCAGTACTGATTCTACCCAGGAAAAGTGGGTGGTCTGCCTCCATCACAAAATAATCGACCGTCATATACAACCATATATGTGTTGAAAATGACGTAAAACACCATACAAACAAACAAACAAACAAACAAACAAACACACAAAAGACGTCTTTCGCCCTCACATACTTCGTACACTATCAGAAAGTTAAAAACACTAATAATTTTATGAGCATGTTTCCATCTTCGATCATCATAATTATTATATGATGTGTAATGCAATATTCAAGATGGCCAACAAGTAATCTGTCAGTAATATATAAGTATTATAGGTGTCTATACTATTACATGATTGGCTTTTACTAATGTTTTATCAATCAGCTGGACGAAGTTGATCGGCCATCATGGCAGGCCCAGATATCCGGCGCCAAGACATGGACTCTGGTACCTGTACCCGAGTGTGAATCTGTATGTAACGCAATGAACGTCACTGTACATAAAGGAGATATAGGTAAGGAAAAAGGCGGGCTTGATGTCAAGAAAACCTCAGTGTCGCATATGCTACCTAGGTAACTCGCCTACAATGGCTCATAAAGGTGATCATTTTTCATGGTTATTGATATGTCAGCAATGGTGGGGTTACTTATATATGTTATTGTCGTTACTGGATGGTGTGAGAGGCCTTCTTGGTCAATATTAGTAACCCATATTTTATAAAGTCTTTGTATTTAAATGTGGAAGATTCTAAGTTTCAAAAGTAGATAATTATTGTCCTGAATTGTCTGAATAAAAAAAGGAATAAAAGATAGTAATATCAAATATATCAAAAGTCATGGATTTTTTTAAACGGCTAAACATATATAGGTTATTTTTCATGAATAAACGACTGCGTTTTATATGAACTGCCTCGCTTGTTCATCCAACGTTTTTTTATCTAAAATGTTGATACACTCATAATGATACACACATAATATCAAACGAATATTTGTTATAACAATTCATAGATCACCTGAGCCGAAGGCTCAATGTGATATATTGGGATCACTCTTCGTCTGTCGACAACCCATCGGCCATCGTCCGTCCTGACCTCCGTCCGTCCGTTAAACTTTGCTTTAAACAGATTCTTTTCAGAAATCGCTTTGTCAATTTTGACCAAACTTAACATGAATGAGTTTTAGATAAATATTTTTTTTTCTTAATTAGGTCCGCACGACATCCAAGATGGCCACCGTTACAATGAAAGTTTGAAAACTTCTCAAGGACCGCTGGATAGATTTCGACAGTTTTTCTTTTAAAATGATTACCAACGCCAATACTATCAAGTTTATTCAAATAAAGTCCTCGGGGTCAAAAACGGCCGTGCCCCGGGGGTCCGAATTTTGCATATGGAGATTTTGCATGTTTTACCAAGTTTATTCAATTGATGAGTCTGTGGTCAAAGCTGGCCCAGTTTTTATACAGACTTATATTGAGACCACACAGTGTAGAGCTCTCATATATCGCATGTCGTATGTGGTCCCACCCAGAGGTCAATACTTTCTATACAATTTTATAGGGAAACATTTACTTCTCTGAAACCGCAGTTATACACTTACTGAGTATGAACAGATGGATACAAATATCCAACCAGCATCGGCCCTTGAGTATATTCCCATCACTGAGGACATAGCCATTGGGTCATGACTTGGAAACGGTTAAGATCTCCAACATAAAACCACATATACACTTACTAGGTATAGGCTGACACCAACAACTATCCAACCAGCATCGTCCCTTGTATCCATCCCCACCCCTGGGGACATAGACCCTGGATAATTACTTGAACACCGCTGAGAACCAACTCCTATAACCATATACCACTTAATGGACATGCACAGAAGGATACAATCATTCAACCAGTTTTGACTCCGGGGGTCCATCCAACCAAAGGCGATAAAGTCCCTTGGTCATAAGTTGGAAACGGTTGAGATCACCTCCCTATAACCATATACACACTTGCCGGGCCTGAACGCTTTGAAGGCAGGCGCGGGAATTTGCGATGGCGCGCCATTGACTGAATCTAATTATGTTATGAAATTATAAGCTTGTTGACATTTGTTTTCATTTGTTTCAAATACTCACAACATCCCTCTATCGTTATACATTTAAATAACACAGTATGCGCTAAACTGATTTTATCAAATGTTCACGTTTTGATGGAAGTTCTACTAAACCGCTCCTGACTTTCAAACATATACGTGTGCAACATTTAAATCACATTTTATAATATAATATTTGTATATAGTAAATCAGAGATCTAAGTATGGTTCATTATGTTTATTTACCATTCGTAGCAATATTCACAATGGAATATATAATTTGTGATAACGTGTCATGTCCGACAAAATATGTGCCAAATTAACATGGACTTTAATCAACACAAAACATGTTCTATTTTATTTGTTTATTTTTCAGTTGTCGTTAATGTCAACCACTGGTACCACACCACCTATGTCCACCCAGGAGAAATAAGCATTGCCATTGGGTCAGAATACGACTAACTAGAAATTGATGTTACGGAATATATATCACTATACATGTTGGACAATTATCAACAAAACCATGCATACAACAACGCTTAAAACACTAGTGAATGTCAAAAAAGCTTTTTGTCAATTGTGTTGAAGTCCGGCCTGACGGAATCTTATAAAGTACAAGAAAAGTATAACGCATGCGTTATATGTAGACGATTTTTATTAATGGATTAGTTTGTGGAGGCTTTGTTCAAAGGGAATATATTCAAGTATTTTCAATTAAACGATTTACATCTGAGCTGTTACAAAGGGAATTTCAGTGACCATGCTACAGTATAATATAAAAGTCATATTTACTTAAAGGGGTTGATGCTCTATTTTCAAACACTATTTATTTAATAGGGCTCTGAAAAACTTGAAAAAGGCTGAAAGAATTATTAAAATGCCATGAAAAACAAAGGAGATATGACCTATTTACAATTTCAAAGAACATACATGGAGGCAGCCATCTTTGAACGATGACGTCATCGCGCCATTTTATCATATAAGGCATATTTGCAAAATACATTTTAAAGCAAAGAAAATCAATGCGAATTGATTAAAAATAAATATACAGATGTAAAATGTATAAATTGTATGGTAATTTTTCATTCGCAGTTCTTTTCTTTGCTTTAAAAGACATTTTGTCAATATGCCATATATGGTAAAATGGCGCGATGACGTCATCGTTCAAAGATGGCTGCCTCCATTTATTTTCTTTGCAAATTTTCAATAGGTCATATCTCCTTTGTTTTTCATGGCATTTTGTCAATTCTTTCATTTTTTTTCAAGTTATTCAGAGCCCTATTAAATAAATAGTGTTTAAAAATAGTGCATCAACCCCTTTAAATTTTACAAGTGATTATCATAAGGGCCCTATTTATGTTCATGTTTTATCTGTATTCAGGCTCAAAACCGCTTCAGAGTTGCCGTTAAGGCAATCAACTTTGCATTTTAAATGAATTACAAGTGATCTTATAGAAAATATTTAACATGCCAAAATGGTTTGGTGCCGAAACGTCTAGGTGCCGATTCGTCTAGGTGTCAAAATGGTTTGGTGCCGAAACATTCTGAATCGATCTTGATCACACAGACGCAAAAACTTGAGAATTGTCTGCAGTTAGTAATAAACATTTTTCATATACTGATACATATACTACGGTGGAAGATATTTTATCTGAACCACAGCTTTATTATCCAAATTTTAAAACATAAGAACAATACGCTTTGTATAAGAATGTACGTAAACGAGCTTAATATGAAGATCGAGATTTGATAAAAAAACAAACACCATGATTTAAACAAAATACAGTTTAACATATAAATATAATATGATGCTCATTTTTTAAATTCCGTAGCTTATTCTCAAACTAATTATCAATTGAAATGGCAGATATATCTGGAAAATAAAGTATTGAAGAGTTGACTAAGCATTAAAGCAAACATCTAGTATATACCTAATAGACAAGTACATGTAGGATCTTCAATGTTACAATTTAAATGGACAAGCCGTAATCCCGTTAGTCTTTCATACTTGAAAATCATGAATATCATTAGTAATACTGTTTTGGAGTCCACTAGTAATTGCTGAATATATTGGTCCAATAGAGATCACTCAAATGCCAAATTATCGGAACCAATCAGATTGCAGATCGTGGCATTTGTTTTATACTATTTAATACCGCAACAAACCAACTGCGCCTGCCTTTGGCGCCGTCGCCGGGTTAGAGCGTCGTTTACTATGTGTCTGCTGAACCGAAGGTTCAAAGCTCGAGCTTTATATAAGGCAAACATTTTTAAACCATACAATGTTAAGATATTTAAAAAAATATTATGCGAAACTACTACGGAATTTAAGTTCTCTTGAGTAATACATTTAAACCTATGATAGTATAACGAAGGAAAACGCAGAATAAATGTAAGCCTATGGTAAAATAACATTATTAATTGCTGATTATATTGGTACTTTTAAAGAAAACAAATAGTGCGTATCATAAGCTAATGTTTCAAGGCTAGGATGGCACGTTTTTTGTTTTTTTGGATATAGCTAGATAGATATTTTATTTCAAACAAAGGACCCACCAGTTCACATGCACATAGTACATACATATACACATGCATATGATATACATACAACATTGTCCAGTTAATGACAATTTGTATAAGTTGTAGGTGAGGTTCAAGATCATCTGTATATGTTACTAGTTACAATGTATTCGACAACTATTAACTAGGTACTTTCTTGAATTATTAATTAAGTTATTAATCCAAAGTATTGATAAATATTTATTTATGTTTGTCGACATACATGGAGAAAAGTGATATATGTACTTATTTAGAGAACTCTTATTAAAGAAAACTGACAGTTTCGTTAATAAATTCTTGATTTTTGTTATCATACGTTCAATACATATTGGTATGTTGGCCATTTAAGATATTCTTTTCTAATATCATGACATAGTGAACACTCCAATACAAAGTGAAATTCGTCTTCTAGTGTATTACAAAGCTGGCACTTTCCTTCTGATCTTGGCGTTTCATTTGGTCTATGCCATCGGCCAATTTCAATGTGTAACCTGTGATTAGAGACACTTAGTTTTGTAAAAAAATATCTAAATTTCTTAATATTAAGTACATCTAAATAATATGTAAACCCGAAATCTGATATTTTTCTTCATGTACTGGCTCAAGTGGAAGCCGATAATTCATTATTTTTGTATAAATATATCTTTAATTCGTTGTTTAAATATGACAATGAAAATGTTTATGTTTTCTACTCCTTGGAAATACCAAACATCATTAAATCCTATTCGTTTCAATAACCCTTAAACTTGAGATGCCCAATTTAATATGTTCGGGTTTACAATAAGATCAATTAGCATAATATTATACATCCGGATACTACAAACCTTACGTTGAAATGAAAATTAGTCGATGTCGATTCGCCTGGAATACGGGTATATAAAGCAAACGTTTTGTATTGGAAAGCGGTCAATCATAGCAAACTGAAAACATCTAATACACATCTAATACACATAATCAGTAGCCTTTAAATAGGCAACATTCAAAGACAAAGAATTAACAACAATAAATACTGAAAAGTGGATCCATTGGAAGCAACAAACACAACCAGAGATAAAATTAGCAGACTCGGTTTTACCCCTAACGCCTCCTAGCACCGACTTAAGCGATATTCTACTTTGAAGCCACAAAGATTGGGCTTGATGATCCCAAAGGAACAGTAAGTAATAACACTACTGATTTGTAGTCAGGGCGACTTTTTACGGCCGCCACACAATACTTAACAAACGCTAGTGTGAATGTCAATAAATACTGACAAGGGGATCACTTGGAAGCAACAAACACAGACAAGAGATAAAAGGAGCAGACTCGGGTTTTTGGAGTCTGTTCATGAGAGCATGGGCGTCCGTGGCCGAGTGGTTAACGTCTCTGACTTGAAATCACTTGCCCCTCACCGCTGTAGGTTCGATCCCTCAGGGGCCTAGGAATCTTTATGTGAGGAAGCTATCCAGCTGGCTTTCGGAACGTCGGTGGTTCTACCCAGGTGCCCGCCCGTGAACGAAAATTGCCCGGAGGGGCACCTGGGGTCTTCCTCCACCAATGGAAGCTGGAAAGTCGCCCTATGACCTTAGCTGTTGATGCGACTATAAAATCCAATTCAGTTCAATTCAATTCATGAGAGCATGTTCATGCAACACCTCTCACGCCTCCTAGCACCAGCTAATCGGTATTCTACTTTAAACCACAAATATTGGGCTTGATGATCCAAAAGGACCAATAAGTAATAACAATACTGATTTGTAGTCGGCGCGACGTTTTACGACTGCCCCAAAGCACGAAACAACGCTAGTGTGAATGTCAATAAATACTGAAAAGGGGATCCCTTGGAAGCAACAAACACAAAAAAGAGATAAAAGTAATAGACTTGCTTTTCTTAAGTCTGTTCATGAGAGGTAATATACATTGCAACACCTCTCACTCCTCCAAGCACCGGCTTAAGCGATATTTTACTTTAAAGCCAAAACGATCGGGTTTGATGATCCCAAAGGACCAGTAATTAAGACTTTTTACGGGCGCCACACATCACTAAACAAACGCTAGTGTGACTATCAATAAAAACTGAAAAGGGGATTCCTTGGAAGCAAAAACACAAAAGATGTAGCAGACTCGGTTTTATTGAGTCTGTTCATGAGAGGTAATAAACAGTTCAACACCTCTCACGCCTCCTAACACCGGCTTAAGCGATATTCTACTTTAAAGTCACACAGATTGGGATTGATGATCCCAAAGGACCAGTAAGTAATAACACTACTTATTTGTAGTCGGGACGACTTTTTACGGCCGCCACACAGCACTAAACAAACGCTACTGAAAAGGGTTTCCCTTGGAAACAACAAACACAAACAAAAGATAAAAGTAGAAGACTCGGTTTTACTGAGTTTGTTCATGGGGGGTAATATAAAGTTCAACACCTCTCACGCCTCCTAGCACCTACTTAAGCGGTATTCTACTTTAAAGCCACAAAACATGGGCTTGATAATCCCAAAGTACCAGTAAGTAATAACACTACTGATTTGTAGTCGGGCGACATTTTACGGCCACCACACAGAACTAAATAAAAGATAATGTGAATGTCAATAAATACTGAAAAGGGAATCCCTTGGAAGCAACAAACACAAACAATAGCAGACTCGGTTTTATTGAGTCTGTTCATGAGAGGTAATAAACAGTTCAACACCTCTCACGCCTCCTTACACCGGCTTAAGCGATATTCTACTTGAAAGTCACACAGATTGGGATTGATGATCCCAAAGGACCAGTAAGTAATAACACTACTTATTTGTAGTCGGGACGACTTTTTACGGCCGCCACACAGCACTAAACAAACGCTACTGAAAAGGGTTTCCCTTGGAAACAACAAACACAAACAAAAGATAAAAGAAGAAGACTCGGTTTTACTGAGTTTGTTCATGGGGGGTAATATAAAGTTCAACACCTCTCACGCCTCCTAGCACCTACTTAAGCGGTATTCTACTTTAAAGCCACAAAACATGGGCTTGATAATCCCAAAGTACCAGTAAGTAATAACACTACTGATTTGTAGTCGGGCGACATTTTACGGCCACCACACAGAACTAAATAAAAGATAATGTGAATGTCAATAAATACTGAAAAGGGGATCCCTTGGAAGCAACAAACACAAACAATAGCAGACTCGGTTTTATTGAGTCTGTTCATGAGAGGTAATATAAAGTGCAACACATCCCACGCTTCTCCTAATATATAAGCCAACATTGTATTGTAATGGATGCAAAATAACACACAGACAATCTAGGGAGCGTAGGAGACGTTGCATTTTATCTTGAGTCCCATAAACAGACTCAAATTAACCGAGACTGCTACTTTTCTCTATTGTTTGTAAGGGTTGGCGTGGCGCAGTCGGTAGCGCGGCGGATTTGTAACCGGAGGCCCCGGGTTCAATCCTCCGTGGTGCCACTGAGTTTCGTTGGTGTGCTCTTGGGCAAAACACTTTCCCTTAGCCTTGTCCGTCGGATGGGGACGTAAACAGGGCGGTCCCGTGTATCGGTCTATCCTCCGAGCACGTTAAAGAACCATAGGAATCTATTCGATAATAAGAGTAGGGCACGGTTCCCGTATTCCTATGTATCCTTCCCCTCTCTCTGGGGCGCCTCTAAATAACCTTTACTGTGTTAAACAACATTCAATTCTATTGTTTGTGTTTGTTGCTTTCAACGGATCCCCTTTTCAGTATTTATTTCATCTCGTTCCTTATCAGTAAAATTATAATCCGAATACATCCAAGACATATATTTGATAACACATGTATGTATGTATTTCAATTTACTAGCGACATTTGTCATTTACTGGCCGCCGCTATACCACTATCCCAGTCCGACACTTTATGTGCTGCATTTGGTGTTCTATACATTTATGAACACTTTATTTGGAGGGAACTTTCAAAGCAGTCATTTGGCAAAGCCGATAAGCTGTCATGATTGCAAATCCTACAATATAACGCATTACAAAATGTGTTTGCGAATCGACTGAGTATTGATCAAGACTTGACTCATGAATGACTGCATCAATTATAAACGTGAAGCCCTGTGGTCTAGCGTTAGAGCGTCGGACCAAGGATCGAGGGTCGTGGGTTCGATCCCCACTATGACCATATGTGTTGTGTCACTGAGCAAGCCACTTTATATGCATTTGCTTAGTACTGGTTCTATCCGGGAAGAAGCAGAGTGATTAAACTGAATTCAGAGAGCTTTCGTTACAATCGATGTTAAATAAACAAGATTAAACTAATTATGAATGCAAACATTAATTTGCCAAAAGAGTGTATTGATAGGCCATTTTCCTTATATGATTTTCTTTCTTCAACATATCAAAATAGATCAACAATGTGAAATGAACCCAAAATGGCAAAGAAAATTAGTGAAAATGTCCCTTTTTACAAGAAGAAGGGAGAATAATTTACTGACAGCCAGTGTGTGACCCGATACGTTTTGTGCTTCGATGGGTGTTCTATACCATAAGGGAAGAAAACCATGATATCAAACTGCGCTATAGGAACATTTTAATAACGTGAATTATTTTGTAACAAATTGAATTGAATGTTGTTTAACGGCTCATCAACACAGTACAGGTTATTTAGAGCCGCCCCAGAGAGAGGGAAAGGATACATAGGAATCCGGGAACCTGCCCTACTCTTATTATCGAATAGATTCCTATGGTTCTTTACGATGAAAAAACCTTAACAAACTTGAACGTCATCAAGGTGTTTCAATATAAAGTCCGTCACGTCCCACATACAAATCAAGGTGTATCAATATATAGTCCGTCATGTCCCACATACAAACCAAGGTGTATCAGTAAATAGTCCGTCATGTCCCACATACAAATCAAGGTGTATCAGTATATAGTCCGTCATGTCCCACATACAAACCAAGGTGTATCAGTATATAGTCCGTCATGTCCCACATACAAATCAAGGTGTATCAGTATATAGTCCGTCATGTCCCACATACAAATCAAGGTTATCAGTATATAGTCCGTCATGTCCCACATACAAATCAATGTGTATCAGTATATAGTCCGTCATGTCCCAAATACAAATCAAGATATATTAATATATAGTCCGTCATGTCCCAAATACAAATCAAGGTGTATCAATATATAGCCCGTCATGTCCCGCATATAAAATCAAGGTGTATCAGTATATAGTCTGTCATGTCCCACATACAAATCAATGTGTATCAGTATATAGTCCGTCATGTCCAACATACAAATCAAGATATATTAATATATAGTCCGTCATGTCCCACATACAAATCAAGATGTATTAATATATAGCCCGTCATGTCCCACATACAAATCAAGGTGGATCAGTATATAGTGCGTAATGTCCCACATACAAATCAAGGTATATCAATAAATAGTCCGTCATGTCCCACATACAAATCAAGTTGTATCAATATATAGCCTGTCATGTCCCACATGCAAATCAAGGTGTATCAATATATAGTCCGTCATGTCCCACATACAAATCAAGGTGTATCAATATATAGTCCGTCATGTCCCACATACAAATCACGGTGTATAAGTATATAGTCCGTCATGTCCCACATACAAATCAAGGTGTATCAATATATAGTCCGTCATGTCCCACATACAAATCACGGTGTATCAATTTATAGTCCGTCATGTCCCACATACAAATCACGGTGTGTCAATATATAGTCCGTCCTGTCCCACATACAAAACAAGGCGTATCAATATATAGTCCGTCATGTCCCACATACAAATCAAAGTGCATCAATAATATAGTCCGTCATGTCCCACATACAAATCAAGGTGTATCAATATATAGTCTGCCATGTCCCTATTACAAATCAATATATAGTCTGCCATGTCCCACATCCAAATCAAGGTGCATCAATATATAGTCCGTCATGTCCCACATACAAGTCAAGGTGTATCAGTATATAGTCCGTCATGCCACACATACAAATCAAGGTGTATCAATATATAGTCTGCCATGTCCCACATCCAAATCAATGTGCATCAATATATAGTCCGTCATGTCACACATACAAATCAAGGTGTATCAGTATATAGTCCGTCATGTACCAAATACAAACCAAGGTGTATCACTATATAGTCCGTCATGTCCCACATCCAAATCAAGGTGTATCAATATATAGTCCGTCATGTCCCACATCCAAATCAAGGTGCATCAATATATAGTCCGTCATGTCCCACATCCAAATCAAGGTGTATCAATATATTGTCTGCAATGTCCCACATCCAAATCAAGGTGTATCAATATATAGTCTACCATGTCCCACATCCAAATCAAGGTGCATCAATATATAGTCCGTCATGGCACACATACAAATCAAGGTGTTTCAGTATATAGTCCGTCATGTACCACATACAAACCAAGGTGTATCAATATATAGTCCGTCATGTCCCACATACAAATCAAGGTGTATCAATATACAGTCCGTCATGTCCCACATACAAATCAAGGTGTATCAATATACAGTCCGTCATTTCCCACATACAAATCAAGGCGTCACAATATATAGTCCGGCATGTCCCACATACAAATCAAGCCGTATCAATATATAGTCCGTGATGTCCCACATACAAATCAAGGTGTTTCAATATATAGTCTGCCATGTCCCACATACAAATCAAGGCGTATCAATATATAGTCCGCCATGTCCCACATACAAATCAAGGCATATCAATATATAGTCTGTCATGTCTCACATACAAATCACGGTGTATCAATATATAATCTGTCATGTCCCACATACAAATCAAGGTGGATCAGTATATAGTGCGTCATGTCCCACATACAAATCAAAGTGCATCAATATATAGTCCGTCATGTCCCATATACAAATCAAGGTGTATCGATATATAGTCCGTCATGTCCCACATACAAATCAAGGTGTATCAGTATATAGTCCGTCATGTCCCACATACAAATCACGGTGTATCAATATATAGTCCGTCATGTCCTACGTACAAATTAAGGTGTGTCAATATATAGTCCGTCATGTCCCACATTCAAATCAAGGTGTAACACTATATAGTCAGTCATGTCCCACATACAAATCAAGGTGAATCAATATATATAGTCCGTCATGTCCCACATACAAATCAATGTGTATCAATTTATAGTCAGTCATGTACCACATACAAATCAAGGTGTATCAATATATAGTCCACCATGTCCCACATACAAATCAATATATAGTCTGCCATGTCCCACGTACAAATCAAGGTGTATCAATATATAGTCCGTCATGTCCCGCATACAAATCAAGGTGTATCAGTATATAGTCCGTCATGTCCCACCTACAAACCAAGGTGTATCAATATATAGTCCGTCATGTCCCACATGCACATCTGGTTGTATCAAGATATAGTCTTACATGTCCCACATACAAATCAATGCGTATTTATATGTAGTCCGTCATGTCCCACATACAACTCAGTGTTTATCAATATATAGTCCGTCATGTCCCACATACAAATCAGGGTGTATCAATATATAGTCCGTCATGTCCCACATACTAATCAAGGTGTATCAATATATAGTCCGTCATGTCCCTCATACAAATCAATGTGTATAAATATATAGTCCGTCATGTCCCACATACGAATCAAGGTGTACCAATATATAGTCCGTCATGTCCCACATACAAATCAAGGCGAATCAATATGTAGCCACATACAATCAAGGTGTATCAATATCTAGTCCGTCATGTCCCACATACAAATCAAAGTGTATCAATATATAGTCCGGCATGTCCCACATACAAATCAAGGCGTATCAATATATAGTCCGTCATGTCCCACATACAAATCAAGAGGTATCAATATATAGTCCGTCATGTCCCACATACAATCAAGGTGTATCAATATATAGTCCGTCATGCCCCACATACAAATTAAGGCGTATCAGTATATAGTCCGGCATGTCCCACATACAAATCAAGACGTATCAATATATAGTCCGTCATGTCCCACATACAAATCAAGGCGTATCGATGTATAGTCCGTCATGTCCCACATACAAATCAAGGAGAATCAATATATAGTCCGTCATGTCCCACATCCAAATGAAGGTGTATCAATGTATGGTCCGGCATGTCCTACATACAAATCAAGGCGTATCAATATATAGTCCGTCATGTCCCACATCCAAATGAAGGTGTATCAATGTATAGTCCGGCATGTCCTACCTACAAATCAAAGTGTATTAATATATCGTCCGCCATGTCCTACATACAAATCAAGGTGTATCAATATATAGTCCGTCATGTCGCACATACAACACGGTGTATCAATATATAGTCCGTCATGTCCCATATACAAATCAAGGTGAATCAATATATAGTCCATCATGTCCCACATACAAATCAAGGTGTATCAATATATAGTCCGTCATGTCCCACATCAAAATGAAGGTGTATCAATGTATAGTCCGGCATGTCCCACATCCAAATGAAGGTGTATCAATGTATAGTCCGGCATGTCCTACATACAAATCAAAGTGTATTAATATATCGTCCGCCATGTCCTACATACAAATCAAGGTGTATCAATATATAGTCCGTCATGTCGCACATACAACACGGTGTATCAATATATAGTCCGTCATGTCCCATATACAAATCAAGGTGAATCAATATATAGTCCATCATGTCCCACATACAAATCAAGGTGTATCACTATATAGTCCGTCATGTCCCACATATAAATCAAGGTGTATCAATATATAGTCCGCCATGTCCCACATACAAATCAATATATAGTCTGCCATGTCCCACATCCAAATCAAGGTGTATCAATATATTTATAGTCCGTCATGTCCCACATACAAATCTAGGTCTATCAGTATAAAATCCGTCATGTCCCACATACAAACCAAGGTTTATCAGTAAATAGTCCGTCATTTCCCACTTCCAAATCAAGGTGTATCTATATATTGTCCGGCATGTCCTACATACAAATCAAGGTGTATCAGTATATAGTCCGGCATGTCCCACATACAAGTCAAGGTGTATCTATAAATAGTCCGGCATGTCCTACATACAAATCAAGGTGTATCAGTATATAGTCCGGCATATCGCACATACAAGTCAAGGTGTATCTATATATAGTCCGGCATGTCCTACATACAAATCAAGGTGTATTAGTATATAGTACGGCATGTCCCACATACGAATCAAGGCGTATCTATATATAGTCCGCCATGTCCTACATACAAATCAAGGTGTATCAGTATATAGTCCGTCATGTCCCACATACAAATCAAAGTGTATCAGTATATAGTCCGTCATGTCCCACATATAAATCCAGGTGTATCTTAATATATTCCGTCATCAAGGTGTATCAATATATAGTCTGTCATGTCCCACATACAAATCAAGGTGTATCATTATATAGTCAGTGACGTCCACATACAAATCAAGGTGTATCAATATATAGTCCGTCACGTCACACATACAAATCAAGGTGTATCAATATATAATCCGTCACGTTCCACATACAAATCAAGGTGTATCAATATATAGTCCGTCGTGATCCACATACAAATCAAGGTGTATCAGTATATAGTCCGTCATGTGCCACATACAAATCAAGGCATATCAGTATATAGAACGTCATGCCCCACATACAAATCAAGGCGTATCAGTATATAGTCCGTCATGTCCCACATACAAATCAAGGTGTATCAATATATAGTCCGTCATGTCCCACATTCAAATCAAGGCGTATCAGTATATAGTCCGCCATGTCCCACATACAAATCAAGGTGTATCAATATATAGTCCGGCATATCCCACATTCAAATCAAGGTGTATCAATATATAGTCCGTCATGTCCCACATACAAATCAAGGCGTATCAGTATATAGTCCGTCATGTCCCACATACAAATCAAGGTGTATCAATATATAGTCCGTCATGTCCCACATTCAAATCAAGGCGTATCAGTATATAGTCCGCCATGTCCCACATACAAATCAAGGTGTATCAATATATAGTCCGTCATGTCCCACATTCAAATCAAGGCGTATCAGTATATAGTCCGGCATGTCCCACATACAAATCAAAGTGTATCAGTATATAATCCGTCATGTCCCGCATACAAATCAAGGAGTATCAGTATATAGTCCGGCATGTCCCACATACAAATCAAGGTGTATTATTATATAATCCGTCATGTTCCACATACAAACCAAGGTGTATCAATATATAGTCCGGCATGTCCCACATACAAATCAAGGTGTATTATTATATAATCCGTCATGTTCCACATACAAACCAAGGAGTATCAGTATATAGTCCGGCATGTCCCACATACAAATCAAGGTGTATCGGTATATAATCCGTCATGTCCCACATACAAATCAAGGTGTATGAATATATAGTCCGGCATGTCCCACATACAAATGAAGGTGTATCAATATATAATCCGTCATGTTCCACATACAAATCAAGGTGTATTATTATATAGTCCGGCATGTCCCACATACAAATCAAGGTGTATCAGTATATAATCCGTCATGTCCCACATACAAATCAAGGTGTATGAATATATAGTCCGGCATGTCCCACATACAAATGAAGGTGTATCAGTATATAGTCCGGCATGTCCCACATACAAATCAAGGTGTATTATTATATAATCCGTCATGTTCCACATACAAACCAAGGTGTATCAGTATATAGTCCGGCATGTCCCACATACAAATCAAGGTGTATTATTATATAATCCGTCATGTTCCACATACAAACCAAGGAGTATCAGTATATAGTCCGGCATGTCCCACATACAAATCAAGGTGTATGAATATATAGTCCGGCATGTCCCACATACAAATGAAGGTGTATCAATATATAATCCGTCATGTTCCACATACAAATCAAGGCGTATCTGTATATAATCCGTCATGTCCCACATACAAATCAATGTGTATCAATATATAGTCCGCCGTGATCCACATACAAATCAAGGTGTATCAGTATATAGTCCGTCATGTCCCACATACAAATCAAGGCGTATCAGTATATAGTCCGTCATGCCCCACATACAAATCAAGGTGTATCAGTATATAGTCCGTCACGTCCCACATACAAATCAAGGCGTATCAGTATATAGTCCGTCATGCCCCACATACAAATCAAGGCGTATCAGTATATAGTCCGTCAAGTCCCACATACAAATGAAGGTGTATCAATATATAGTCCGTCATGTCCCACATACAAATCAAGGCGTATCAGTATATAGTCCGTCATGTCCCACATACAAATCAAGGTGTATAAATATATAGTCCGTCATGTCCCACATACAAATCAGGTATATCAATATATAGTCCGTCATGTCCCACATACAAATCAAGGCGTATCAATATATAGTCCGTCATGTCCCACATACAAATTACGGCGTATCAATATATAGTCCGTCATGTCCCACATACAAATCAAACTAGTATTCCGTGTTAAAACAATCGTATCTCGAATTTTATCTCTCATACTTTTGCGCTAGGTATTGTGTTATGCATATATGTAGGACGGTCGCTGGAACTTCCTTTGTGTTTGCACAGTTGTAAATCGTTTAACTGACACCTGCCAGAATGACTGGTATACTCTAATTACCAGTAATCGTAAATATATGCTATAAACAATAGAATATTATCTCTTCTCGTTGGTGGATTTAATCATCTCGATGGGCTACCATCTCGATATTTAAATCGATCAACTCGATGAGACCATGCTCTATTACTTAGTGTTAGAAGTCATTACATTGTACCGCCTTAATTCCATTAAGCGATGAGAAAGCTTATATTCGCATAATTTTATAACGGATACTTCGACAATAAAACACGTTTAAAACCATTTTTTACTTGAAAATGCGATTACATGTTTAAAATTACCTAGTAAATATTTTACTTTTGCAATGTGCAAACTTGTTAAGCCGAAATTAAGGTTTTATTTCATACCCCAGCCAACCCAGTTTTCCTTCTTGGAGAAAGGGTTGGATGGGATATGAAAGTTAATACTCGGACAACGTAATGGCTACAATGTACCATGACATAGCGGTGGTGAAGTAGTTATTTTCATTGATGAGCAATTCGGAGTTCAAATCCTGCTACCGGCATGAGTTAGTACCATTTAAAGTACACATTCTGTAGCTTTAACGTGTTCCTACCTACTTTAACATTGAGCGGATACATATTTAATACTGACTATAATACTGTAGGCTATCTCAACCATTGAAAGTTGCTGTACCGAAGCTTAACATTTTGAATACACACGTTTGATATATGTTTATATCTTACACACACGATGAGTACATTTACAATACTACTGTGTGAGGAAAATCGCATTTAAAATCTTTGTAATTTGTATGACATACAATGGCAGAACAATTAGGGCCAGCAACGAAAGATGAAAGAAGGAATTACATGGTTATGAGATTTTCAAAATTATACAGACAAGCTGTGGTTAGGGAAATAAAAGTTGAACATATTCGGGATAGTTTCTCATCTGCAAACAAATCTGACAAACGTTTCAAAACGCAAAACAAAAAAGATACAAAAAAAATGGAGAGCAATGGTGTTGTAACAGTAAATCAATTAATTGCGACTATTGTGGTTTTAGTGACTATTTTGTCTTCTGCGTATATATATTACGTTATAGAAATTCAAACGATTAACGACTTCAGATACAAGGTGTTAAACACGGGGTTTCAGTGTGCTGTAGAGTACAGAGGTTATATCAAGGAAGTCCAAAGACCTGTTTTAAACTGCAGCATGTGCAGTTCTGTGAATGAAGTTCCAATCGAGCGGAATATTTCCGCAGAAGACTTTAGAACCAAGTATGCATACACCTCGCTACCCGTTCTCGTCAAAGGAGCAACACACGAATGGCCGGCGATGAATACTTTCAGTTTTATCTTTTTTAAAGAATTATACACGAATATCAAAGGCGCACTAGATTATCGAAAATCCCAATGTCTGGAGTTTATGCCATATTCAACAAAATTTGATTCTTTGGGTGACTTCTTTAACATGTCAGACGACAGAGCGAATTTCAAGGACGGCGAGGATCCTTGGTATATAGGCTGGTAATGTATATTTTCTTTTTAAAAGTGATTATTATTTATGGGAATAAATCTTGGCTATATTTCAGTGACGTCATATATTGTGTAAAGCTCTGAATACGATGTCCGACATAATATACCTAAACGTTTGTAATACATCGTGTCAACAATGAACTGTTGTCCGAAATCATTGACCGTTTTAATTTATTTTTAGAACATACTATAACTGCGATTTGGCCCTGTTGGAATTGGACTTATCTACGGTATACAGCTTAGTCTCAATGACGTCAAACAGTGTGTTGGTCTAAATCTCTCAATACGCTGTGCGACATAATATACCTATACGTTTGTATAATGCCTCGTTAGTAATGAACTGTTTGTCCGAAATCATTGACCGTTTCAATTTAAAGACACATTTCGAGCCTATTGTATTGGGGGGGGGGGGGGGGGGGGGGGGGGGGGGGGGGGGGAGAGAATTTCTATAGGTAACTGTAAATCGCTGTTACAAATACATTTGCACAAGAAAATTGAGATTATTAGTTTTTTGTCAAAGGATGAGGCCCGTCCCATAAAGAGTGTATACGGTAATAATGTAGTAAAAATTATAACCGTTTTGCATTTTATGTGCACTTGTATATATGTTAAAACAACTATGTATAGATGGACTTTTTTAAAAGACCCGTGTTAACAATTAATAGTTTTTGTATTTTTAGCACAATATACTCTATTATCAATTACTTCTCTGCCAGTTTTTAGTAAATCTCAACTGCAAGAAACTCATCGAAGGCTCAATGTGATGTTTTAGAATCACTCTTCGTCCGTCGTCCGTCCGTTGTCTGTCCGTCGTCGTCGTTATCTTTTGCTTCTGACGACTTTTTCTCAGAAACCGTTTGTCGGAATTCAATCAAATCTTATATGAATTCATTAAACTGGATGTTATAGTTGCACCAACAGCTAAGGTCATTTGGCGACATTTCAGCTTTTTATTGGTGGAGGAAGACCCCAGGTGCAAACCCGGGCATTTTTTCGTGCAATGGCGCGCACCTGAGTAGAACCACCGACGTTCCGCAAGCAAGCTGGATAGCTTGATACTCATACTTAACAGTCCTGGCCCCATGGGGAATCGAACCCACAGCGGTGAGGGACATGTGATTTCAAGTCTGAGACCACTCGACCACGGACAACCCCAAGTTTATGTGAAGCATCATTATATGTTTGTTCGAATGGTGCACCTGAGGTCATAAATGCCCCCCGCAATGGGGCTTATCCGTTTCATTTAACAAATCTTAAAAAATCGTCTGCAAAAATACAAGATATAGAGCTATGATATTTTGCATGTAACATCGTCTTATGGTCCTCTAACTAGTTTGTTCTAATGGTGACCCTGAGGTCAAATTTGGACCCGCCCCAGTGGTCACATATTAAACATAGACTTATATAGGGAAACACTTCAACAATATTCATCTCTGAAACTACAATAGCCAGAGGTTTAATATTTTGCATTTACCTTAAGGTTATGGTCATCTACCAAGTTTGTTCAAATCGTGACTCTTTGGTCAGATTTCAACATTTTCTGTTCTACTTCCTTTTAGTGTATTTATATTCATTCATTCATAACCTTTCCTTATTCAAAATGAATCCGTACGGAACTCTATTATGCTCCGGATAAGATTTTTCAAAAAGGGGAGATAATTAAAAAAGTAGTGAAGCTAGAGTTGTGGTTCCTATGAACTGCACTCCGTCTCATTATCCTTATCATTCACAGGAACTTTAATCAAGCATACTTTTTGAGTTATGCTCCGGACAAAAAGCGCACGGACGCACGGACGCACATACGGACGGACGGAAAAAGCGGCGACTATATGCTCCCCCATAATAAACAATCTAGTGTTTTTTTTAGTTACAATATATCTTATATCAAAAACTAAGGTAATAGTAAATGAATAGAAAAAAACTGTGATGGGGCCTCAATATAATGTCTCTGTGGTAATCAGTCAGCGAGAAGTAAGCACGTTATACTAATACTGCAATATATTGATGACACGTTTTGACAACAAATGATGTTTTTTCTTTTTGTCCTATACGTCCTCTGTTTCTCTCATTTATCAGTTGAACATGCAAGTAGAGCAACACCACGTAACACATGGGATAGTTATACGTGACAATATGAAAACCTTTAAATGTTTAGTTTATACTGATTTTGTGCTATGCAAATCCATTGTAAGTGCATGTAGATGGTTTTTTATTAAAGTAACGCCCATTTATGACATGTGTAATGAATATACATTGCTCATATTAAATGGTATATTATTATCGTAGACATTTGAATTTCAAATATAACGCTCATCTGACACAGACACTCATCTCAATATTATACAATATTCACGTAGACATCTATAGTTTATACATAAGGCCTATGTATGATACAGTATTGACTTGGACGTCTGTATTTAATATATACCGCCCATTTATGATACAATATTCCCGTAGACATTTGTATTTCATATACAACGCCCATTTATGATATAATTAATATTGACATGGTCATCTGTAATTCATATATATCGGTACTTTTATGATGAAACTTTCATGTTGAAGTTTGTGATACAATATTCATGGAGACATCTGTATTTTATATACAACTCGCATCTATGATATAATATTCACGTAAGCATCTGTATTGCATATATACTCGGCAAAAAATGTTTTGGACCAGGGTATATAAAGTTATATAAAAATAAAACTAGTGGACAGAATTTAAGTATCTTTTTTTAGTAACCAATGTCTACCCTACCCGGTTAATTTGGTACCAGAATCATTAAATTCAAAACAAGATTTGATTTTAAAAAAATATCTCAAACACACAAAGGGTCTGTAAAAAATGTTGCAAAGTTCATACAAAGTTACAGTTACGGACACATTCGAGTAACCAATAAAACGATTATTATTTTTTCACAAACTTTCATTGTAAACGATAATTATTGTTGATTATTGATCTATTGTGAATTATCAACTGAGATAATAAGGGTTATGGTCGAATGTCATGGTTCAGCGATCATTGTACGGGTTCGAACACTGCCATGGTCCAATTTTTTTTTTACAGAGTATACATATCGCCAATGTATGATGCAATATTCACGTGGTCCTTTATGATACAATATTCACCTGGTCATCTGTAATTCATATATAACGCCCATTTATGATGCAATATGCACGTGGTCCTTTATGATACAATATTCACGTGGTCCTCTATATCTCAGATATATGTCCAATTTATGATACAGTGTTGACATGGACATCTATATTTCCTATATAACGCCAATTTAGGATACAACATTGACATGGACATCTGTATTTCATATAAATCTCCCATTTATGATATAATATTCACGTTGACATTTGCAATACATACATATATGATACAGTATTCACGTACACGTGTGTTAGTCATATAAAACTTTCATGTGTGATACAGTATTTTGTAGATACTATAGACAAATAAGTAGAATATATTTTCTTATGTAAACATTAACAAATCGTTTTGTCTTTAATACATCCCAGATGTTTTCTTTAAAATATATTGTTTTTGGCGTTGTGGAAGTCTATATCTTCTCTTAAAGCTAATCGCTCATTTATTAATTTATTTTGATCCTTTATTATTTTCTGTACTTACTATTCATGCATTGTGATAGCGCAGTATGCCATAGTCACTGCAGCAGTTTATATGGCTTACTGCTGCAGTATGGCATACTGAGTCACAAGGTGTAACGCAGTGCTACATGTGTACTTGTTTACATGGCAAAGTGCAGCAGTACTGTGTTAATTTTGAGATTATGGTAACAAA
This sequence comes from Cyrtodaria siliqua, assembly GCA_037043455.1. NCBI lineage: Eukaryota > Metazoa > Mollusca > Bivalvia > Adapedonta > Hiatellidae > Cyrtodaria > Cyrtodaria siliqua. The sequence goes on from JAWPHD010002970.1 coordinate 93,810, forward strand.
AACTCTTATTAAATTGTCGAAACAAAACAATTTGATAAAACTATATAAATTATGTATAAATGAACATGGTTCATTATTTCGTGTAATAAAACATAAAACAGACACAATCTGCGAAATTTCTTTTTTAGGTTGAAATCTCTGAAACCTTATTCAACTATGTTAGATAATTTGCAGAACTGGCGATAGTCGAATGAAGAAATGAGGATTTCGAGTCAGCATACTGCTAGCAGTTACAAACTATAATATTCGAGATATTGCTTTCAAACTTGGTATACATGATCGACATTAAGTGAGGTGTGCGTTACACAAATTTGGCGTGGCTGAGTTTATGCCTTGCAGAGTTATTGACCTTGGATTCACTTTATTTTGATCAAGCAATGTTGCGGAGCAAACTACTTCAACAGTTTTTAGGGTATGGTCAGTACCTTTTGAGAGGAAGACGTTGTTAAAAGTTGATGAAGATTGGACATGGCAATGCTGAGATACAAAGAAAAATGTTGACGCCCGTTCGCCGCCCGCTCTAACTGAAAGCCGGTTTTTGAAAAACCCGGCTAAAAATGATTGCTTAATTAATTTATTGGTTTAAGTGATAACTGATATTTCCTTCACTTATTTAAAATGAGCGATATCATACTGCAGCAGTCTCTCTCTCAAGGAACTGCTGCACTGAACCATCTTAAAACATGTATTTGTTTAAACATATTTATTTTACATCGATTGCGAAACAAGTTCTTGCAACTTAGATTAATCACTCTCTTAAAACATGTATGTAGTACTGCTGCAGTTACTACGCGATATGCTATAGCTGCCGCAGTGAGCCATATAAATGGCATACTGCAGCAGTATGGCATACTGCGTTGTCACAGTGCATTACTATGTTACATAACGTGTACTCGATTGATACCATATCTACTGTTACACAGGAGTAACTGCAAGAAGGAGGTGCAGACGGTACTACGTCAGTATTACAAGAGACCGTACTTTCTACCTACCGACGCCGAGTCCAGTTCTGTTGATTGGGTGTTCATGGGTGTGCCTGGCCCTGGAGTACCACTTTATGTAAGTTATAGTTTATGTTGACTGGCTGTGCATGGGAGGGCCCGGTCCAAGAGTAGCACTTCATGTGTTATAGTTTCTGTTGACTGGTTGGTCATTGGTCGGCACGGCCCTAGAGCAGCACTTCATGTGTTATAGTTTCTGTTGACTGGTTGTTCATGGGTGGGCCCGTCCTTGGAGTACCACTTCATGTAAGTTATAGTTTCTGTTGACTGGTTGTTCATGGGTGGGCCCGGCCTTGGAGTACCACTTCATGTAAGTTATAGTTTCTGTTGACTGTCTGTTCATGGGTGAACCCGGCCCTAGAGTACCACTTCATGTAAGTTATAGTTTATGTTGACTGGTTGTTCATGGGTGAGCCCGGCCCTAGAGTACCACTTCATGTAAGTTATAGTTTCTGTTGACTGGTTGTGCATGGGTGGGCCCGGCCTTGGAGTACCACTTCATGTAAGTTATAGTTTCTGTTGACTGGTTGTGCATGCAAGGGTGGGCCGGCCCTGGAGTAGACTACCATTTCATGTAAGTTATAGTTTCTGTTGAGTGTCTGTTCAATGGTGGGCCCGACCCTGGATTAGCACTTCATGTAAGTTATAGTTTCTGTTGACAGGTTATTCACTTGTGGGCCTGGCCATAGATTACCACTCCATGCAATCTCATTAAAATCAAATCCTAATTACGCTTTGATACTCTTCACTTATAGGCCTTAGTCGTGTAGAGTATCGTATTTACTTACTTAGTCATTGTTCTGGTCGTTAAATATAGTGCATCACCAATTTAGTAAAACCCGACGGAATCATTATACATCCCCGATAGTTTTGATTGCTCTTGTAGGTTAAAAGTTACGTTACGTATTAAAATATGCATCACGTCTACAAAAGTATCTTTCTTTTGTAACATAAAATGTCTAAAGTCTGTCTATTGGATTTAACTTTCACTAGACCATCGTGGAACGATTATTGCTTCCGAAATTATCATGGCTGAACATAAAGTCAAATTGCTGTGTATCACTTTAAATCCTGAATGTCCTTATTGAATATTTACAAATTAATACATTGAACAAAATAAATATATTGCAGCTCGACCACATTATCAGACCCTCCTGGCAGGCCCAGATAACCGGGGCCAAGACCTGGACGCTGGTACCAGTACCCGAGTGTGAATCTGTCTGTAAAGCTATGAACGTCACTGTCCATAAAGGAGATATAAGTACGAATAAGACCCTGCATTATTAATGCGGGATACAATTTATTAATTGAATTTAAAAGTCATTGTTTATAATGTTCTGGCACATGTATCTTTTAACACAATATGCATTGTAATATTGTGTTTCGTTTCGGCAAGGCAGCGCATATATGTAATGCAAATTACCCCATTCCTTTTTATCTGTTTGTTTTTACCTTTGCTTACTTATGACGAAAGAATGGTTATCTTGTTGCAGGCATGCATTCCAGATTGCCTCGTGGTAGCGGCCTGCTCAGTTAATACACTGCGCACGGGGATTTTCTCAGTAATAATCACAAAACCACGTGGGTGAGAAAATTCCCCGTGTGTAATGTGCTAACTGAACAGGCCGCTACCACGAGACAATATGGCATCTCTTCTTTGGCCAGACACTCGTACATCCCTATACGAGTTATATGTTGGTTAATATATGTATACTTATTGTAACTGCATTTCATAATATTTATATATGCTCTCCTATGCTTGGAACAAAGAAAAATCTACCTATAATTATATAAATGTGTAGATGTATATAATGAAGTGTTCACCTTTAGGTTTTTCAATATAATACATGAGTTGTTACAAGTGAATCTTTCCAAATCAGGGTTTCTTGAATCCAAAGCGTTTAACAAAAAGTTAATAGTGTACATGCAATCTATTACTGACATAATAGAAAAAAGTTTCTTATTCAAATTCACCCATAACACTCAGTTAATCTCAACTCATCCTATACAAAACAGGGCAACTCTTTGTTTTTTACGGTACTTTACATAACACCGCATGCAAACAAAACAGATATTGGCCCTAGACCAACATTATTTGCGTATGCCCTGTAGAAATAGGTCAGTGAATATATAGCACCAGGCTATTGCTGGATATGTAAGGCAAATAGCAGTGCATTATAACCTGTTATTATATGTAATTTTAAACAAATAGTTTTCATTGGCTAAAAGGCAGTTACGTGAAAGTCATTATTATGAACTATTGACTTTAGAACGTTTCGTATCCGGTTCAATATGGTTTTGCGGTCAATAGTCTTTTTGCAGGTCAATAATCTGAGAATGACCTTACGCTTTCCCGTGACATTTTGCATGTAAACAAGTAAGCAAAACCTAATGGAGTGTCTACGATTCCATATAATAAAGTTAAAAGCTATTCATCCTCTGGAATGACTACTGACCCTCAGCAGTAAACTATTGACCGAGACGACCTCGACTTCGTCTCAATCAATAGTTTACGGCTTCGGGTCAATAGTCAATCCCTTGGATGAATAGTTTTAACCACTGACCTCAACAGATATAGATAGTTGTATACTGGTGCATCATAAAAATGGCATGCAGATAATTTGTATAAACCTAACATGGATTGTTTATACAACGAAATGCACCATCATGCATTTTGTTCTTATATAGACGTTGAACAATAGGTTTATTACTGGAGTGTTCTGGAAGTTTGTATCACCTCGAGCAGGTAAATGCCAGATCTGCATTTACCTACGAGAGGTGATACAAACTTCCAGAACACGTACGCTAGTAATGATCTTTTTATTATATTCCCCTTACACATCATTAACATAGAAATACTTGCATTGCTATTGCATACACATTCAATAAAGCATATTATTTCTCGATAAAGTGCAGCGGGAAAATGTATGTAGTTTTAAGGTGTTGGTGTTCATTGATCTGACCTACTTGTTTTGTTTGTATTGCGTAACGTCGTCTTGACGTTCTCGCGCATAGTGTTTGCTTGAATCATTGGAAAAAACGCTGTTCTATTTTTAGTAAGGTAGTGATACTAATTCTATTTTTAGTAGCATAGTGATAACCTGTAGTGTGATACAGGCTGTTGTATTCCATTGTAAGAAACTGAAGGTACTATGTATATATTATTGATAGGTATATAATAAAAGTCATTTGCACACCATGACGTTAAACTCGTATATATTGCATTTTCCCCATAGATTGATCATTCGATAATATGTTATTATAACTGTCGATCGACCTAACTGTCGGGGATAAGTATACGTATTGTCTCTTTTTTCAGTTGTCGTGAATACGAACCACTGGTACCACACCACCTGGGTTGAGCCAGGCGATATAAGCATTTGTATTGGGTCTGAATATGACTGACAAATACACCATCTTTGTTACATCAGCTATAATTCGGATCCAGGCACAAAAGACACATACATCGGGTATAATTCAGATCCAGGCACAGGAGAGTAGTTTGCAGATCATTTGATTAATATTATATTAAATATTATATTATACATATATGTTTCTCCAAAATTCTGGCACTTATAAACACAAGAGTTGTCAAGTAACATAATGCATTTGATGAAGTTTAATGCTCGTAGATTGCAATCATATTCGACATAGCGAAACGTAATATTGTTTTTTCTTATACCTCTATGCTTAAAATCGTACAAGAACCCATTCATAAATTAAAGGAATTGTTAATATGTTGTTTAATATTATAATTCAGTGCACCACCACAAACATTTTATATGGCGCCAACATCAAGAATCTTAATGTTTTCAATATAAACAAATGAGTTTTGGTTACAACTAAATCATTTCCCATGGGGGTTTCTTGAATCCACCCTCCAATTACATCGAGATTAACAAAATGCAGAATGGGCCTCAAACCTTCTCACCTGTAGAACTGCAGAGTTGCTGCAAATTATGTTGTAAACACTCCATTTCTCACCGAAGCTAAGATCATTAATTTTTGCCGCCACTGTAGTAGCAACTGAAGTAATGCAGGGATCATGATGAAGACCTTTCATGAACATGGCAAGAATGACAAAATACAGATGAATTTGGGTGTAATTTTATACCTCTGTCTGGATAACCAGTGGTCCATTTTGTCCCAGGCAGTGTGGTTTATATTTGAAACACTTAGATGAAAAGTTAATGTGCACACTGTATAGTCGACAGTTGTTGGGAAATGATTAGTTGCTGTACATAAAACTGTATAGTCGACATTTGTTGAGCAATGCCTAGTTGGTGTACATAATACTGTATAGTCGACAATTGGTTGGTGTACATAACACTGTATAGTCGACAATTGATGAGCAATGACTAGTTGATGTACATAACACTGTATAGTCGACAATTGATGAGAAATGACTAGTTGATGTACATAACACTGAATAATCGACAATTGTTGAGCAATGGCTAGTTGATGTACATAACACTGTATAGTCGACAATTGTTGAGCAATGATTAGTTGATGTACAAACTGTATAGCTGACATTTGTTGAGCAATAATTACTTGATGTACATAATACAAACTGCATAGTTGACAGTTATTGAGAAATAACTAGTTGATGTACATAACACAAGCTGTATGGTTGACAGTTGTTGAGCAATGACTACTTGATATACATAACACAAGCTGTATAGTTGACAATTGTTGAGCAATGACTGGTTAGTTGACAGTTGTTGAGCAATGACTAGTTGATGTACATAACACAAACTGTATAGTTGACAGTTGTTGAGCAATGACTAATTGATGTACATAACACAAGCTGTATAGTTGACAGTTGTTGAGCAATGACTAGTTGATGTACATAACACAAGCTGTATAGTTGACAGTTGTTGAGCAATGACTAGTTGATGTACATAACACAAACTGTATAGTTGACAGTTGTTGAGCAATGACTAGCTGATGTACATAACACAAGCTGTATGGTTGACAGTTGTTGAGCAATGACTAGTTGATATACATAACACAAGCTGTATAGTTGACAGTTGTTGAGCAATGACTAGTTGATGTACATATCACAAACTGTATAGTTGACAGTTGTTGAGCAATGACTAGTTGATGTAAATAACACAAACTGTATAGTTGTCAGTTGTTGAGCAGTGAAAAGAATTGATGTACCCACTGGTTATTTGACCTCGGCTGGTTAACATTTATTATAAGAATCTTTCATGGGTATCCGGTGAAGATTACGTATTCCAACAGTTATACTTGTTTTTTTATCGGAATCTATGCTCTGCCGAGGTTCAAATAAAAACAGTTATACCGAGGGTTTTTGAATTTCCCTATCTGAACCGGGTACCCATGATTGATTCTTTTTCTTGCATATCATTTACAATCTGCGCGTTGACGTTGTCAACTATTTTTATTTACACAATGACGTCATGCAACTGTCATTGTTGATATGACAGAGCGCGACTTTTATCTTCCCCCATGTGTAAGATCAGGCTTTCCATTACCCATGTAAAACGCGGATAATCTTATCCGGTTTCTTACAAGAAAAACTTATCAAAACGAGTACCATTTAATTAACTTCTGCTCGAGTTATCATATAATGGAGATCTTACTATACTGAAACAGTAATGATTATGTTCTTACGGTGACTTACATAGGTGTCTGTACAGGTTCTACAAAGGACAAGTGGGTGGTCTGCCCCCACCACAAACAATTCGACCGTCATATATAACCTTACGTGTTGAAAATGACGTAAAACACTATACATACAAACAAACCAACTTAGGAGTCTGATGGTCTGGGTCTGATTCTTAAAGGCGCTGTCTATGTGAAGATTGTGCATTATTATGCAGACAATAATTGACATTTAATCTGTAAAATAGCCATGGTTAACTGATTGCTAAATTCAGATTGATGGGTCAGGAACGAAATTGATCAAGAACAATTTCGATCCGAGTTTATGTTTACGTATAATTACATTAATATTGTCTCTATTTTCAGAGCTGACCAACAAGCCGCTCTAGAACAGCAATTAGCAGTATATTTAAACCAAACGTAACACGCAGCTTAATTGAATGCATGCGAAACTAAAGTATGATGTTTTTTTTTTTTATATATTTTGATCGCCTTTTACGTGTTCAAATGTACTTGAATTATTTTAATAAAATGTTCCTAGTAACAGAGTGATTTGCATTGAATACGGATTATCAGATACGGGCTAATATGCGTTATGGCTCAATAAAAACTTATTTGCGTAGAAAATGTTGAATAAACGTGTTTTTGAGTTCACTTTAGTGGGATATGGATTGCTTCTTACTTGACTGATATAACATCGATATACATTTCAAATGAGATTATAAATGCATTTAAACCGTAATCTTACATCTTAATGTATGTACATGGTGTTTGAATACAGACATTTTACAACTCAATTGAAACTTATATACCTGTCTTATCAACGCTAAATGTGTACAGGTCCCACTCATTCTTTTTTAAATTTTCGCCTCAGTGGCTCTGGTATTTTAGATTGGGTAGTGGTTACATGGTAGGCAACTTTTGAAAACAAAGTTAACACGCAAACAAACAAATACAAACGTGTTCTTAACCCATAATAAACGGTTTGATGCTAATGTACGGCAGTGAAAAATAAGTTCCACCATTTTAGAAAGAAAGCAAGGGAACATCTTTTTCAGCTCTACTGGTCTCCATTTTCAGCTCTCCGGCCGTTGGTATGGTTGGACAGGTAACACTTATATGTAACAACTGTAGAATACCAAAGCAATCAGTTGGCTATTATTCAAGTTATGATGCGTTGGAGAAACACGGAAAAACTTCTTAACCACAAGTTGACATTTTAAAACTAGTATTACCTTGAATTTAAGGTCAAAGTCATGTCAAGTCACATTGGAATTGTCAGATAGCTAATGTTTATATGCACATATCAAATCAATCTGTTGGAAAGTATTCAAGTTATGATGCGTTTGAGAAACTTTGACAAAATGTTGATGATGTTTTGTCAGTCGTCTGCCATCCGTCCGTTGTCCAGTAACGTTTGTATTGTACGCACGATAGGGCCGTCGTAATTAATTTGAAACTTACCAAACTTTGTCATGGTCTTAATATAAATGAAAGCTCAAAACATCTGAAGATCAGCTAAATCTAATTACTCTATTATGACCATTGATTTACTGAAAAATGCCATTGGTAGAATATTAATATCAACAAAAGCTCAGACAAGCTTGAAAAACAGAAATATTTGAATAACATCCATTCCCTATATCAAATCTAGATCTAGTTAAGAAATTTATTTTGTGTTACACAGTAAAAACTGCATTTAAAATGACTATCTATTTAAAAGCAATTGCATTCTTCGTGGAGTGTGTGTGGAAGAATTCTGATCCGATAGATATGCTTATTTCGTCTGGTTCGATCAAATTCGCTTAGTACCAGTTTATGATTTTGAATATTGTAATCGTATTCTGATCCAATATATATGGTTATATCATATCTCCTGGTTCGATCAAAGTTGCGGGGTACCAGTTTATGATTTTGAATATTCTCATCGTATTCTGATCCAATATATATGGTCATATCTCCTGGTTCGATGAGAGTCGCGGAGTACACTTTTATGATGTTGAATATTCTAATCGTATTCTGATCCGATATAAATGGTTATATCATATCTACTGGTTCGATCAAAGTCGCGGGGTACCAGTTTAGGATGTTGAATATTCTAATCGTATTCTGATCCGATAGATATGCTTATATCTCCTGGCTCGATCACAGTCGTGTGGTACCAGTCATGCACATTCAACGCCACTGAAATAACAAAATAATAGAAGGCTCAATAAGATTTGATGTTTCACATAATTTGAGTGTAACATTCAATACGAAAACTCTATTTTTTTAAAGTTCAAATGTAGCTATATGTATGGCAAGTCCTACCAAGTCTTGGCCGAAATTGCCTTTAAGAGAGGTGTGACTGCATTACTGTAGAAGGCAAACGGTATCATCAGTGCGTTTTCTTCGCTTTGTTGTAATACATGTAGCTTGTCAGAATAATAAAAAGAACACATGATGTAGAACAGTGGTTTCTCAATGTAAAACTTATTATCAAAACCATTGGCCTAGCTCTGCGTAGGCCTTGTTAGCCCGGGCCTACGCCTAATTTTCAGAAATAGAAAAAAAATAAAATCCAAAAATGCAATAAAAACTGGGGTAGGGGAGGGGTGTGTGGCTGTATAGGCGACGTAGTAACCAGGAAATATCATTTTCATATATATTTGTTTAGTTATCTTTGCCCTTCTTAAAGTCTAAAATATACGTCAGCACGCACCTAATGCATTCTAACATAAAAAAAAATCGGGGATGGGGTGGAGGGGCATGTCCCCGGACCCCACTAGCATAATAACTTTAACTGCGGGCCTATGCCGTCAAAAAGGTCAAGCCCCTGAAAACTTATTTAAGAACTACTGGTCCAATTCCAGAGGCAAGCCTATTGAAGGCTGAATCGTTCCAACATTAATCACACGGGTTCAATTGTAATAATTCATTTATTTGTTTTGCTTAAGACTAGAATTTGTAAAAATCAAGTTATACGCGTACATATATCCCCTTTGTATACGGTGACTTTCATCGAAGTACAGACGGCTTCACACTCCGGTACCGGTGTCAGGGACCAGGTCTTGGTGCCTGATATCTGGGCTTGCCAACCGGGACGATCTTCTATGTCTTTCTGTTGGGTAAAAACCATGATATCATACAGGTACAAACTAACGGAACATTGATGCACTTATCGCAGTATCAAGGAGTTAAGTAATTTTGATCTAAGTACACAAGAAAGGTCACGGGACTTGTTGGTAACACAGATGTAGTGTTTACTTTTGTTAAACGACACTTTGCTTAACCCTTAACCACGACTATAATCATGATAATAGCCTTTGCGTCCATTGTAAACCCAGATCAGCCTCAATGTCCGGCTGCTAGTCAGTAATTTCACCCAAAAATCCCTTTTCACATAAATGGAATTGTCTTAATTCAAAGAAAGGACAGTTAATTATATATGTAGCGGATTAAGGTTAATCTTTATTTAACCTAATAAAGCTCGAGTGATTATAGAATATTGCTTTCTTACTTCCTTCAAACACAATTAAGTCATTAGTGTCATATTTTAAAGGGTCTAGATGGTAACATTTGTCAATCTGCCTTGGGAATAAATTTAAACTAATTCTATAAAAAAAATCTTGATACAATGTGTATTGATCAATTAATTCGCATATTTGTCAAGTTTATATTTATTATTCAATAGTACTGTCTAGAAAGATATACAACCAGAGATGCTGTGTAAAAATATTTGGGATTGTCTCAATTTGGGATTGTCTCAGTTTTACGTTTTTTAAAAGGGAATAAAGAAGGGGAATAATTATTAAAATATCTCATATATGAGACTATAAGAATTAACACGTTTCCGGCGGGGATGGATGTTTATTACATTGTGCCTTGTCAATATCTGATATTCATAGCACTTATACAGGAACATTGAAACCACAGGTAAAATGCAATAAGTTTGAATTTTCTGCAATTACATTTCAAGAGCTATTGATATGACATACTATACCCTCTCGGACAATATTTTCGTAATTTAATACATGTAATCACTTACATGAATTGGCACACCGGGACCGGGCCCTCCCATAAACACCCAGTCAACAATGCTAGATTCTGTGTCTTTAGGTAGAAAAGACGGTCGTTTGTAATGTTGGCGCAGCACTTCCTTAATACTCTCCTTGCAAGTCATCCTGAAGTAGATGTATTAGTTGAAATATATACATATACAATACTATTAGTTTTCTAGCTATAAATAGAGTTCATAATGTCTTTATTAACCTGTCGGATAGCATTAAAGCTAGTATATCAGAAGCTCAAAACATTAAAAAAACAACTGAAATCACACTAAAAACTACACTTTCCAAATCGTTGAACAGTAGTTTGCTCAACAAAGAATTCGAAATCGAGACCTGCTGAGATAGAGCCAGCTGAAACCTACTTCTGATTTTAACAATATATGAGTCTGATAGTGGATTTTTTTCTCAGCGTAATTTCAACAAAACTTACACAGGTTTTTTTTGCTGTTGATATTATTCTAATTTTGGAAAACGTAATCTATATTTATTAGTTAATTTGCGCATAAAGTCTTTGAAATACGTATGTACTTAGAAACGCATTAAATCACTAAAACAAATGAACGACGTCTCCAATGCTAACATTATATCGATACACATAACTCTATTGATTAAAATAAAACATAGCTCAGTGTGAATGCGCTATGGGTAAGCGTTTTAATACTGCTTCGTCGATCGCAGGTCAGTAAATGAAAACGGTTCGCTATAAAAATGCCTTTTTTCCATCAATGCTTTACAGGCTGTAATTGGTAGTAATATAGTATAAAATAGTTAATTTAATTTAGGTACACCCCCACTATATATAGCATTAAAAAGATATAGTAGCTTTAAGGCAACATTCGTTTCTATAAAGAAAGAAATACGTCGCTCTAATGAGGACTCTCATACCATGAATATGGCTTGTGTGTCTGGTTGTATATTTATTCTTTCAAATACTCAAGACGTCCATCAGGTCATTATCCAAACTTTAATACGATGGCCTAGACGCTTTTATGACTCTGGTTAGTTTTCCGTATGACATATATTTATAAAGGGTTATAATACATAACATATATATTATATGAATTATGGATGAATAATAATGATGGAAATAACATCACTATATTACCAGCCTATGTACCAACGCTCTTCGCCGTCTTTGAGATTCGCCCTGTCGTCTGACATGTTAAAGAAATCACCCAGAGAGTCAAATTTGGTTGAATATGGCATAAATTGCAGACATCCACCTTCGACCCACTCCAAAGCCCATTCAGTATTCTCGTACAGATCCTTAAAGAATTTAAAACTGAACGTTTCCAACGCTGTCCAGTCACGTGTTGCATCCCTCACGACAACGGGTACCGAGGTGTGTGCGTACTTGGTTCTAAAATCCTCCGCGGAAAGATTCCGCTCGATTGGTACTTCCGTCAGCGACTGACACATGCTGCAATTCACGACGGGCCTTTTAATTTCTTTGTAGTAATAGCTGGCATTTATAAGACAGCGTTTATTTACGAACCAAACGTTAGCTAACACAGAGGACAGAATCCCAAAAAGCAACATAAAAATCAAGACTTTCTTCACCTTCTCAGTTCCATTGCCAGTTTTACTGGCACATTCCTTGATTAACGTAATGGTATTTTTGTCTGGTTTGTCTGAATGTATTAACACTTCCCGAATTTCTGCAGTTTCTACTCCTTTCTCGGCAACATATCCGTGTAATTTTAAAAACTGTTCGACCAAAGCTTTCCGTCTGGCGTTCTTTGTGTTAGGTCTTGAACGTACAGACATTGTAGTATCTTTACTCTGCTTGATTTTCGTAAAATGTATAACTCCTTTCCAAACGGGACTACCGAACCAATTCACGGTTAAATTCAACACATTCAGTATATTAATGAGGGTGTTTACAACTCTATTGGTGCATTATTCATACCTGTACTATAACATCGTAGATTTAAACTTATAGGTATTCACAACTGATCCGGAACAGTAACTTAAACGAAAGCGATAAAATCTGCCTACAGATTAATGTGTTTTGAGTTCTATATAAACTTTCAACCGTGGTAAAGCTCTTTAATGCAACGCTGCAATACACTGTCCGCAATCATGTACACCGTACAGTGATGTAGACCCTGTACATTGGATGACAATCACTTTTGAGACAAATCACTTCCACCTTTAACGGGTAAACTGGCGTTTAAATGGCACTGCTTGGAATGTTTAAGGCTTATACAACTACCTTGTTAGCTCTACTAAAGGCCAGCAGAGCTAATGGGATGACGTTTTGTCCGCCGTCCGTCCGTCCGTTATTTTTTGCCATGAGAACACTCTAGCCCCTTCATTTTTCATGCGATCTTAACCAAACTAGGCCAAAGGCTATATATCGATGAGAGCTCGGATGAGTTCGAAAACTGATCAGATCTGATTAGTAATTCCGGAGTTATTGCCCTTGACTTAACGAAAAATGCTATATTTTGCCTTGTGAACACCCTTCATTGTTCATACGATCTTAACCAAACTTGGCCAAAGTTTTTATGTCAATAGGAGCTTTTGAAAACCAGCCAGATTAGATCAGAAACACCAGAGTTATGGCCATTGTTTTGCTAAAAATCCCATTTCTGCCTTCTGAACACTCTAGTACCTTCATTTATTATTTGATCTTTACCAAACTTGCGCAGATTATAATTAGCAATAAAATCTTGGACGAGTTTGAAAACCAGCCAGATCGGACTATTTGCGCCGTAGTTATGACCCTTGTTTTTGCTAAAAGAAATGCCATTTTCTGCCTTGTGAACACTCTAGCACCTTCATTTAATACTTGATCTTTACCAAACTTGCAGAGAATGTTAATATCAATGAAAGCTCGGATAAGTTCGAAAACCAGCCAAATCGTATTAGTAACAGCAGAGTTATGGCCCTTGTTATTCTGGAGAAAAAACATATTCTGCCTTGTGAACACTCTAGCACCTTCGTTTATTATTTGTTATTTACCAAACTTGCATAGATTGCCAGTGGCAATGAAATCTAGGACAAGTCCGAAAACCAGCCATTTACCCCGGAGTTATGGCCCTTGATTTTCTGAAATATGATGTAATTTGGCCTCGTTAACACGAGAGGTCCTTCATTTTTTATCCTATCTTTTTTAAACTTTACCAGAATTTTGATATCAATGAAAGCTCGGACGAGTTGAAAAACTATCCAGTTCGGACCAGTAATAACGGAGTTATGGCCCTTGTTCATCTTGTTTACACGATAGAGGCCACATTTCTTGAGCAATCTTAACCAAACTTGCATAGAGTGTATATGACCATAAGATCGGACCAGAAATACCACAATTATGGCCCCTGAATTAGAAAAAAAAGTTCTACATTTTGTTAACACGATACATTTCTTGAGAACTTTTTTTTTAAATATAATTTTTTTTTTTTAATTACGTTTTTTTAAAACTTTTTTTTAAACGCCGTGTTGGATTTGGCGAAACTTAGCAGGAAGCATTGGTATGATGTATAGTTATACATATGCGTTTTTTCCGGTTCGTTGATTTTTGACTGAGTTACGGCCTCTTGACATTTTTACTTCAAATTTCTTGTCGGCGCTAAACGCATTGTTGGATTCGACGAAACTTGGCAGGATGCATCGGTAAGATGTCTAGTTGTGCATTTCGCGGTTTTGTTTCGGTTCGCTAATTTGTGATGGAGTTATTGCCCTTTGACATTTTTACTTTAAATGTCTTGTCGTCGCTACTCCTCTTAAACGGCTTGTTGGATTTCTACGAAATTTGGCAGGAAGCATCAGTATGATATCTAGTTGTGCAAATAGCTGTATATCAATGAATTTTGGACAAGTTCGAAAACCAGTTAGATCTTGTTAGTAACGAAGAGTTATGACCCTTGATTTATTATAAAATGTTATATTGTATTTTCCTTTGTTAAGTCTGTAGTTACTTCATTTGTTATCTGATCTTTACCATTTTTTTTTGTCAGAATGTTAATATCAATAAAAGCTTAAACAAGATTCATATCCATCCATATACCCTCCATTTTTATGAAATCTCATTCATAGAAGGAAGTGGGACAAATTAAATAATGCCCATGCCAGACTAGACACAGCAGACTTATTGCCCATGATTACCAGGTGAACGATCTAGGGCCATCCTGGCTCCTTTGTTTTTATTTTATGACCCAAGGGGATGCATCAAGGTCTCAGATTTTGTCTCCGTCCACTGGGGCCCCCTTGGTGGTAATTGGGTAAAAAATCAGGAAAATAAAATACATTTCTTGTCCATGTAAATGTGAATGGATTTTATTCTAATTGTGTATGGTCATTTAGGGACTCGAGGCAAGCCAAATAAAAACTTAGTTTTTTCCTCCTGTGTATAGGGGCCCCTCTACAGGGGACACTTTGGGGAGCTTGCAGTTATTTACTATTACTGAGTTTCGACCGTGTGACGCTAACTCCTTTTATCATGTTTATACCCTTTGAGATTTCGAGTTCATGCATGGTGTATTTCTTAGTTAGGGTGTGTAAATGCGCAATAAGGTCTTGGATTTTCGTTCTGCCCACTGGGGAATCGGGTCAAAAATCACAAAAAATACTCACCTTGTCCAGATCTGAATGCCTACAATTCTAGTTTGGATGGTCATTTTGGGACTCAAGGCACGACATATATAAAACTGGTTTTGACCTCCAGCATAAAGGGATCCCTCTACAGAGGTACAACTTGGGAATTGCAGTAATTTACGTCTACGAGTTTCGGGCTTGTTACGTTAATTCCTTCTATACCCTTTGAGATTTCAAGTTCATGTTTGGTGTATTTCTTAGTTAAGGATTTGTAGATGCGCAATAAGTTTTCATATTTTGGCTCCATATTGTTTGAATGTGACAAATTACATTTTCCCCCCAATAAAATAGGAACACATACCTTTTCAAAGGGAATGGGTATTTTCCCACTAATAGACAACAAACCCCACAAAAAACACTCACACAAACACACAAACAAACAAACAAACAGCAAAGCTGATTAGAGAAGCTTCTTTTAGAATAGAATAGAGTATTTATGTCCAGTAAGGGACCATACAAAACTGAAGAACTCGCCAGACAAATACACATATGCATTTTCCATTAACAAAAGGAAGGTAAATGCAATACTATGACTTTAGAGAGTCCAGTATTAAAGTGCATATACCTTTCATAACCTTATACACAGTGGCGAAACCACGTTGCTTTTGATTTGATTATCTGCAAAACATTATTAGTTGATAAAAGTACCTTGATTAGATGGTCATTCTGATCCGGAGGCCATGTTGTTGGCGGGTTAGATTATTTAATAAAACCATGTCGCCTAGTATTGGTTTGAACATATTTTATTTCAAATATATACAACAATGCACACGATGTATATACAAGAAAGAAAAGGACCAGAACGAAATATGAACTACTGTGTTCTTATACAAACATTTACTTTCCCTCTTTATGTTCGTTGCTTCCAAGGAGCTGCATATCTCGCCATGCTCAACATTAGTGGTATGGTACATCCGTTCCGATTTTAATATCACGCCAATATGATTAGTATATAAGTATATAGTAGAAAAAATCATACATTGAACAGAACACCTTTCACAAACACTGGATCCAGAACGGATACAAAATGATAGAGATATTTTGTTAAATTACATTGTGGAAAATTATCATTTACAGAGCTATGAACAAATAAAAAAAAAGTCTTAGCTAGCTTGTATACTAGCTAAAATAGATACTCGAGCGTTTTCGGCTTTACGCCTTCTTCAGGAGTACAAAGACATATAACATTTACCAGAAAATCATCTAAACAACGATTGCAATGAAACAAATCTAGAAAAAAATGTTTAAATGATCATAAATATATAATTAAAATGTTCTGATATTGGAAGAGAATGCCCTCATAAAAAATGTTATATATATTCTAGCCATTCTAGTCGTACTTATATCCAATAGGGAGGCTTAAGTCGTAGTGATCAATATTAGAGGTATGATACCAGTCTTACCATACTCCAATCCGATTGTAAATAACGCTAATAGAAATAGTATAGTACAAGTCTAGTCTAGTCTAGTCTAGTCTAGTCTAGTCTAGTCCACTCCGATCCGATTGTAATCATACGCCAATATAATTAGTATAATATATGGTATCAGGATAGTCAACCTCCGCGTGTAATTATACGTCAATATAATTAATCATATGTTGCCAGTCTAGTCGTTCTCAGATCTGATGTTGATGCTTATCTCGCATGGCTCAATATAAGTAGAATGGTACCAGTCTAGTCGTACTCAGATCCGATGGTGATGCTTATCTCGCCAGGCTCAATATAAGTAGAATGGTACCAGTCTAGTCGTACTCAGATCCGATGGTGATGCTTATCTCGCCAAACCCAATATAAGTAGAATGGTACCAGTCTAGTCGTACTCCTATCCGATGGTGATGCTTATCTCGCCAAACCCAATATAAGTAGAATGGTACCAGTCTAGTCGTACTCAGATCCGATGGTGATGCTTATCTCGCCAGGCTCAATATAAGTAGAATGGTACCAGTCAGGTCGTACTCAGATCCGATGGTGATGCTTATCTCGCCAGGCTCAATATAAGTAGAATGGTACCAGTCTAGTCGTACTCAGATCCGATGGTGATGCTTATCTCGCCAGGCTCAATATAAGTAGAATGGTACCAGTCTAGTCGTACTCCTATCCGATGGTGATGCTTATCTCGCCAAACCCAATATAAGTAGAATGGTACCAGTCTAGTCGTACTCAGATCCGATGGTGATGCTTATCTCGCCAGGCTCAATATAAGTAGAATGGTACCAGTCAGGTCGTACTCAGATCCGATGGTGATGCTTATCTCGCCAGGCTCAATATAAGTAGAATGGTACCAGTCTAGTCGTACTCAGATCCGATGGTGATGCTTATCTCGCCAGGCTCAATCTAAGTAGAATGGTACCAGTCTAGTCGTACTCAGATCCGATGGTGATGCTGATCTCGCCAGACTCAATATAAGTAGTATGGTACCAGTCAAGTCGTACTCAGATCCGATGGTGATGCTTATATCGCCAGGCTCAATATAAGTAGAATGGTACCAGTCTAGTCGTACTCAGATCCGATGGTGATGCTTATCTCGCCAGGCTCAATCTAAGTAGAATGGTACCAGTCTAGTCGTACTCAGATCCGATGGTGATGCTTATCTCGCCAGGCTCAATATAAGTAGAATGGTACCAGTCTAGTCGTACTCAGATCCGATGGTGATGCTTATCTCGCCAGGCTCAATATAAGTAGAATGGTACCAATCTCCTGCGTGAAAGATCACTGAAATATAAAAAAATAAGGATTAAATTTAAACACTTAAAACAGACTCATTTGGAACAAACATGTGATAGATGCGGCAGAAATTTTGAAAGACACATGCCATGTTCGGTGGCATCTACCCAAATATACCCAAATACACCAACATATATCGAAATCCACCAATTGATATATATTGGTCGTAGGTTTCACATTAATATACTTAAGACAATACAGTTAAATACCCCTTTAAATAAAGAAACACACGCTTGTATTCATAGAACAATGAGTGCGCCATATTCTGTATATATATGTATACCTATATCTCCTTTGTGTACAGTGACGTTAAGAGTGTGACAGACAGATTCACACTCGGGTACTGGTACCAGCGTCCAGGTCTTGGCCCCGGATATCTGACCCTGCCATGAGGGTCTATTCATTTCATCAATCTGCGGAGTAAAAGCACACATTTAAAGAACATGCTGCTTACAAATGCCTTATATACAACAACTAGACTAACCGTGCCCTGCGTTACTTAAACACATTCCACCAAGCCTTCTAAAACAACCCACCCACTAATTATATTGTGTTATATGAACATAACCGTGGTCAACTTGCTTTGCGTGAAAACAAACAGAAACTTTCATTTAGAAAACGATGCGATCGGCAGTACATGTTGTGATATAGAAACCTGTTTGACCATAATGTTTATACATGTTGATTCACAGTACTACATATGAATAATTACAGTATTGTACTGACCTCTAATGTGGTTTTACTATTTGTTACCAATAGTTTATACATTCCAGAACAACTACACGTTCATTCTTCTCTATATGTAGGGGCCTCCATTTGCAACAAGTATGCCTCTTTTCCTTGTAGTTAAAAAAACTTACTTGTAGTTTCCCATGACCTAAATCTGGAAAGATCGCATTGGTGGAATGGCATTGTCTTTAACTTTGATGAGGCATAATAAAAACTATTTATTTTATCAATGATGATTAACGTTTTATAGAAGACTGACTGGTTCTCTCGAAAGCCGCTATCACATGCACTGCATATCTAGATAAGCAGTCAATGTTACTAAAGAGAAACATCCAGACAAACGCAAAGCGTCGAACACTGTTTACAACTCTCCGGATTCTGTAATCTTTACACACTCTGCTGCTATAGTACTTTCAAGTAATTGGGCGCCTTGACAAGTTTTACCCATCGATGTATAGTACTCACATGCAGTTGTACCACCGCACCAGTGAACATGTAGTTGTGCCCCGTGAACGGGTCAACCCATGAATATATAGTACCTATTAGTAGATATGGTCCGTGACCGGGTCCACCCATGAATATATAGTACCTATCAGTAGATGTGGTCCGATGTGGCAAATTGGTAGTACCGCATCCAGTCATGAATAATCAATTCATTATACTGGACTCGTCGTCGTTGGACAGGAAGTAGAGCGTATTGTATTTGCATTTTGGTTTGCGCTGTGACCAGGTCCATCCATGAACAATCAGTCCATTTTACTAGACTCCGTGTCGTTGGCAGGAAGTAGGGACTATAACTCTTACACGTAGATTTGCATCGTGGCCGGATCCATCCATGAATATATAGTACTTTCATGCAGATTTGCACCGTGACCGGATCCATCCATGAATATATAGTACTTACATGTATCCGTGCTCCGTGACCGGAACCACCCATGAACAACCAGTCCATTTTACTAGACTCCGTGTCGTTGGCAGGAAGTAGGGCCTATAACGCTTACACGTAGATTTGCACCGTGACCGGATCCATCCATGAATACATAGTACTTTCATGCAGATTTGCACCGTGCCCGGATCCATCCATGAATATATAGTACTTACGTGCATATTTGAATCGTGACCGGATCCATCCATGAATATATAGTACTTTCGTGCAGATTTGCACCGTGACCGGATCCATCCATGAATATATAGTACTTACATGCATATTTGCACCGTGACCGGATCCATCCATGAATATATAGTACTTACGTGCATATTTGCACCGTGACCGGATCCATCCATGAATATATAGTACTTACGTGCATATTTGCATCGTGACCGGATCCATCCATGAATATATAGTACTTTCATGCATATTTGCATCGTGACCGGATCCATCCATGAATATATAGTACTTTCATGCAAATTTGCATCGTGACCGGATCCATTCATGAATATTTAGTACTTTCATGCATATTTGCACCGTGACCGGATCCATCAATGAATATATAGTACTTTCATGCAGATTTGCACCGTGACCGGATCCATCCATGAATATATAGTACTTTCATGCAGATTTGCATCGTGACCGGATCCATCAATGAATATATAGTACTTACATGCAGATTTGCACCGTGACCGGATCCATCCATGAATATATAGTACTTTCATGCAGATTTGCACCGTGACCAGATCCATCCATGAATATATAGTACTTTCATGCAGATTTGCACCGTGATCGGATCCATCCATGAATATATAGTACTTTCATGCAGATTTGCACCGTGACCGGATCCATCCATGCATATATAGTACTTTCATGCAGATTTGCACCGTGACCGGATCCATCCATGAATAGATAGTACTTTCATGCATATTTTCACCGTGACCGGATCCATCCATGAATATATAGTACTTTCATGCAGATTTGCATCGTGATCGGATCCATCCATGAATATATAGGACTTACATGTATCAGTGCTCCGTGACCGGGTCCATCCATGAATATATAGTACTTTCATGCAGATTTGCACCGTGACCGGATCCTATATTCATGAATATATAGTACTTTCATGCAGATTTGCACCGTGACCGGATCCATCCATGAATATATAGTACTTTTATGCAGATTTGCACCGTGACCGGATCCATCCATGAATATATAGTACTTTCATGCAGATTTGCACCGTGACCTGATCCATCCATGA
This sequence comes from Cyrtodaria siliqua, assembly GCA_037043455.1. Classification (NCBI taxonomy): domain Eukaryota; kingdom Metazoa; phylum Mollusca; class Bivalvia; order Adapedonta; family Hiatellidae; genus Cyrtodaria; species Cyrtodaria siliqua. Next base: position 114,728 of record JAWPHD010002970.1, read on the forward strand.
ATATATAGTACTTTCATGCAGATTTGCACCGTGACCGGATCCATCCATGAATATATAGTACTTACATGTATCCGTGATCCGTGACCGGATCCATCCATGAATATATAGTACTTTCATGCAGATTTGCACCGTGACCGGATCCATCCATGAATATATAGTACTTTCATGCTGATTTGCACCGTGACCAGATCCATCCATGAATATATAGTACTTTCATGCAGATTTGCACCGTGACCAGATCCATCCATGAATATATAGTACTTACATGTATCCGTGCTCCGTGACCGGAACCACCCATGAACAACCAGTCCATTATACTGGACTCCGTGTCGTTGGGCAGGAAGTAGGGCCGCTTGTAATGTTGGCGTAATGCCGTCTGAATATCTTTATTACAGTTACTCCTGTTGTAAAATAAATCACAAAATAATCAGCTGCTTTGTTATATATTGGTTTGACTTTTTTTTACAAAGCCATACATTTTAAAACCATCTGCGTCATTTTATAAATCCATATGTTTCTTTATTCCAAACCATCTGTGTTTTTATTATAAATTTATCTGTTTTTATTTTTTTAATTTTTTTTTTATAATAAACTTATCTTCTAACATGTCTAATGGATTGCAAATTTTACAAAAAATACCGTATTCTTTATTACAAATGCGTCGATTGTTTATAGCACAAACTTGTAACTCCTATGGGGCTTTATCACTGATTCATCAGATGCTTTGTATAGTTGTCGTCTTATTGCAATTTCACCAATAACTTTATTTACACTAATTTAAATTTGGAATAATTATGAAACTATTTTGTAGATAATGAAAACTCCTCAATTAAGTTCAATTTAAATGAATGTAAAGCAAGTTTCACACACATGCAAAACAAAGTGTTAAAGGGACACACGGCAATCTTGAAGTGTTTGAAATGGGTGTCTCGATTTATATATCCAGTATCATATTTACTTTTACCCTGGTGACATTTAAATAAGTCAAATTTTAAGTTTTCACTATTTCGTCTTATTATACTATAAGTTTTAATGTATCATTGGTGCAATAATACCAAAAAATAATAATATGCAAAATCAAATGGCTTAATACATTTCTTATTATTAACATTAATGATTGAACAAATGCAATTTATGTAGAAAAACTAACGGGACGCCGCTAGTTTTTAAAAAATCAAGATTGCCATGTGTCCCTTTAATGTAAATAAAACAAAATATATTTATTTACCATCCTATGTACCAAGGTTTTTCGCCGTCTTTAAACGTAGCCATATCGTCCGACATGTTAAAAAAGTCAGCAAGAGAGTTAAAATTGTAAACATAAGGGTTAAACTGATGACATCCATCGTCTGTAACATCGAGCGCCCCCTTTGTCGACGTGTATAATTCCTTAAAGAAGTTATAACTGAATGTACGCATTGCAGTCCAGTCATTTGTTGCCTCCTTGACGACAACGGGTACCGAGGTATATGCGTATTTGGTTCTAAAATCATCTACGGAAATATTCCTCTCTATTGGTACTTCAGTCAGCGATTGGCACATTCTGCAATTCACGAGGGGTCTTAACACTTCCTTGAAATAGTCATTGAATCTAAGGACACATCGCTTCTCTGTCAATAACTGCGCTCCGGATTTGATGTCGTCTGAACTTTTGATTTCAAAAACAAAACATGCTAATAAAGCAAACAGAATTCCCACCAACACCATGACAATCAGTCTTTTGTTTAGCTTTTCATTTTTAATGGTATTTCTCGTTCCATAGTTGCCTCCTGGGATACGACTTCGTGTGTCCGATGTTTGCGGAAACAGAAAAACATCCCGTATATAGTTAGCGTCTATCCCTTTATCCACAGTATCTAAATATAATTTAGAAAATTGTTTAATACAGTGCTTCTTTCCATCCTCCTTTGTATTCGATAACATATGTCCAGACATTGTTGAGCCGTTCTGCCTATACAAGTTGTATTTCACAGTAGCTACATTCTCTTTAAAGTAGGTTTATCAACACTTTAATACTGTCATAAAATATGTGTATTGAGGTGGTGATGTTATACGCCATTTGTGGATATTGTCTATTTCTTTATGGGCGACGATCCGTAACTGTAAATGTTGGCTATACACACATTTGTTTCTGTTTCACAGTAAGGAATGTCGTACACGTTCGAACTCCATTTGCAGATTGCTAGACGCCGATTTTTCAGTGTTCTGCAGTTGAGTAAATAACAGTTTTACATTGGAAACGTGTTTACCGCCATGGATAATTTTCGCGTGTGCTATATTAAAGTAAACGTGATAAATTAATAATAAACATTGACGAGCGCATTTTTTTATACAGGTTTATACAGTTTGATAAACAAAAATCATAATTTTCTTAATAATTTACATTGGCTGATATAATTAAAATGACGCGGCCGGCAGGTCAAGCAGCCGGAAACGTGTAACCTAAGTATTTAAAATAAATAAATAAATAAATAAATAAATATATTGTTGAAAGAACAATGTTAAGCAAATGGTTAACTGAACTGAATGTTTTTTAACGGCTCATCAACACAGTATAGGTTATTTAGAGCCGCCCCAGAGAGAGGGGAAGGATACATAGGAATCCGGGAACCATGCCCTACTCTTATTATCGAATATATTCCTATGGTTCTTTAACGTGCTCGGAGGATAGACCGATACACGGGACCGCCCGGTTTACGTCCCCATCCGACGGACGAGGCTAAGGGAAAGTGTCTGCCCAAGAACACACCGACGGAACTCAGTGGCACCACGGAAGAACACGGGGCCTCCGGTTACAAATCAGCCGCGCTACCGACTGCGGCACGCCAGCCCTCAAATGGTTAACATTTTGCTTTCCAAGTTGTACTTTATTCCTTTTAAATCTAAACGTCAGGGTCATTGGATGTACAAATAAGATATCCCGATAACATGGTTTCAGTTTGGCAGACGAAGTCAAATTATAGATAGCCGCTTGCTTTACATTTTAGTAGTTATTGCCAAGTGAATCTTTGTTTTTTTAGCCCGACATTAAGCGCATGAACTTCCAATTGAACCACCTGTCTTATACTCAAAATAGATACAACATTCGAAAATGAAATGCACCATTCCCAGAAGAACTCAGTCATCCAAAAACATACATTCAAAAGAAACAATAATGATACGGGTACATAGAAGCAGAAAACCGTTGACAACAACAGTACCGCCTTGACATAGTAAATGGCAAATAAAGGTTTAAACCAGGTTCTAAGAGATACCAAGTCTCAATCTTACGTTTAATCAACCGCCTTAACGGGTTGTATGAAAGTGAACATAACCAAGGAGCTTATGACATGTATGACGTTTATACATCTATATTTCAAAAGTAAATCAGTATTACAATAATAAAATTGTTACAAAGGGTTTTCGAAGTTTATGGTAACGGTAGCCATGATGGAATAACTTTTTAACTATATAAATGTCTTACTACGCAGTTAGCTCCCTTGAAATCCATGGTAGGTGAATTCTTGCATTATAAAAAGTAAAAGCGTGTTCTTTGATTTTAAATACTTGTAATAATTGTTCACAGATATGGTTATGCCGTTGCAGTTGAGATAAACACAGTCTGAAAATAGATGTGCAGCAATCCATTAAGAATTTACTGTCACCAGCATAGGACAGTTTTCATGGATGTCGAATCCAACATTTAGGAATTTTGGTCCAAACGTTATAGTTAATGTCTAAAATAGTGCAATGGATGACACCCACTCCGCCCCCACCCCACCATTTTATTTATTTATTTTTTTTTGTGTGAGGGTGGGGGCGGGTAGCCTGGATGGGAGGGGAGGGTAGAATAACTTTTTTTTTCATAAAAGTGGCTTTTAGCTTGAAAACTTTCTGTTCCGAATGGCCCAGTACGCTTTATTTATAGTAAAATTGCACTATGATGTGAGACCTAAAGGTTACAAACGTTAAACAAATAACGCCAAATAACGACACAATTACAACACAAAACTTATTATCAAAACTCTCCAGGTGTTCAGGTCATATACGAATGTATATGAGAAGATTAAAAGTATAGGGTTATTAAAGGATTTTGCCTGGCTACCTAAAACCGTTTATATTGTGTCTATAGAGTTTGGGATTCTCAACATATGTAAGTTATATATAGACCTCGGCATCGGTATGTTTAGGAACGGTGTACATATTGTGTAATGGACAGCTACTTTAAAGTTCTCAATTCGATTACAAGCTCTAGCAAAACAAATAAGTTTAAGGGACACACGGCAATCTTGAAGTGTTTGAAATGGGTGTCTTGACTTATATATCCAGGATCATGTTTACTTTTAACCTGGTTACATTTAAATAAATACAAAATTAAGTATTCACTTTTTCGTCATAATTTACTTTAAGTTTTAATATATTATTGGTCAATAATATCAAAATTGAATAAAATACACATACAGTTTGCTTATTACTATTCTTATAATTAATATTAATGGTTGAACAAATGTAAGTTATCCAGAAAAACAAGTGGGACGCCGTGAGTTTTAAAAAAATCAAGATTGCCGTGTATCCCTTTAAGTAACATATACCCGGATATATAGGGGGAAGGGGAAAGATCCTCGTCTCACTAATGATATAATTAATGTCAAAATTGATATCACCGCTCTTGTCAGAGAGCCCGGTGCAGGATAGGGCATACACGTTATACTCTTTCATATTTATTAGAAGGTGAGCAGTTATCAGAATGTATCCGGAGGCCCCGGGTTCAATCCTCCGTGGTGCCACTGAGTTCCGTCGGTGTGTTCTTGTGCAAGACACTTTCCCTCAGCCTCGTCCGTCGGATGGGGACGTAAACCGGGCGGTCCCGTGTATCGGTCTATCCTCCGAGCACGTAAAAGAACCATACGAATCTATTCGATAATAAGAGTAGGGCAGGTTTCCGGATTCCTATGTATCCTTCCCCTCTCTCTGGGGCGGCGCTAAATAACCTATACTGTATTGATGAGCCGTTAAACAATATTCAATTCAATTCCTATCCTGCTTTTCACCGTTAGCGGTCAAACACATATTGTTGGAATGTGTGGACTTTGACCCTATGCGTCAAAGGTCAATGTTAATACTATAAAAGAGTTATTGTATACTAAAGATTTTAGTCTTGTTTTAGATTTCCTGAAAGAAATCAGAATATATAAATCATTATAATATGCTCTTATATATATTTACTTATTGACCAGCATTTTTTGATTTACATAGACTAAGTATTATCTTTATATATTTACAGTAATTTTTAATTACTACTTCATTTCTTCATCTTTCATCAGTTTTTGCGTACAATATGACCTATTTGCGTGACGACGTGCCATAAAACACCATTCATTCATTCATTCATTCATTTGAGAGATGTAAATCGAGAAAAGAATCGACAGTATCAGAAATAGTAGCTTTGTATTCAAAAAAAGAGTATGATAATGGACCTTTGGAAACGTCCGAGCACGACACATACGAAATATTGCAGTCTCGGTTTGATTGAGACTGTGCATGAGCCGTTTTGCATCTATAGATATCATTTACCATAGTAGAAAAGGGTTGTCGCTCAATGGTCAGTATATCATACACTACATACAGAACGCGAGAGGTGTTATTAAATACTTCGGCGACATCTGCCTGAGTGTCTGGTGGAAGACTTAACACGGAATCTCCTTCATAGCAATACCAAAATAAATCTGCGACAGGTGCACAGTTCGTCACCACTGCGATACCAACACGTTGTCTATATAGAAGAAGAAGAAGAAGAAATTTTATTGACTTAAACTATTACATAGTTTTTAATCATATAAACATATAATTTGACCACAATAACAAGATTAGTACAGGTTCATTAATGTATGCATTAATATGGGTAAAAAAAGAAGAAAAAAAGGAAATATATCATGGAGAAAAAAAATAAATATATATACTCGGTAAAAAAAGTTTTGGACAAGGGTATATAAAGTCATATAAAAATAAAACTAGTGGACAGAATTTAAGTATCTTTTTTTAGTAACCAAGGTCTACCTACCCGGTTAATTTGGTACCAGAAACATTACATTCCAAACAAGACTTGATTTAAAAAATATCGCGAACACACAAAGGGTCTGTAAAAAATGTTGCAAAGTCCATAAAAAGTAACAGTTACAGACAAATTCGAGTAACCAATAAAAAGATTATTTCTTTTTCGCAAACTTTCATTGTAAACGATAATTATTGTTGATTGTTGATCTATTGTGAATTATCAACTGAGATAATAAGGGTTATGGTCGAATGTCAAGGTTCAGCGATCATTGTACGGGTTCGAACACTGCCATGGTCCAAAACTGTTTTTACAGATTATATATAGGAATCAAAATCTAATATCTAATACGGTACAATAGAACAATTGTATTATAGTGAGGATGAACGAGATTATAAGTTATTTATCATGGTACGTCTTAAAGAGAAAGCTTCTGAGATGTATTTGCTAAAATTGATAACATCTTTTTTGTTTGTTGACTGAAGGAGAGCAATGAATTTAAACATACTAGGCCTATGGCTATAATATCGTTTTATATATTTACTCCTGATTGTATTATAAAAAGGACATATTAACGCAAAATGGAACTCGTCCTCTATATCATTAGTGTTACATATTTGACATATCCGTTCATGTCTTTCTAACCTTTCACGAGAATACCTCCCTGTCTCGATCCTTAAACTATGAGAGGACAAGCGTAATCTGGTTACCACAGATATATACAGTGTCTCCATACCTGACGAAGGTATTATTACCATGTATGAATAAAACAAACGTTATGGTAAGTCGACATAATGTAATGGTCTCGGCTGGCGCTTGTAAAAAGATGATTACATATTGTTACAGGCCGTGCTGTTTTTTTTTGTCTATTAAAGTCAAGTTGTTTCAAGTTGCCAGAACTGCAATATTTCTGAATATTTGAATCTCACCTAAGACATACTAAGATGAAGTATCACAAATGCCATTTTTGGACAGACAGACTCATGAACAGACTCACTAAAACCGAGTTTGCTGTTTTTCTTTTTGTGTGTGTGTTTGTTGCTTTAAATGGATCCCCTTTTCAGTATGTATTGTCATTCACAATATCGTTGGTTGTGCTATGTAAAATGCCACCCGACTACACATAAGTATTATTATTACTTACTTGTCCTGTGGGATCATCAAGCCCAATATGTGTGACTTTAAAGTAGAATACCGCTTAAGCCGGTGCTAGTGAGCACGAGAGATGTTGAACATTATATGACCTCTCATGAACAGACTTAAGGAAACCGAGTCTATTACTTTTCTCTTGTGTGTTGTTTCTGTGGAGGAACCACACTTGACATAATTATATGTGGAATTGTTTAAACTTTTACAGTGAATGACGTAACGCAATATTTTAGTACTAGTTAGCTTTTGTTAGTGCAGCACTATCGACCATTGATATAAATGTGATTAAATAGGATTTAGTCAACACCATTATATGTTGATTAAGGTAATCAAAATATTTTCATGAATTTTGCAGAATGACAGTTATTTAAATGAGTCTATTTGTTTAAAGTTGGAACACATAGTTTGCCATTTTTGGAGACTAAATTGATGACCTGGTTTCATTCACAGCCATCACACTTTTGTAGATGTTTACAGAAATGTAAAGATCAGTCCTCTATAATATACTGAACAAAACAGTTTAGCACGACTTTTTAGGGACATAGATTAAACATTTGAACATTTATATGTTTTTTTGTGAAACTATTAGAAATGCTAGGTAAAGATGAGCTTTTCCAAAAAATGTGTTGTTTTATTATTTTCTAATCCTTAGTATCAAAATTACCTCCCATATTAAAAACACAATATTTCATAATACAAACGTATTGCTTTGAACACATTTATTATTTCGCATGGACAAAAAATGACCATTCTGTCATTGTACAAAAAATGCTAAAATGTGATAAAAGAGAATGTTGTTCTCGAACAAAAACATTCCAAATTTCGTAATTTTAAAATTACACCCCCCCCCCCCCCCCCACCTTCATTAAAATAAGAACGATTTTCGATAACCTATAACAGTATGTTCTCAACATATTTGCTTTATTTTTATCACCGACTTTGTTTACAAATGAGTTGTATCATTATTATTGGACATATCTATGTCACTTTACCATTGAACCAGAACATACACGGCTTTGTATGTCGTCTATGGAATTGACATGCATTTTATGTGCTATATTTTTCTTTTTTGTATATATTGTCTGGTTCCCGAAAAACCGGTGTGAACCATTGATCCAATGACAAATGAAGTATTTACAAACAACGTTTTGATTAATAACAAAGTGTTTTATTTAATGTATCGAATAATAAATACACGAGTAGGCTATAAAGACCGACCAGAATCTGCTTTAACGGTAGCAGGACCCGTTTATATTTATATCTATCTACAGTCCCTGACGGTAGCGAGGAGTTTATGAAAGGACACGAACATGGCTATAAGTAAGGGCATCCCTGGAAACGGAACAGACTAGACCTATCCGTTTAATAAGTATTTCATCCACAACGAACCTGTTAAACTATGTAGAACTTATAACAATCTTTTATTACAAGACGATCTATATTTTTATGCTAAGATGAATAGAGTCTGAGTTCTAAATTCGGATCTTGTAGTGAGGTAACCACAGACGATGTAGTATATATATATATATATATATATATATAAATATATACTCCCAAGAATCACGGAAATACGCGAACGGCAAAAGGTTACCACTTGGTACCTCGGGACAACCGTCGGAAAGACAACCTTCGGACGAACTACGTCACGGCGTCTAGCTGTGATGAGAGACACAGAAATCCAACGTTAGTGCATTCAATTATATATATGCATTCACTTCTCTCTCTCTCTCTCTCTCTCTCTCTCTCTCTCTCTCTCTGTATAGAAGTGAAAACATATATATAATATATATGTGGAGAACATTTTGTACCAGCCACTTGCCAACGGAGTTGAACCCGCAGCCCTAGACACCAGCCTCGACACAGCGCCTCGCAAAATAGCAGACGCCTTAGTCCATTCGGCCACCAAGTCAACCTAAAAATATTAATTTCGGAAACCGGGTGATACGTAAGGCTTAACCCTTGAAAGCGTCGGATATCTTAGGGCTTTTTCGTCAAATAACGACAACCATAGCGCATATTGATACAATAGATGATTCACATTCCATGATTATAACCTCAGGTATACACACATTCACCATAGAAAGACGCCAGATCAATACATATAAAATGAATTTAGAGTATATAGAGGATCTTAAACTCGTTCCCATGTCATACAAGATTTATGAAACGAGTTATGAATTAAAAATAATTCATAACGAGTTTCATAAATCTTATATGGAATGGGAACGAGTTTAAGATCCTTTTTATCACATAACATTGCAATCAAATTAGTAAAAATTAATTCAGATGGACACAGAACGTCAGACACACTTTAGCGCCAAAACGTCATAAAATGTGTGACGTCATAACGTCGCATCTCACACATAACGTTGCATATAAAAGAGTTTACAAAATAGCAGTTTAAACTCTTTTATATGCAAACGTTATGTGTGAGATGCGACAGTTCATAGACGTCACAACATTTTATGACGTTTAGGCGCTAAAGTGTGTCTGACGTTCTGTGTACATCTGAAATTAATTTTTTCAGCTAATAAAATTGCGTAGTATTACAGGTTTAACTCAACCAATCAAAATCGTTCCAGGTTGTATTACACGTGTGTCATACAATAGAATATTACATGGGTGTTCGACACTGCTAACAAGGGACGTTATGTGATAAAATTATGTATTACTTGGGAGAATTAAATTTATAATAACGAACTTTCTTTAACGTAGGTTCTATAAGATACAAGTACAAACATTAAATATTATATTTGGAGAAAATTTTGTACCAACCACTTTCGAGAATTGGAAGAATTCAACGATAAGATAAATAACCATATAAATATGCCAAGATATTCTTGCTATAGTACCATCAACAGTTTTGCCAGGGAATTTATTATTTTTTGTAAATTTTGATATGCCTTATATATTCTAAATGGCAAATATAAAAAAATAGGTAACTTTACATATGTCTCTTCCATAGGTTGTTGTGTCATCGATTATTTTATAACTGATAAAACAGTGTTTGACATTATACAATCAATTGAAGTAGACAAAAGAACAGAATCTAAACATTTCCCCATAAGCATTGAAATAAAAAGTAATTTAAATATCAGAAGAGACAATGAGACAAGCGAAGACGAATCTGAAGAAACATGTAGATATATATTTAAGAACGACAACAATGACAAGATAAGAGATAATATGGATACATATATGAAATGCGACGACTATACAGAATTAGAAAACGATATTAGTAACCATAACACACCCATAAACAATATGTTAACCAGGTTCACAGACATGATATATAAGTCGATTGATACATGCAAAGTAGTTAATAAAGTTAATAAACATAGCCAACCGGGTGCAAAATCCTGAAAAAGGAAAAGTATAAACTGTTGCATAAATATCGACGCAACAGGACAAAACAAAACCTTGACAATTATATTACGACAAGGACAACATTTAAAATTACATGCGAAAAAAAAAGCAAGAAGATAGAAATACACGAAATCTAGATTCACTAGTGGATAGTGCAAACGATTCGAAAACATTTTGGAAGCTCTTTAAAAGGTTAACTGTTCAAAGAAATAAACCACGTGAAATCATTATTAACACTAAGCGATGGTACGAATACTTTAAAACCTTATTCGACAGCAATGATAACTCGAACTCTACATTTCATGACAATGAATTAAGCGAAGAAGATATAGAAGAGCTTTTCAGGAGATCCCCGAAAATGAGAATCTATTACTGTGAACTCACCTATAACACATGAAGAAATAATTGAATCAGTTTGGGCTTTAAAAAATAATAAACACCTGGACCTGACAAACTATTTACTGTTTTCTACAATAATTGTCTAGATATAATTTTACCTGCTTTGAACACAATTTTCAATAGAATGTTTGATCTTGGGGAATTCCCTGAAAATTGGTCACATTCTATATTAGTACCCCTACACAAAAACGGTAGGATGGACGACCCCAGTAATTATAGAGGAATCATGTTACTTGATGCTATAAACAAAATATTTACACGAATTTTAAATAGACGTTTGACTTTTTACACAACTATCTTTGACAATATATCAGAAGCACAGTCAGGTTTTAGAGAAGGATATTGTACGGTAGATAATGCATTTGTTTTAAGGGCAATTATTGATAGATACTTGACCAAAAAAGGTAGAAATTATTTGTAGCATTTGTAGATTTAAAAAAAGCGTTTGATACTGTAAATAGAGCAAAGTTGTGGTTTATTTAAAAAAAAAGCCGGTGTTAAAGGTAAATTGTTTAAAATATTATAAAGGTGTTAAAGCATGTGTAAGAAACAAAACCAGTTTGAGTGAATATTTTCAGTGTACTCAGGGTGTTAGACAAGGTTGTATTTTAAGCCCAAATCTATTTTCCATATTTATTGATGAACTTCAATATGAAATTGCAAACAGTGGTCTGACCGGAACCCAGTTATCACCGGATATTGTTGACTTATTTATGTTAATGTTTGCAGATGACATTGGTCTTATTTCAGACACAGTGATATGTTTGCAGAGAGAATTAAACATTCTTCATCAATATTGTACAAATTGGGATTTAACAGTTAATCAAGATAAAACAAAAGTTGTTGTTTTTCGAAATGGGGGCCCTTTAAGCATACACGAGAAATGGCCACTTGGTGGTGAAAAGGTTAATGTTGCAAAATAATATACATATGTACGTCTATTATTTTCAATTCAAATGTCTCTAAATCGACTGGTAGAGGAAATTGTTATTAAAAGTAAACGTGATCTTATTTGCTCTTTTAAATGGCTTACATAAATTTGGACCTTTACAATCTGATATGTTTTTTAAATTGTTTTACACACAAATTAATGGGGTGGGTGGGGTGGGTGGGTGTGGGGGGGTGGGGTGGGGCGGGGGAGGTGAATTGAATTGAGCTCAATAGAAAGTTGAAGGTGTATTATAATTTATTGAAAGTGTGTGTGTGTTGGGGGTGGGGGGAGTCAGTAAAGCACCCGCAGTACCTTTCAGGGTTTAGGTAGACGTCAGCATAGCACCCGCAGTACGTTTTCAGGATTTAGGTAGACGTCAGTGTAGCACCCGCAGTACCTTTGAAGGGTTTATGTAGACGTCAGTATATCACCCGCAGTACCTTTTCAGGGTTTAGGTTGACGTCAGTATAGCACTCGCAGTACCTTTTCATGATTTAGGTAGACGTCAGTATAGCACCAACAGTCTGTTGAGTCATCAGACAATCAAAACGGAAAGCGTAGTAGCGAACTGTAAATGGGTCATCCTCGAAATATACAGCGTGTTGCAAAATTATAGAGTCTTTGATAAATGCTCTAATACGTCTGATAACGATTCTGTGAATTCAAAGTGATCTACAGAGATGGTAAGCTGATTTGTATTATAAAACATCTCCTAACATGTACAAAAGTTCTTCCATGTCAGTTCTAACTCATAGGACCGTGTTACGTAATACTCCAATGGCATCGTTTGTTGTAACGTTGTATGAGGTCACGTTATTTCCAGACGCAAACTCAAACGTTAACCAATGGAATATCCCGTTACATTCTCGTTGTCTTTGCCAACGCCACCATGCATTTGAATTGGCAGAGAAAGAAAGTGTGTATGATGTTGAAACATTTAAAATGGTCTGCATTAGAATCGATAAAACTATGCCTTTATTTTCAATCTGGTATGTGACTGGTTTTATGGTATGAAATTGTCGTACCGTAAAACCACTCCCGTACAGACGCGTCCTAGATTTTTCAGCATAGTCTCTTAATTTATTGGGTCACGAAGTATGAAATAAAAACTACATTGAGTACATCTATATTTATTTTTAAATAATCAGCCTACAATGACGACTTGCACACTGCCAGAGAAACATACGTACCGTATATATAGAGAATATTAGAGTAAAAGGCACTGACATAATAGTCTATTTATCATGTACATTATCGACATTTTCTGTATGAATTACTATTATTACCTATTTCGCAGAATGTTACGCTTATCGAGGACGCCGCCATGTTGTTGTTTCTTGTTTGTTTTATGACGTCAGATAACGTTACGTACAATACACGTCGAGGGATTCCGCATAGATTTGCTTTATTGGTCAGTGCCTAATATGCAACATTTATTAGGTCACCCCTTTATTAGGCCGAAAAGTGCATATCTGCATGATAAATATTTATCTGCAAATAATAGTGACGTCTGTCGAAAAAATAATTGCTCGTCACTATAATCTCTAACATTGGAATTAGTGTGTCAAATGTATAACTTATATTACAGGTACTCCAGCAGTTACTGATCAAACAAACGCCCAACTACAAGAATGTGTATACACTGTCACACATGCTGGGGACTTTAGGAAGATATCAGAAGGTGCAATATATATGGTCCATGTATGTTACAAGACCGGTCACTTTTGTTGTCTGATTATTGCAACAACAAACTTAAACTATAGAGTGATTGACTTTTGTGATATGAATGGTTACCCTAGATATGTGTGCTGTATCAGTGACGCTAAAGCCGCTATATCTATGACGATAAACGTATACAGTTTGTGTCAGTGAATGAGAAGTTAACTCGTACACGGTCAATACAACCAGCCTGAATCAGGGCATATCTGTATCGACATTAGTGAGTATGGTAACATGGTAACATGTACAAGTACAACAGCGTTGCTATGAGTCATGATGGAGCCCAGATATATGTGTGTGTAATGAAAGATATCGTTTGTCTCGACAAACAATTGAAACTGGTGTTGACATGCACTGATGATGCTTCAGGTTATGGTCGTGGTGTGTGCGTCGGGAATAAGAATAATGTATTTGTTTGTGATCGCACAACTGTACTACATACAGATCAGCCCTAATGGACAGAAGATTGGTGTTGTTATACAAAACGAAAATACATTAAGAAACATAAATTCAATATGTTATGACGACTCCATTTCCGGTTGATAGTTACACAGTCAAATTGTGACACCATTACGGTATATAACCTTACTATTAGAAGCTAATCGTGTTAAGGTTTATTTCCGACAACAACGATATATGTGTTAGGCTAGAGAATGTAAAGTTTGACCTTAAAGGGACACACGGCAATCTTGAATTTTTTAAAAACTCAGGGCGTCCCGTTAGTTTTGCTCTTAACTTGCATTTGTTCAGTTATTAATATTAATTGTTAGAATACTTCAAAGCAAATTATTTTTGCATATTACTAACTTTTTATAATATTGCACCAGTAATATATTTAAAAATTTGGTAAAATAGTGAAGAAAGTTGAAATCTATTTTTTTTATTTAATTCAATGCAAGCAGTTTTAAAGTCAAAATGACGCAGGATAAGTAAATTGAGAAGCACATTTTTATGTTTGAATAAAACTCAAGATTGCCATGTGTCCCTTTAAACCAATTGCAACTGAAATGCTTTAAACATTTTTATAATCAGCGAGGTGCCCTTAAGTTTCAAAAGGAAGTCGACCGTTTCGTTGTGGTCAAAAGTTGCAGATTGAAAACAAAATCACTGAAAACTGGAATACTTGTTTTAAATATGATTAGCATTGCACGGTTAGGTAGCTGAAGTTATTGACAGTAATAGGATATTATATTCATGTATATCAAAAAGAACAAAGTACATTTATTGGCGGCGCGCCTTGAGCGCGTAGCCTATATTTCTATTTTGTTTTTTGATTCTGCATATGGAGGAGCACGTGACATATGGAGGAGCACGTGATTAAAAACGTTGGGGGTGAAAGACTGGTCAAAATGTTGGTGGTAACAGACTGGCCATAAGATCTTATTGTTGTATTGAAATTGGCGCTATGTCATAGGTCCATATATTAGGTAACTATTACAGCTACAACTTTGAAACTGTATACAGTTGTTCTACATCATAACATGACCCAGCATATCAGGTTTCATAGTTCTGTGCTGCTTTCTGCTCTTTTTGAACTTAGTATATTGGTTAAGTTTTCCGTTAAGGTCCACTTTTTAGCCAGTATGTTTTTGGGAAAAAACAACCCGACTTATTGTCATCCCTAGATCGGCGTCTGCGTATTTGGTTAAGAGTTATGTTAAGGTGCTCTTCTGTCAGTAACTGTAACATATAAAGCTTTGAAACTTTGCTTGAGCATGCTATTTCCTGACGCAGGCCATGCAATACTGGTTTCCACCCAGGAAAATCTCGTGATCAGCCCTACGTGGCACACACCTATGACAAAAATCAGTGTCAAACAATAAAAAAACAAAATTGTATGATATCTTACCACTACAAACCGCTTCTACCGAATACATCTCCACCTACCCCAGCCACTTGTCATAGTTCACATTTCACTGGTTCACATTTCACTGATCATATCAACTTCTTTTTTGAAATTCTTTTTGCTTAATACAAACTACCTCTACATTCTAAAAAATCTTCATAACATTCTAGAAATATATATCATCAGCAATTAATGCAAACACTTAAATATGTTTTGATTTGTTTTGATATCTTAAGTATGTGCCTTTGTTCTCAAGTTCCTATTGCTTACTGTTGCCATATACATGTTTATACTTTTTAAAATATTTCTACATTTTTGTTGCTATATAATAAAAATTTGCAAATAAATACGCATGTTTGTTTCCTCCTTTTGAAAACATTCTGTGCCGCCCTGATGTTTTGCATCAGTTTCTTCTTGTTTTGCATTTTGTGGAAAAACTATCAACTATTTTAGAATATAGGGGCGTAACGGAAGGTTTCTTATTGGGGCGTCCATAATTTTGTAATAACCATATAATACAGCAACTATTTTTTATTTATCATCCCAGGTAATACATACTATACTGTATATCTATATATTACATTCGAACGTATGTACGTATTAACTGTTCAACATTTACTAATTAAATTATTTCGGCATGTAGATTAGAATCCACCATCTTTGGTAGAAATCTGTCGACAAAACTGTTGATACACCAAAATGACGCTTTGTGAACGATTTTCGTCAGAATTATTGGGGCTGGTCATGAAGGCGTTACGCCCCTGGAATAGTTATGCAATAAAATAGAAGTTAGGATTTTTTCGTTAATCTATAGTTGTTTTACACGACAGAAAAGCGTCCCAAGGAACAGAGATTAAGAAATGCCGTTTTGTGTGTAGGGCAGGAGTGGGGGTTGGCGATTGCAGCAATTTTCAGCAAAATGTAATTCTCGTTGCAATATATTAAAGGGGGTTAAAGGTTCTTAAAGTTGTTTATTATATCCATGTTCATGGAGAAGTAAATTTGGAATAAATGTTGGGGGCGAAATAAACATGTTCAGCTCTACGGGCAAAAGACAAAAAAAATTGCCAGGGTCTTTATATTAATGAAAGCTCGGACAAGTTCAAAAACCAGCCATATCGGATTAGTTTCACTGGCAGTATGGCCATTGATTTGCTGAAAAATGCTATAGTCTGCATTGTGAACACTCTAACACATTCATTTATCATGTGACCATTGCCAAACGTACAAAGCTTGTTACCATCAATTAAAACTCGGACAAGTTCGAAAACCAGGAAGATCGGATCAGTGAAACCAGAGATATGACCTTTGTTTTGTCTGAAAAATGCAATGTTTTGTCCTGTGAACACTCTAGCACCTTCATTTATTGCTTGGTCTTTGCCAAACTAGCACAGATTGTTAATAGGTCTTTGCTAATCTTGCACAAATTGTTAATATCAATGAATGCTCGGTCAAGTTCGAAAACCAGCCAAATCGGATCAGTAACACCGGAGTTGTGGCCATTGTTTTGCTGAAAAAAATTCATTTTCTGCATTGTGAACACTCTAGCAACTTAATTTATTATTTTATCTTTACTAAACTTTGTCAGTGAATTTATATCAATGAAGCTCAGATAAGTTTGAAAAGCAGCCACCTCGGATTAGTAACATCAGAGTTATTGCCCTTGTTTTTCTGAAAAATTCCATTTTATGCCTTGTGATCACTCTAGCACCTTCATTTATTATTTGATATTTATCCAACTTCGAAAGTTAAAGGGGGCTGACGGGTTTCCTGACCGCTTTACACATTTAATCAGAAAGTTCGTCAGAAAAGGATATAACCCTTTGGTTTTACAGCGCACTGCATGTTTAGTGATTGACCCCTCTACAGTCAGTCATTACGCTTCACTTTTCACTTGTGCGATGACTGAACTACCTCTTGGGACTCTATGATTGTACCTACTGAAACCCCAACTAAGGGAGGTGGGTGCATGAGCTTTCGTCCCTCGGGTTTTCTGGTCGTACCCTAGATTGGTTTTCTCTTTAGCTGCAAATACTATGGTTGTTCAGTACGAATCTGGATAGATCCTGAGATGTTTATTATTTTGTATGTGTTTCTTTAGTTAGTTTCTCTGGATGTGAACTTTATTGTTAGAGAATTCCTTTTGATGGGATGTAGTTTTGTTTACACTGTCTTGTCTATTTGGGCGCTGGACAGGATAATAGCGAGGATTGTGCGCATATAAAGAAATATAAAAATATCGGACAGGGAAAGCAGCATTCAAGGACAACAGTCAACCACAAAACACAAAAACAAACACGCAAACAGACAAAGGACAAGGCAAAAGTAATAAAAATGCAAACGACATCACAAACACAAAATGGTTGACAATATGGCTACCGCCTTGGAACGGTCAGTGGCAACAAAGGCCACTGGGGTTTAAACCGGTTCTAGGGTGCCCCAAACCTCACACTTACCCTACTGTCATCCCATTAAAACAGGACAGTGTAAATAAAGAAATCCCCGCCATGATCTAATCTCTAACCAACAAGGCAGAATCAATAGGCAAAATCGATTCAAGCTAACCAGTAGGCCTTATTGCCTACTGACCGTTCCAAGTCGGTAACCCTGTCTTCAACACCCTTTCTGTTGCTTGTTGTCTGTTTCATTGTATTATTAAGTCATTGTTTGCAGTACAGTGCGGACCTACGATGCCATTGCGTTCGGACGCTGTGGTTTCTATAGAACCCTTTATCTCATTTTAGCGTGATTATTAATATTAATGAAAGCGCGGGCAAGTTCAAAATCACAAAAAAATACTCGTCTTGTCCAGATGTGAATGATTACGATTCTAGTTTTGTATTTCCCCTCTAACATGTCTAACACCGCAATATGAATGCCGGAATTCATTTAGGGACTCGAGGCACAACATTTATAAAACTGGTTTTGACCTCCTGCATAAACGGGCCCCTCTACATGGTACAACTTTGGGAACTGGCAGTAATCTACTACTACGTGTTTTGGGCTTGTGACGTTAAATCCTTCTATACCGTTCATGTTTGGTGTATTTCTTAGTTAAGGATTTGTAGATGCGCAATAAGTTTTCATATTTTGGCTCCATCTCCTTGCTCGGCGGGATCTGATTCTAATTTGGTATGATCATATAGGGACTCGAGGCATAACTTTTATAAACTGTAGTTTACTATTTCAGAGTTTCAGCCTTATGATACTTACTCCTTCTATACCCTTTGAGATTGCAAGTTATTGTATGGTGTTTTTCTTAGTATGTTCTAGATACACAATAATGTCACGGATTTTGACTTCACCCGATGGGGCCCCCTAGGGAGCAATCGGGTCAAAAGCCACAAGAAAATCCGTATCTTTCCCAAATGTGAATAGTTATGATTCATATCTGGTATAGTCATTAATGGACTCGAGGCACAACATATTTAAAACAGGGTTTGACCTCCTGCGGCCCCTAAAGCGGCCCCTCTACAGTTATACAACTTGGGGGACTCCCTGTAATTGACTATTACATAGTTTCTGCCTTGTCACGCTAATGTCTTTCATACCCTTTGAAATATCATGTTCATGTATGGTGTTTCTTGTGTAGATGCGCAATACAATTTAGTATTTTCCCGTCCGAAGTGATCAGGCGTAATCCGCCTGTTTTCGAAGGTAAACCAGGCGTAAACCAGGCGTAAATGATAGTTACGTGTTATTAGCCAGGCGTAAGCGAGCAGGACACGTAATTACTATATATTGACGGGCGTAAATGCAAGGCGTAAATTTTAAAACCAGGCGTAATTTGAAAATATTGAGGCGTAACTTTTCAAAGAGGCGTAAATTTGGACTAATACTTTTAGAAGAGGCGAAATTTGGACAAACTTTTTGACACTTTGTTTACAAGGAGGTGTAAACTGAACTTTTTTACTGCAAAAAGGTGGCATAAACTGGACCTAAACTTGTTCTTTACTGTAAAAAGGAGACTGGACTGAATTTTCATCGCTAATAAAATGGAGATGAAAAACAAATTGCAGATCAATATATATTATAAATGAATGAAATGAATTAAAATAAATAAAAACATACATTAGTTTTGTTTCATTTTGTTTAATAGGGTTTTTAACAGTTTGATTAACCCTTACCCGAGTACATTTGAAAGTTGAAAGTTGTATTCTATCGGACTAAGGAAAAACTGCTTGTGAAAACTACTAGCCTACTGTGCTTTTCAGGGTGCCAGCAACTAGACGGTTTTTTTTTAACAAAAACATATGTCTCCCCCCACACTCTCAGTGTAATGCATATATACCAACCTGGCTGAGAGTTGCGCTCTGGATATCGTCTCGATAACTTCGCCAATGAAAAAATCACTACGAGTACGAATAGTCTTAAGTACGAATTGTAAAGCATGAAAGTTCGTACTGCGAAAGTTCTCTAGTAAATATTCTAATCCTACTTGCATTCAAATTAATCAAAAGACACACGTAAAGGTATGACTTATTACAACGTAAATACATGCTTTCTTGGCGTTGGTACGTAGAGAATCGTGAGAAATCATTCCATTTCCTAATGTTGACAATTCAGTTATTCGTACTATCACAAAGGCGCATGCAATCGAACACTCATATTTCTCTGCAAGCGTCTGACAACACATTTACTTCCATCTATTCTATTCTATTGTTTTTAATTACTTTCATTTTGAATTGGCCAATCGCATTTAGTCTAGCGTAGACAGTTACACTGCGCATGTCAGTTTTTCAAACAATGTTTTCAAATTTTAACTTCCGGATATTTACGTTCCCACTAAAAAGTGATTTTAAAAAGGAATACTTCCGTAATTAAGACTCAACTTGATTTTGAAGACGGCCAATCAATTGCCAATACATAGTTTGAGGTTTACATTGACGTTCAAACAAATCGCATGATGCCATCGGATGAGAAGGGACAGAACTCGTGGGCCGTTGCCTGGCAGTGGTATAATTTTGAGTGGTAAGTTTATTTGCAGCTTTTATTTTGTTTAATTGTAAATCTTAGCTTATACATATAGAGATATTTATCTGATTGACCTACTGGAATACTCGAAAAACATAATAAGTAGGACTCTAATGGCCTAGCAAGCAGACCCATAGGCAAGGCCCATCAGTCACACCCAATGGGAGCCCAATTGTTTTAGCGCTGTTAACAACATCAACATCCCATTCAATCCTAGTATTATAGATAGGGCCTCAGTGCATGTACACTGCTGGGGACTCTGACCGAGGTTGTCCGACTCAATCTCAGTAATATACACTGTTTTGGCCATTTTTCGCACCGTGTCGATAGTGTAATATATACACGCTAAAACCTACTTATCCGTGTAGCTTTTGTTCCAATGATGCTATCGGACTATAATGTTTCACTCCTGGTATTGCGTAAACAAACCACACATCTGAGTAAAACAAATAGTATAAGAAAACCCCTGTCTGTTGTCATTCAACATGTTCAACATGCCGGAAGTTGTTAAAATAAATGCCGTTTTCTGAGTGCCCCATAACAGTGTATATACATAATGATAAATATGTATAAAAATATTAATGTTTTACTCAAGTTACTGCAATCTGTACAACTGTAAGTTTCAAATTTGTGTAGATTCTACTTCTTAAATTGTCTATCCCACATCAGCAGCCAAATTGTATGACTTGTAAACTACAGAACGTTTATAAATTTACCTGTACAGATGACCGGTACTATATATATATAACTTACATATTTTGAGGATCTACTCTCTGTAGATACAATATTACACAACGCCTTTAAAGTTTAACCTGTGCCAGGACAGGCCCTTAGTGCATAAAATACACATCTTAGGAACTGCGAGATGATTTGTGATAATTGCGCTGTCCTCCGACGTGCCGCCGGTGGTGGTGGGGGGGGGGGGGGGGGTAGGAGGGGGGAGCTGGTTGGTGTGTGGGTGGTGGAGGGAATGAGACTTAAGGCCGAACTCCAAAACCTACTCGTAATTCATTTTATGCATATTCAATCATGGGTATTTTAAGAATCCGTGAATAAAACGACACTTTCAATTGGCACATGTACATTATTATATGCAGGGGCACAGACTAACTATATTTAGCTAGGAGCCAGCTGGGCCCCTGACTTACAATTTTTAGGGGCCCAGCCCAAAAGTTAGGGACCCAACAAAATATTATTTTACCACTCTGGTGCATAATTTATGAACAATTACATGCCATTACTCCGTGTTTATTGAATATTATTTATAAACAACATTACTGATCATTACAAGTCCAAGTTATCTATTTAATTATAAATAATATTGTTAATGCGTTTTGTTATAAATGATCACAACTAGAATATGTAAATAAGTGTAATAAACTATTAAAAAAGATTAGATAGTATTAAATTAATGTTTTATTTTGTTATAAATATTTTATGTTGACATACAGTTTTAAAATTAATGTATGAGACCTTTTCTATCGACATGATTCTCTGCCATATAATTATTATTGATGATTTCTAAAAGCACCGCATTTTATTAATCAAAAGCGCCGCGTTTTAGAATATCCAAAAAACGGAAGTGAAACCTAATTATTTCCCCTTCAAATTATAACACGAATTTATGATCATGTGTAAAATAAACACTACCATGTCTGTTTTGATGTTGATTTTATACCAGCAAATGTTACTTGTACTCTTGCACATCTAATTTTACATTGGCATTCGAAGCGCAGAGTACCGTAACATGCAGTTTTGTGGGAAACCGTACATCGCAACATCTCGAACATTGTCTTGTTTCCAGAGTGGAAAAATAAAAACAAACGACGTTTGTTTCGTTATTCTTTTGTTAAGGGTTTGTCTATTTCGGCCAAAAGTACTTAGTTCAAGGGACCAAAGCAAAATCTGCCGCGTAAAATCCTCGAAATTAAATGTTTGTGTTGAATGATTACCCTTTTGCCGTTTTTTGGATTGAATATTTTTGGTCGCCATATGGGCGCGTGAAAGTCAAATTTTGGAGGCCCAGACCATTTTTTACTCGCCAATGGCGACTGAGCGAGTGCTAATTTGTGCCCCTGATATGACCTGGATACAATGTTGATATAATTGGTTTTGTAGTGTCAGTGTCTTTAATATTTTGTTTCACAGCATAATTATATATATATTTATATTTTTATTGTGAACTTTATTGCAGACAGGAGCTGTTTGTTCCAGTAAGTACCAGTGTTCAAAGCACCAGTTGCTTCTATGACTGGAAAAAATGACGTGACTGTGAAAACTATGAAGACACTGTAACAAGTTAAACCACTCTCCTGTTTTAATGGGATGACAGTAGGGTAAGTGTGAGGTTTGGTGCACCCTAGGACCGGTTTAAACCCCCAGTGGCCTACTTTGCCACTGACCGTTCGAAGGCGGTAGCCCTATTGTCAACCCTTTTGTGTTTGTGATGTCGTTTGCATTTTTTATTACTTTTGCCTATTAGTTTGTCTGTTTGCGTGTTTGTTTTTGTGTTTTGTGGTTGACTGTCGTCCTTGAATGCTGCTTTCCCTGTCCGATATCTTTATCCTTCTTTAGGTAAGGCCAAAAAGAAAATTAGCCTATAAGGTGTATTATGTATATTTACCGATAAAAAGTATGGGTTTATTCACCAGTTCTTAAAATATCCATGAATGAATATGCATAAAATCAATTACAACTTAATTTGACACTCCAGTTTTTGGGTTTGTCCTGGCCGGTTATAATTTGTCAAAAGAGTTTGAATTCTCAAAATATGTAAGTTGTATGTGTAACCTCGTCATCAGTAGCTTTAGAAACCGTGTATACCTGTTGTTAAAATAAAATTTTAAATATCTGATTTAAGACAGTTCTTTATTTATAGGAATATTTTCTTGGTGTTTGGTGTCATTTCAGCACATTTTAGGCTATGTATAATGGTGTTTGTATTGCGGTGGAAGCAGACCACCCACTTATGTTGTGTCAGGTCTATATCTCTTAATAATTTTCTTTCAAACTTGCCACAATGAATAACCAGCTTGGAGCGATGTCCATTATAACTATATCCAGCATTTCTGAGGAGCTGTACCAAGTTAGCTCTACTGATCAAAGATCAGCAGCTATACAACGTGAGCTCTACTGATCAAAGATGGTGCGGTGTCCGTCGTCTGTCCGTCTGTAATTTTTTTTTGAAGCGACTACTTCTCTGAAATTACTGGATGGATTTTCATGAAACTTTACAGAAATGTTGACTATGGAGTCTAGTTGATCCAAGCGAAAACTCATGTTGATATGAAATCCAAGATGGCCACCAAAGCTAAAAAAGATTTTTTAAAAAATAAGTTTGCAGCGACTACTTCTTGAAAACTATACGTGATATTGATATGGGACTTTTTTTAAAATAATCAGCATGACAGGATGTTGGTCCTTGTCGAAAATCGTTTCGATTCATCATCAAACGTGAGCGGCCATCTTTGTAGCGACTACTCCTGAAAGTACTTGACGGATTTTCATGACTTCAATAATAATAATAATAATAATAATAATACTTCACGGGAATGTTGCTCTTGATGTCTAGTTGATCATAGCAAAATGTCAGGTCGGCCGGAAATTCAAGATGGCCGCCAGGCGTAGGAATCATATAATGGTGTATGTTTTGGTGTACATGAGCTTGAATAAAGTTTTTATTTTTTTGCTTGTCAAATATTTTGTCAAAACGTTTAATGTCGAATCAAAATAATTTTTCAACAAGGATCATGCTGATCATTTTAGAAAAAGACCCATATCAATATCACTTATAGTTTTCAAAAAGTAGTCGCTACAAACTTGTTTTTTAAAAAAAATCTATTTTTAGCCGTATAATAAAAATTAGTATGCGAATATTACAATACAGTCATGATATTTTAACAATTGTATATGTTATTATTGTATAATTTCATATTGTCCCGTTTAATTTGCACTGAGCTAAGTGTGCACTATTCTACGATATTGCACACATTCATATTGTACCGGAACTTTTGCTCGTGCTTACTAAGAGCCGCGAAATAGAAATAAGGAACTACTTTCCAATAAAAATAACGGAATCCTTCCTATAGTGTCAACAAAAAATACGTGTTTTTTTAAAACTTTTATGGCAGAAATTGATAAAATAATTGAAATGGTCACTCACCCACTGTTTTTAACGTTATCGAATGGTAAACAAACTTTAGAAAATCGCTTGATGTTTTTAATGACGTCATCCGACGTCGACGTCGTCTTCGCGCAAAATAATCATCGACACAAAACGAAACTGAATGACAAGATAGGAATTCCATCAAAAGCTATAAAAATAACACAAATACAATGAAAAGTAATAGTCATACAATTAACATTGATCGAAAACAATATGAAAGTATACAATGTGTGTGTGTGTGTGTAATTCGAAGGTTTATAGACCGTCCGCGAACTAACACGTCGAGGATACCCTGACGCGATGGGCATAATAGAGTCTGTTATTTTCTAGATGTGTATGTAGGTTGATCTGGTGCTGCTGTGTTGCTGTGTAGTCGTCTCTGTTGATCGTATGTAGGTAGATGTCGCTTTCGCTCTGTGGTTGTCGCTGTGGCGGTGAAGTGGGGGATCTTGAACGACATCTAGGTGGTGCTGTCTACGCTACTGGACGATCCCCTTTAGGTCCACACCCATCATAGTATAACCCCTGCGCCGCACACACCGCCCGATGGCCCTCTTCCGTCTTCGATTTTCAGTCCTTCTGTCGTTAGCCTTTATCCGCTGTGGCGGTGAACTACTCGGCTCCGGACGTCTGACTTCAAACTTCCAACTTCAGTGTGGCCATCAGATGATGTGTGCTGTGATGGGACGCAGGAGACATCTTCACTCTCGGTCAAATGACACTCAAGTCTACTGAACTGTTAATTCTGCGATTAAAGTGCTCATACCGGTAATGTATATATAGGGCTGACAAGGCCCTACATACACATCCTGAATGTCATCAGTGCCCACGCAGCGACGTGCACGCGGTGAAGATAGCAGGTGGGACGAATATATACAATAAAAAGGTTATTGAATTTGTATGGCTAAATATGACTTGGAACTCGTAGTTTTGGCGCAGGACGACTCGCTAGCTTTGCCAAAACAACTCGTTCCAAGTAATATTTAGCCATACAAATTCAAAATAAATATAATAGCTTAATAGCGACTACTCTGGAACAACTTCATGGATTTTCATGAAACTTCACAGGAATGTTGCTCTTGATGTCAAGTTGATCCTAGAAAAATCTCAGATTGGGCGGAAATTCAAGATGGCCACCACAGCTAAAAATAGATTTTTTTGAAAACAAGTTTGTAGCGAAATATTTGTGAAAAATAAGTGATATTGATATGGGACTATTTCTAAAATGATCGACATGAGGTTGATCCTTGTTGACTTTTTTTTTTGATTCAACATTAAACATGATTGCCAGCTGCCATCTTTGTTTACATAGACTTATATTCTAAACACTTGTAGCGACTACTGCTCTGAAACTACTTGACATATTTAGCGCTTCAAGGTCATTGACCTCTTGTTGTCGTTTTTCCAGGCTGAGTCTCATTTGCATTTTACACCTGGTTTATTTTTACGCCTGGTTATTGACCAGGCGTACTAATTTGCATATTACGCCACATTTTACGCCTGGATTCCGCCTCATTTTACGCCTGGTTTATTATTTACGCCTGGCTTATTATTTACGCCTGGTTTATTTACGCCTGGGTTTATTTACGCCTGGTTTTATTTACGCCTGGGTTTTGGCCAGGCGAACTCATTTACATATAACGCGTCATTTTACGCCTAGATTACGCCTCATTTTACGCCTGGTTTCTACATTCTTTCCAAAACCACAGTACGTCTGGTCACCATCTAAATTACAACTGGTTTAGTTATCAATATTATGCCTGCTTTACGGGCATCACAGTTCGTATGGGTTGGCCCCATTCAATGGCACCACTAGGTGGGTAATCGAGCAAAAAAACACAAAAAAGCAAACCGTGTCCAATTGTGAATGCATTTGATTTTAATTTGGTATGGTCATTTAGGGAGTATAAAAACGGGTTTCACCTCCGGCATAAAGCGCCCCTCTACTGGGTGCAACTTGGGGGAAATGCAATAATTTACTATTACGAAATTTCTCTATACCCTTTGTGATTTCAAGTTCATGTATGGTGTATTTCGTTTTGGCTCCATCCGCTGGGGCTCTCTAGGGGGCAATCAAGTAAAAAAAAAAGCATAACATGTCCAAATGTGTATGCATTTAATTCTAATTTGGTATGGTAATTTAGGGACTCGACAACATAAACAAAACGGGATTTGTCCTCCTGTGTAAAGGGGTCGCTCTACATAGGTACAACTTGGGGAACTTGCAGTAATTTATATGTTTAACTACGATTTTGCTCAGTACAGTGTAAAAGGTTTTGTCATAAGTGCTAAAGCAACTAATTTACCCCACCCCAACCACAGAATCCATACAGCCAGAAGACCGATACAGGCCCTCTTGTGTCTCTTGTTGGAATAGTTATGAAACTGTCATGTAAACGGAAGTTGATAAAGTAGTGTCTTTATTTCTTAAAGTGTTAGGCAAATGTATATTATTCAATATTATTGCCATACATTGTTTACTGTGCTTAACAATACATTATGCACTATGATTTACACGGTGTTATTTCTTACGCCACATAAAACAGCAAGTCATACTAGGTTAAAGCAAACTATACAGAACACCGGTCAGTATGGCTCCGTTTACTGTAGTTTATATAAAGTTTACAGAACACTGGTCAGTATGGCTCCTCCGTCTACCGTAGTTAATATAAAGTTTACAGAACAGCACATCTACTGTAGTTAATATAAAGTTTTATAGAATGCCGGACAGTAATGCACCGTCAACTGGAACTAAAGTTCCACTGATCATGGCCGCTTTGTCGCTTAACAGAAACAGGACAGCGTTCACGACATCTTCGATTTCTGAAAGAGAATGACGTCAATATCACTTGTATTGCCAAAAAAACTACAAGTAGATGAGGCTATAGATGAAGCTGAAATTTGGAGGTAGGATATTAAATTGAGGTGCATCTGATACTGAACTTTGAATCCATATACATGATTACATAATAAAAAAGTAGTTCACTCCGATTCACATTTGTATAACTGAATATATGTTTATAGAATGCATCATACATGCACACATTTTATTGGAACTACGGTATGTATCACACGTTAACAACACGATATGACTTTTGTAGACATAAATTAAATCTATTTTTTAACTGTCGGACATTAGCAGGAATTATTTTACCAAATGAAGGGTGTACAAAAACATGTCTTTACTCTCGTGAAACAAAACCAACACTCCTCTAAATTTGTGAAATAAATTCGATTCCACGCCAGGCTGTATCCTCTAGCACACTCGGCAGTATTCATAGTCGATACAAGTAAAAACACAAATATGATCAACTATTGAAAATAAATAAATATAACAAGGGAGTACACCCTGATAAAACCGGAAACAGCAGAATTCATAAAAAATAATGTTGAATCGGGAGTTTCTTTAACTGTCCGCTATTTTGATGTCATTTTTCAGTAGACTTTCGTATTACGGTCGCTCGGGAGTCGATAAGTAAACCTTGGCTCTTAACCAATCAAAAGCGGAGGATTTTTAAGAAATGTTCATAAGAAAGAAGATTTGATTCTGTCGTTGTTGATGCGTGCAACTCTGGATAACTGTGTCACCTGGAGGAGGATAGCCAGGACATTGCTCAATTCAGGAAAAGACCCGCAAAATTCGAATAACATTACAGTGTAAAGAACGAAGCTATCGAAACACACGCATTTACAACAACAATTGCTCATGACTAACTACGCCTTGGAAATATCAGCAGAAAATTGGGCACCCATGTTAAACCCGTACGCTAAACCAAGCCTTTGAATGTGGATACAATGTCATGAATGTAGTACATTACTGCTGTATAGATTTCCTCTATGATTTTCCCTATGTGTAAACATATCGAAATTACAAAGAGGTTATTCTATTCCGTATACGAGGTCGCATATTATGACATTTGGCATAAATAAATAGGAAATGTTAAATTCTATATGTAAACTTGATATTGGCAAAACAGATACGCAGGGAATTTGCCTCTGCAATGCTTTTCTTTTTACAAAAATTCCTTTGTCTACGTATACAGTTATAGATGTATTACCCATGGAACTGATCTTCCACCCGATGACAATAGCGTATACATACCTGTAAATACAATTAAATATAACCGTTTTTTCAAAAAAATAACCTGAATTTCTATTGAAATAGATCTACTACTATGTTAAACATTTTGATTTAATTGCAAATTGATTCCATATTTTGTAAACGGTTTACCTGTAAGTCGCCTAAGTGGCATTTTCGACGACGATATGGATGCCTTAACTTCAGGGTCACTCCATCCTTTCTTGACCATATCAGTCATTACCAAACTTGGACCAACAGTATTAACACGGATCTAGGATGTACACAAATTATGATTACGTCACTAATCTTCCAGGACATGCTTTAAACTGGTTCAGCAAAAACATGCTTTCCTTTTTATTTAAACGGACCTTTTAGCAACACCAAGGCAATGCCCTGATTTATTATTATAACACTTGTATGACTGAGGACTATATCAACTGAATTGTTAAATGTTTAACAATGCTTACAAATCATAGATAGTTCGTAAAGCTACTTACATTATTAGGTCCAAGCTCAAGTGCCATGGTCATCGACAGCATATGTAATGCTGCCTTGCTACAACAGTACGCTGACACGTCTGTGCAAGCGGTCTTGCTGCCAACACTTCCCATGTTCACGACAGCACCTCCTCTACCACTGGATACCATACTGTTAGCTACAACCTGAATACAAATTTATCATATTACATCAGTGAAATACATACGCAAATGGACGCCAAACCATTGTTTGGTCTTTTCCGGTCAGCTCGGCATATAAGTTATTGTCCCGTCGATTTTCGTAATCGTTAAAAATACCGGATTACGGAAATCGACGAGGTAGTTCCTTGTTCGGTGTTGCACCGAGAAGACTGAATCAACAAACGGCGTCATCATATGATACAAACATATGACGTCATCATACAAACATATGACGTCGCCATACGACGACTTCTATGGTGATGTGATTTACAAACTTCGTAAGATCCTTGGGCATAATCACTTTCATATTACAATCTTTATTATGTTTGTTGAAATGCGTATCAAACGAGGTTATGACCCTATCAATTTGAAACGCACTCCATTTCAATGTCGATGCTATGCATTCCTCTTTGATTGTGCTATGGCCGGACTGATGAGGATGTACCCGCCCCCACCCCCGCTTCCACCCGAGTACTGAATACTCCTTATGTTAGAGACCGAGTACTGAATACTATTTAGCTCCGGACAAAAATTCTAAGTATAAAATAGTATAAAATTACAAAGGGCAATTACTCTAATTTGAATGATGACCTAAAAACACCAAAGAGCCGTGAAAATATTTGGTTTTAAAAATACATTTTATGAGTACTAGTCTAAATACTAAATAGTGTGTTGTGCGAGTACTGCGTACCAGGCTCGTGCGTACTGAATACCGCCTAAAACGCCCTGAATTCTGCGTACCAAAGGAGTGGGGTGAGGGGTGGGGTGGTTCAGCCTCACTGATTGTGGACCCTATGATGACGTCTACCTACTTAAACTATTTATATTTAGGGACTTTTGATTTTACAACAGGAAACTCTTCAGAATTGTATAATATTGTATGTATATAACCATGTGTGTGCGTTACATGTTTCTTCATTTGATGGCCTCAAGGGAGAACAATTGTTGTAAATTGATTGAGTTACCATCATTAAATAAAGCATTTATTATTATAATTATTATACCTTATCCTTAATGGACGGTAGCGTTTGATTTTTGTCTTAAATATTATCCTGTCGTACTTTTAACGGTTTGCTGTAGCTTCTGGCAATTCATCGAGTACTTGCTTTGTGGCTTTAGGTTGTGTTATCTGCTTTTTAATTTAGTCTTTTGGCTGTTACTTCTGATATGCAGGCTTCATAACCGCTGCTCCCAACTGCATACAATTTTATTAGATCCTGGGACCATACGCCGCTGGATATAGGGGATGAAATAAAGATACACATATTGCTATATATCCACCGCCATATGCTTGCCATCTTCGGGTTGGTTAAAATTCTGTACTGTTGATTTTTTTGAATTGAGTTCTGCTCAACCCGAGGCTAGAGAACGTGAGCGGTAGCTAGCATATTTCACTACCGCTCATGAACAGTCAAACCGAGACTGCAATATTTTGTATGTGTCGTGCTCGGCCGTTTCCAAAGGTCCTTTATCGTACTTTTTTTCTATGCTTTTTCAGTATTCATATATACATGATCATTTTTGTTATACTTATATTCCCTAGAGCAAACTGTCCAATTATCGACACCTTAAGCTCAAAATATTCATAGTAACACTGCATGATAACCATTGGTTGATTAATCCTAATATCTCTTCCTTACCAGTATAATTGACCAATCAGGTCAGGGTTTTCTTTCATTCAACAACGTCCACTTTATCGACACATTTTGCTTAATATCGACACAGTCATCTAATTATCGACACTCTTCGTAACATTCAAACAAGATCTACTCGTCATTTACTGAAATGGCATTTTATGTGTGTCAATTTACTCAATCACTGGTCAAGTCCTAGCCCGGTGCAGGATAGGGAATACACGTTACTAATTCATATTTATTACAAGGTGAGCAATTACCTGAATGTATACCCTGCTTTCCACCGACATATTGTTGGAATGTGTAGACTTTGCATCAAAGGTACTTCAGTGTTAATACCATGAAAGAGTTATTTGATACTATAGATTTTAGTCTTGTTTTAGATGTCTTGAAAGAAATAAGACTATATAAATCATTATAATATCTTCTTATATATATTTACTTGTTTATATACCAGTTGACCTACATAATTTTATATAGTTTATATTACTACCATATCATCCCTTATTTGTAAATAGTTTTATCTTTATATATTTACCTTAATTGTTAATAACTACTTCATTTCTTCATCTTTCGTCAGCTTTTGCGCACAATATGACCTATTTATGTATCGACGTGCCGTAAAACTCCATTCATTCATTAATTCATCATTCATTCATTCATTCATTCATTCATTCATTCATTCATTTATTCTTCATCTAAAGCAATCAAAACGCTGGGCCCATATTCATAAAGCAACTTAAGTGGGAAATATTACTTAAGTCAAAATTTAAGATTTTGACATATTTTTAAATATCCTTATAAACCTCTCAGGGACATTACAAAACCCCCATCTATTTTAAGATACATATTTAGATGAAGGTTTTTCTTATCCATAACCTTACTGAAAATATTAAGAAAACGTCTTAAATTGATAGAAAAAGTTGTTTTAAAAATTTGATAAAATTTGACTTAAGTTACGATTTTGCTTAGAGACGGGTGTTGGTCTCGGACTAAAACTTTACTGACAGCGGGAACCCAGATTCGTCCGCATTAAAAAAGTGTCGAGGATTTTTTAATAGCTGATCGTATCCAGGAATGTCCTTCTTAAGGACGTTATAAACCCCACCAAACCAACCTGTCATCATATCAATGTGCACTTTAGAACGCTCATGCCCAAGACTCATTTGTTTTCTCAACGACAGCTCAGGGTTACGCGTCTGGAAGGAATATTCGTCCGCATTAAAAACGTGTCGAGGGTTTTTTAAATAGCTGATAGTATCAAGGTATGTCATTCTTAAGGAAGTTATAAACCCCACCAAACCAACTTGTTATCATATCAATGTTTACTTTAGAACGTTCATGCCCAAGACTCATTTGTGTTCTCACCGATAGCTCAGGAAGGAGTTTAGACGTGAGAATCATGGCTCTTTTGGTAGTATGTACCATCTATGATACCATAAGAATTGTGATTCTTGCAACTAGAAGGAACTAAACCACTAAATTAATATACCGATAGGTTATTTGGAAATGGGAAAGGTATACCGTAAATGTCAAGGATACGCATGACATCCTTAAGAAATTCAGGTTTGGTTAGGGATTGTACATTTCTGACATGAGCTGAGCATAAGAGACTAACGTATCCTCCTCCCCTTTGGTCAATATTGGCGCCGTCCTGTCCTAGTATGTGTTTCTGGGACCCTTCCAGCAAGTTATGTAATAATGTCATTCCTGGTACACAACAAGCCTTTGCTGCAACTTTTTTACTCATCGCCCCTTTGCGGACAGCCTGTACGGCCATGTAGCCGCATAGCGTGTCATTCTCTAATACTCACGTGCGTAACATTGAATTTAGTCTAAACAATTAAACGATGGAGTAGATGTCTAAGAGAGAGAGAGAGAGAGAGAGAGAGAGAGAGAGAGAGAGAAAACTCAAATTGTCCAGCGGGATGGGGTATAGAAGGTGCTACTTCCATCCCGCCCCTATGAGAAATTCGGTCCGGTGAGTATTTAACCTCTTTCTTTATATTAATATAGCATGCAAAACAATTGCAAAATGTTCAAAACTATCGTAAATGAATATGTGTTATGAAGGTGCCTATAATAAGAAAGTTATATAAAATTATATTCCTATTTTTCGACACCCTTAAATTATTTTTGGACAAGATCAACTATATTTAAGCAATGTTTTGAAACACATTACTGGTCAAGTTCGAACTAAAACATTTCGGAGAAATAAAATTCTTTGAAAAATTAAAAAAAATTACATATCACTCATCTTAACTCAATTGATAATTTTCGACGATTAAAGTTTGAAGAACCGTAGCTTCCGATCACATGATACATGAAGAAAGTGTAATAGATCAGAAAATCATTTAAACAAATTGAAGGAGAGATTACATAGGAGTGTCGATGTTGGGAAGGTGTCGATGTTAGGCTACATTACATTAATGCTGCCTTGTGTGTTAGAGAAGAATGCCTGGCAAGGATATCTTTATTAATAATGTCCCATTTCATTGGGATAAAATATGATAAGAGTGATGTTTTGTGCACACTAGAACCTGGTTTAAACCCCCAACGTTTTTGATATTTTTTTGCGACTGACCTTTCCAATGCCCCATATTGACAACCCTTTAATGTTTATGATGTCATATCTTGCCTTTTATTTATCTTTCCAATTTATTTTTTTTCTGTGACTTGTGTTGGTTGACTTTGGTCCTTGAATGCTACATTTTCTTTTCGACTTTTTTTAATATACTTTTATATGTAGGTAGCTACAATAATAACTGTTGGCTATGATGCTTTTTTGAGTCTGCTACTTTTCTCTCTTGGTTGTGTTTGTTGCTTTCAAGGGATACCATTTTCAGTATTTATTGACATTCATACTAGCGTTTGTTTAGTGCTGTGTGGCGGCCGTAAAAAGTCGTCCCGACTACAAATCAGTAGTGTTATAATTTACTGGTCTTTTGTGATAATCAAGCCCATTCTGTGTTGCTTTAAAGTATAATATCGCTTAAGCCGGTGCTAAAGGCGTGAGAGGTGTTGCATCTTATAATTACCTCTCATGAACAGACTCAATACACCCGAGTCTGATACCTTTCTCTCATATTTGTGTTTGTGGCTTCAAAGGGATCACTTTTTCAGTATTTATTAATAGAATCTCAAACTGGTGTTTACTTAATACTGAATGTACTCTTTGGATACAATTATATAATGTGAGGCTCCGTTGGAAAAAAAATGATATGATGCTCGGCGAAGCCACACATCATACATTTTTACCCAACTCGTTTAATAAATTCAATATAAAACAGGCACTCACGTATTTATCATATGCCGTCAAAGTGCGATTAGAAGAAAAACAAAAGAATCTATTTAAAAGAAATTGTTGAATACAGTGTGAAGATCCTTGTTTACTATTACATAATATATACTGTCAACTAGTGGATTGAAATAAGTAACCTACCTGTGCTATGTTGAATGCAGCTAAATAGTTGATAGTGGTAACACTGAAATAATAACAAAGCCAATACTTCTTTATGAATATGAGATTGAATTGGATTTTATAGTCGCACCAACAGCTGAGGTGATATGGCGACTTTCCAGCTTCCATTGGTGGAGTTGACCCCAGGTGCCTCTCCGGGTAATTTTTGTGCACGGGCGGGCACCTGGGTAGAACCACCGACGTTCCGCAAGCCAGCTGGATAGCTTCTGCAAAGTCATTGAGTACCTTCTTGGTGGCTTTCTAGGCTATTGTTTTAGGCTATTGTTTTTTTGTATTTTTTTTGATATACACGAGCATTTTTGAATTTTACTTATATTGCCTATTAAAGCTGCCTTGTTGGTTAGAGAATAGTTCATGGCGGGGATTTCTTAATTTACACTGTCCCGTTTTATTGGGTTGACGGTAGGGTAAGTGTGAGGTTTGGTGCACCCTAGAACCTGGTTTAAACCCCAAGCGGTCTTTTTAGCCACTGACCGTTCCAAGGCGGTAGCCCTATTGTCGACCATTTTGTGTTTGTGATATCTTATTCGGCCTATTATGCATCTTTAAATTTGTTCTTTGTTTGGGTGTGTTTTTGGTTGACTGTCGTCCTTGAATGCCGCTTTCCCTGTTCGATTTTTCTTATATTTCCTCACATAAAGATTCATAGTCCGATGAGGACTCAAACAAACAGCGGGTAGAGGTAAATGATTTCAAGTTAGACACTCTGACCACTCGGCCACGGAATGAATATGAGATATGTTGAACTCGTGTTAGACATTTGCTTAACTTAAAGTAGATTGATTACGGTTCTATAGACGTCAAAATAGATACAAAAGTCGAACAAAAAATAACGCAGTCAAATCAAATTGTATTTTGAATTAATTTGGATTTTACAGTCGCACCCACAGCCAAGGTCATATGGCGACTTTCCATCTTCCACTGATTTCGGAAGACCCCAGGTGCCGCAATTTCCGTGCACGGGTGGGCACCTGGGTAGAACTACCGTCATTTCACAAGCCGGCTGGATAGCTTCCTCACATAAAAATGCATGGTCACATGAGGGCTCGAACACACAGCGGTAAGGGGCAAGTGCTTTCAAGAGAGAGACTCTAACCACTTGGCCACGATATGAGATATATTGAACTCGTTTTAGACATGGGCTTAACTCAAATAGATTGACACGGTTACATTGACGTCAACAGAGATACAAAAGTTCAACAAGAAATAACGCAGTCAAAACACGCATTACAAAAACACTACTATAACATCATCTGAAATGAACCAAAGTATGCTACATCACAAACAGAAGGGTTTACAACAATGGTACCGCCTTGAAACGATCCGTGACAAAAATCCGGTGCACCAAATTTCACTCTACCTAGTGCCATATACCTTGCCAGCATTAATAGACGATATAATAGGATGATCTTTTATATATGGACATACTAAAGGAAAGCATTGAACGCCACATAGTAAGTACTCCTTGACTTTGTTAAAGCCGGAGCAAGAGAATGCACCGTCAAGGGCACGCCAAGTCAAGATTGTAGAGAGAATGCACCGTCAAGGGCACGCCAAGACAAGATTGCAGAGAGAATGCACCGTCAAGGGCACGCCAAGACAAGATTGAAGAGAGAATGCACCGTCAAGGGCACGCCAAGACAAGATTGAAGACAAACATTAACAAGAGGTCAATGACCTTGAAGCTCTACTGATTGATTTTGATTTCAGGAAGTAGTCGCTACAAACTTGTTTTTTGAAATTTTATTTTTAGC
Organism: Cyrtodaria siliqua; assembly: GCA_037043455.1. Lineage (NCBI taxonomy): Eukaryota > Metazoa > Mollusca > Bivalvia > Adapedonta > Hiatellidae > Cyrtodaria > Cyrtodaria siliqua. Next base: position 150,935 of record JAWPHD010002970.1, read on the forward strand.
CGTGGCAGCCATCTTGAATTTTCGGCCGAGCTGAAATTTTGCTAGGATCAATTAGACATCAAGAGCAACATTCCTGTGAAGTTTCATGAAAATCCATCAAGTAGTTTCAGAGGAGTAGTCGCTACAAGTTTTCATTATATAACTCTATGTAAACAAAGATTGCCGCTGACAGCCATGTTTAACGTCGAATCAAAATGATTTTCAACAAGGACCAACATCATGTCATGCTGATCATTTCAGAAAAAGTCCCATATCAATATCACTTAGAGTTTTCAAGAAGTAGTCGCTACAAACTTATTTTCTAAAAACCTATTTTTAGATTTGGCGGCCATCTTGGATTTAACATCAACATGAATTTTTGCTAGGATCAACTAGACTTCATGGGCAACATTTCTGTAAAGTTTCATGAAAATCCATTCAGAAGTTTTAGAGGAGTAGTCGCTACAAAAAAAAGTTTACGGACGGACAGACAGACGGACAGACAGACGGACAGACGGACGACGGACACCGCACCACGGCATAAGCTCTGCTGATCTCTGATCAGTAGAGCTAATAAATACTGATAAAGGTGATCCTTTGAGAGCAACCAACACAATTAAGAGAATAAAGCAACAGACTCGGTTTTATTGAGTCTGTTCATGAGAAGTAATGAAAGAAGAAACATTTCTCACGCCCCATGGCACCGGCTTAAGCGGTATTCTACTTCAAAGCCATTTATATTGGGCTCGTTGGTCCCAAAGGACCAGTAAAAAATAACACTACTTATTCGTAGCACGGGGAGACTTTTTACAGCCGCCACACTGCACAAAACGAACGCTAGTGTGAATGTTAATAAATACTGATAAAGGTGATCCTTAGAGGGAGATACAGTTCATCAGCGTGTGTTGCAGCTATCCTTTTTAGGAAGTGAATGCATACGCTTGATTTCTGTGTATTTCTTCATTGCTAGTAGTGTGTTAAAATACACGTTTAATGCTCTTTTGAAAATTTTCGTATTGGCGAGCATCTACGTGTATTGATTATTGCACATTTTACGACTGGACTTTCCCAACGGAATCTGTTGGGAAGGTTTCACGCATTTAAACAGCATCGTATGTATATTATATATGCACAGGTTGAAAGAAGATTTTTTTTTGAGTCGATTAGTGTTACAAAATTTACCTGCCACGATGAAATATCTCAGATTATCCAAATTTATCACGATTATATTCACATATTTACGAATTATCGAACGTTACCGCCATCTTGTTTGATTTTCTTACCCAGGGTACCTTGCGCTTATTAGTTCACCATACGCAACCCACCATGCACCGTTGATAGAATGGAATAGAACCGTTTATTGCTACACTCTTAAAACATCTTGTAGTGCGTTTAAAATACACATCTTTCATGCCGATTTAAAAGTAATATTCTTGTTACATTAATAGAATATTCTTGTTACATTAATAGAATTGTTAAATTTACTTGTTTTATTCGTTTATTATTTAACAAGACTCTATCGTTATAAAGAATATAAAATATAAGAAAATTAGCAGTTTGGTAAAGGTCCGAATAATAATAAGGAAGGTGCAAGTGTGTTCACAATGCAAAAGTTAACGGACGACGACGGGCGACGGACAACGGACAACTCGCCATCCCATAAACTCTGGGGAGAGGGGGTGGGTGTGTGTGTGTGTGTGGGGGGGGGGGGGGGGGGGGTCAAAGCCATATATCGGCCAATATTCGATAGGCTAAGCCTGAATGAGTACAACAACAACAACACGCACATGGAAAGTCAATTTAAACATCTATTCCATACACTGCACACACTATCTCTTACTAAATGACACTGTATTATTAACTCCACATCTCCGTATATTCCACATAAAAGTCACTGTTTTTTCATTCTTAACCGTTATTTAAACCTCCGTAAAACACAATATATGTATGCGCATTAACATCCAAATAAAGTCACTATCTTTACATTAGCCTGAATGAGTACAACAACAACAACACGTACATGGAAAGTCAATTTAAACATCTATTCCATACACTGCACACACTATCTCTTACTAAATGACACTGTATTATTAACTCCACATCTCCGTATATTCCACATAAAAGTCACTGTTTTTTCATTCTTAACCGTTATTTAAACCTCCGTAAAACACAATATATGTATGCGCATTAACATCCAAATAAAGTCACTATCTTTACATTCTACACTTTAAAACACAAACATCTATATCAATCCCATAAACATCCACCTATATTTACAGTTCATCAAGTTCTAGTTTGCAACGATTCTTCTTTTTCTGTCCAATTTCTTGCTTAACCTTTTGATTTTAGCAAGTATTTTATCCACGTCCTTAATTTCCACTCCACTACACATATTTGGAAATGCGTTGTGGCACCGACCCGGAAGCACTCTCGTTAGATTTTCTGGTCTTAATAACTGCACAAAGAACCCAATGTCTTCTTCCCGGTCATCGTCTTTTTTTGTCGATATGCTCCTATCAGCACTGTCTGCAAGTGAGGAATACATCGCATCCAGATATTTTCCAACTCCTCCGGCCAGCTTTCCGTGACGCTGTAGGGTGTCTTCCGTCAGTTTGTTCCCTGCAGACTTAATACTATCTGAAATGAAACAAATTAGCATGGATATTAGTTTCATGTACAAATGGCTAGGAGAAAGTCGGAAATACGGTCTCATTTTATGTAGTTTCATTTATTAAATGCAGCGCTAGAACAAAGTTAGTTTACCTTTAAATTCTTTGTTTAGGAATTCGTTTACGAGGTCCATCTCGTCATTCCTTCCGACTCCACCGTTCAGATTCACGGTTCTATTCCAGATTATGTCCTGGCGTAAACGTTCAGGCAACCAACCATTCAGTCCTACATGAAAATACAATGTGTTAGTTTGAAGAAGTATAAGTATTTTTACAAAGGACATACTCAGGTATACATGTAATGTGACATCATAAAAAGTAATAAAATCCAAATGTTGTTTATATTGTTTGACGTGTGTTACGTGTAAAAATCACCAGTTTTAACGAACACACACGTGTTATACTTGTAAAGACTGGCAGCATCCCTTCCCTAACCTGAGCTACGCAAACTGCATATTTTTAAACAATTATTAATAAAAAATTTAACAGTTCAAAGCATGTTTGTTGCCCAGTACTAACTGGTGCTTAATGCATTAAGAGTATATTCAAATATATGGTAAAATTATGAAGACCATTCGAAAAAATCACAAAAAAAATTAATTTACTATTTTATTATATGTAAGCAGGTTTAAATATTATTAATAAACATTATTAATAAATCGATGTATTAAATATATCCAAAACGCCGTATTTCCCTATAACATATTTACTTATAAATTTACCTGAAATAAGCCGGTGTCCAAGTATAAAATACTTGTAATGGTTGTTTCTATGAAATAGAGGAAGGTCCATTTTCCAATAGAGTATCATCATTGGGCCATCATTTTCCCTGACCGCCTTTCTCCTTATCATGTCATTAACACCTCTCCAGACTAACGCCTTCGTATACTCGAACTTTCGATCGACGTCCTCTTCACTCTTAGACGTGACCTTTGACTTTCCCTTTCCCTTCTTTCCAGTTGATTTCCTTTTCGACTGTTTTCTGCAGTCTGCGGAACAGTACCACTCTTCATCTGATACAAAATAAAAGAATTAAACAGTGATCACTTGGCTATTCTTTCACTTTTGCAAAATGAAGTAACGTTTTTTTTTTCAATTATTTTTTTAGAAGTTATATGCATAAGTTAAAATCTAGAATGTTACTCTTGCAATACACATTTAATGAAATAATGCAATATATCATATAGTACCTTCTTCAGGAATGTCTTCTTCCGTCAGACCCATACACGAATAATGGAACCATGTACCTCGGCCACATCCCGTATGATCACACTGGATCATTGGTTCACCCTCATCGTCTAAGTCTAAAAGAAAGAAAATCGAATATTGCAAAATGCATAGAAATATACACAAAATAAAAATAATATTTTTTTAAGACACTGCGTATATTTTCACATGAACATTTTCACTTCACCTTTTTCAATGTAATACCATTGAGTAAGGTTCAAATAGTATACGATATATTATAAATAGTTCGCTACAACGGTTGGCAGTTTTGCCTTATTACCTACTTAATAAAGTATCGCGGTATACCGCGATTTTTTTAGCAAATACTACCGCCTTCTCTTAGAAAATACCGCGGTACGTACTATGGTATACCGTATAAGTTTTGTAGCTGCAAAAACATGAATTCATATACTGCATGATAACATACTATTGGACTACTCTCCATAAGTAGCCATAAAATTACCATTTGACAGTTTGTTATTATTTTTAATTGTTTTTATTTACTTACTTTTAATGAGATTGGCTATGGTTATTTCTTTCATTGTTTAAATGTTGTTTTGTGTTACATTCGCAATGAATCACCAAACAAACGTGAATTAGAGACATAAAACGTTTTTTTCCTTCGGTAATTTCCGTACATTTCTCGGATCCAAACGTACCGCGGTGCGTACCGCCCAAGCTAAATACCGGTGTTAACCATTATACCGGTAATACCGCGCACCTCTGCTACTTTTTAAGAACGGAGTAGATAAAACTGCGTCTTCATGTTTAATCTTATGCGTATGAGTCCATATTTAACAAGGACTATATAATATACCAATGGTTTATTATATATTGTATCATCCCTCATTATTTAACTAACCTTCTTTGCAAATGCAAAACTCGTACGAATCGTCGTCGCTCTGAAGAGGCTTGTAGTTCGTTTGCGGACACCATATCTTCTCCACTATGTCCTCGGAAATTGACTGTAAGTATGTTCTTTTATTAGCATCTGTCATGTTGTCAAAGTCTTCCTCTATCTCTTCATCGATTTCGTCTATTTGCAGAATGTCCATAGCAAACAAAACAATGTATCCCTCCGTTGTAAACTTCAGAAAGACACTCACATAGTTGAATGTCTCAGACACATTTTTGCTGACGGATCGTTGGTTGAATACGTTCTTCAAATGAAATAACGTTCCCTTGTCTTTGGCGCTTTTGCCGTCAAACAGAAGATTCATAGTGTCCTGAAACATGAATTATTAGACGTTTACAACATTGGCATGCTACGATCATAACAACAATTTGTTAGGCAGTTCATGTTAATATCATTAAAACCTGTAATTACATTATATTTACAGTATATTGGTTAACTTACTTGCATCAGAAGCATTCTCTTGTGGAACTCCTGAGGGGACGGTTCAAGCCCTTCTAGTCTTTCAAGGCTAGTGGCAGCATTAGATCTGGCATTTTGAGCGTCTACATGTCTTTCACAAGATAATCCGTCACCCCAAGTTATCAATGGATACAACACTCCGTCGTCTTTCCTCGGTACATACTCGTGCAACTTGGTCAGTATATTAATGACGCCAGCTGTAGAAGACGGATTTTCAGACAAAATGACGATGTTGAACTGAAAATATTACCACGAGCAATACATGAATACTCATAAAGAAACTAATAATATACTTCCATTTATATTGATTCTATTCTATTCCATTTACACATGTCATACGGAGACATTATTGCTAAATTTAAAATGTATTCAGATATAGCTTAAGTTTACATTGATGGGACTAGGAATAGATATCTTAATTCAGTAAATTAAAGATCCCTTGTCAGCCTAGCCCTATAAATAACAATTATATATTACCACTTGGCTTTTTTTCTTTGATTCATTGAAGTGCTCGTGTACAATGTGTTCTTCAACCATGTCAGTCAGTGGTTTCAAGCTGGCTATGTATTTCGTCAATATCTTCATAACCACGTTCATCATTCTCTCTTTAACTGTCTTTAGGTCTGCTTCTGTCAAGAAATAATTGTGTTCAGCTACATCCTCAGCCAGTACAACATTCTCATCGATGAATAAAGTTGTATCCACTCTATGCTTTGCTATATAAGCCAACGCCCAAGATAGATACTTGTTGCCGTGGTTTCTGGTCTGGTGTCGAGCTTTAACTTGGCGTCCGACATTGTCCCAACAAATCGAGTAGCCTGCAACAATGAATAATTGCATTAATTGATAATTTTTTGTTAAAAGAAATTGTTCTTGTTTCAATGCCTAAATGCAAATCTTTTGAACAATTCGACAAGATATAAATATTAAAAGCAAACATTAATATTTACTTTAGAATAGTTTCTAGAGAATATTTTCATTAAGCATTAAATACCATATGGGTGCTCCGTTGGTTGATCGGGCTCCACTTGGTCAAACTGGTCCGAGGCTGATTGATCACTTTCTGTGTCGTCCACATCTGACCATTCATCGTCTGATGCACTTACACTGCTAGATTCTGGCTCTGATTCTGTCGCTGTGTCCTGCTCTGATTCAACGTGAATCTCGGTTGGGCCAACAATCTTTTCGGCTGGATATACAAATTTCTAGAACAGAAAAGCAAACACGTAAAATATTAGATTATGATAGAACTAATACTTACTGTGTGTGTATAATGAAAAAATAAATTGTTCATAACTTTTATTTATTCTATTTCATTTATTTTGTTTATTTATTTATTTATTGTTTATTTTGTTTATTTTATTTTATTTTTTGATTTTTTTCTTTTTTGTTCTTTTTTTTATTTATTAATATATTGTTTATTTTATTTATTTCATTATTTTATTTTATTTTATTTATTAAGATTTTATTTTATTATTATTTTTTTTTTTTTTTTATTTATTGGCGGCAACCTTGACTACTTTTAGCAACTTGATATGCGTGTTAAGTTTTCTGAGTAAAAGCTCTTTATTATTCGGTGAGCTAACACAAGCGATATTTCGTTGTTGTTTTTATTTACCTCGAGATCGTATCTCCATTTCTTCAGTTCTGCATCAAACTCGTTTTTCAACGTGTCCAAAGTAGCCAACAGACCTTTTTCACCAACAGAAAATCCCAAATGGCTAAAGTCAGAGAAAAGCTGAAATCGCAAAATGTGTACACTATTTTAATACATGTTAGAGTCTGCAGAAAAGTAATAATGAACACAGAGCTTATATGGTGATAGCAAACAGATTAAACATATATTCGTAAGAGTGAAATATATATATATATGTATATTCTCAAAATGTGTTTATTTTTCTTCATTTTATTCAAATGTTGGTATTATATCATAAACACCAACGCCTGATGTACTTCCTCCTCTAAAATTATTATTAGTTTCACATCCCATTAACGCATCTCGTTAGGTCATATCGGAAATATCATGCTCAGATGGGACACAACAGATGAAGATTGATGCGAACCACGGCTAGTGATAGTATACAAACACCCAATTGCTAATTCATAGTTATGTATCAACTGTAGTAAAGAGTTTATACAATGTTATAAACTGTTGCTTGTTGAAGTTATAACATACCGAACGTTTACAACCAGCTTTCCACATTTGCACGGAGTTCATTTTCTGAAATAGTGACGATTTTCGAGGTCTCAGCTGACACATCATCATTGCTACAACACTACCCAACACTGGCTTTATAGAAATGTAACGAGATCGTCCCCTGTATAAATAAAAGAACGACGTGACTGCTCGGCTCGGAGTTTATCGGAATTGCCTCGTCAATTTCCGTAACCGTTGAACATATGGGATTACGGAAATCACCGAGCTAAACCGAGGAAACCCCGATTCAAAAAACATTATACAAATCAGTGAAGTAATGAATTTATTACTTCACTGTACAAACATACGACGTGTTTCAAATGACGTGATACATGTTGCTTATGGAGTTGCTTTTTTTTAAATTATATGATAAAAGTCGAATTTAATATTCGTGCCTATTTAATATTGAATTTATATTGAACTCGTTGGATAAAACTGATGTCACAACATCGCATCATATAATATTTAACAGGCACTCATGTAAGATCCTTCACTGGTGTGAACACAGTATGTAAGTTGTTAATACAATTGCTGCACACTGGCCCTTTAAGCTATTGCCAATACAACATATATGTGTGTAGGCCCCTACTGACTTAAGCGTACCTTTTGAGTGTCCCCTTGTTTTTCGACCTGGTTATCCCTGCCATCAAGACATGGTACAAGAACGGAACAGTTCTCTTTAGTTCTTCTAATAAACCATCCCAGTTCATATTCTTGAATGATTGGACACTCGCTGCCTTCAAGATGGGCAGAGTCGTACTCTTAAGAAGGCTTCGAATACCTTTCTTGACTTCCTCTGTGACAACTTTAATCATAGCTTTTTTGGCGCCTTTGTATTTCTTCAAAAACCATCTGAATCCTGCCTTATACTCGTAGTTTGACAGTGCGGAGATGCCTCTATTTATTCGTGAACAACGTTTAGTCTAAAATTATAAGAATCATTTTAAACAATAATTATTAAAATAAACATAACTAGAAAGTCAGTGATTCAAACTGACCTACTTTCATTAGGAACACCCGTAAACTTAAACATGTTTGAGGATTGAAAGCTCAAGAGCTTTAGTATTCATGTGTGTCAGATTTATTTTTATCTAAAATGTGCGCGTGTTTTTACGCACGGCCGTCCGGCCGGATTGTTAGCGGAGAGCAAGGATAACAATATATGCCTTCTCTTTCGTGGCGGGAAATGCATATAAAGGGACTAGAGTCAGTTCACGAATGAAACTATCAGTGTGTGTGTGTGTGTGTGTGTGTGTGTGTGTGTCTTTTCATTGTATAATGTGCATAACTGGACGGGATGTAGGTACCATGTTTTTTAAAATAAAAGTGTACTTTGTATGCATATTTCATGAAACTGAAACACATTGTGATTTTTTTTCTGTATAATCACTTTTCCAAATCGCCTCTTTTAGCTGATTAACAGTGGCGGATCCAAGAATTTATATTGTATTTATTTATTTTTTTAACACGAATTTAATGAAGGGCGACACCGCATTTTGTTCCAGTTGTTAATAGTATGTGTGGGGTCGAACGGGTCTGTATTATGAAAGTGTCAATTATAACAAGAGCATTACATTATCTAACACATATTTTATCAAACTAATTTAATCAATAATTCAAATAGCATATAGTGCTGGTCACATTTGTATAATTAACGCTCCCCAGACTTTATATTGTTTAGAATAGGACTGGAAACATAATGTACTATGATGAACCCGTGTTTTACATTACACGGTATAAGAAGTGTTTTCGTCTTCAAACAATGCTGTCACTTATAAACAAATAGCACAACATATAGAAATACCTTCAGTGGCGTAGCAACCCTCGGAGAATGTCCACCCCTCGGAGAATGTCCAATCCTCGGAGAATGTAACGACGCAGTACTTGTCGACTGTTTCGATTTTTTACTTGGAGTTTCGAAGCTGTATTTCGAAGACTGTTTTCTTTTCCTACTGAAATATGTCCCTTCTTTTGTCTTTCCGAACAGTTCTTTTTTGGCTAGCTCGCCACTGGCAGTTACCTTTAACAGTTTATCACAGGCACTGCACAAAAATCGAGCATCTGATCGACCGCTTTTAGGTGTTATTTCTGTACCAATAACACTTAAGACGGTGCTTTCTGAACGATCCTTTGTAATTAAAGCAGACCTTCGATAACCCTTTTCATATTTCTCAAAGTGTTGTTTACAATTAATACACTCCATTATGCATATGAATCACATTTATCCATACATTTGTTTTTAAAACACCTTCATTTATAATGTCTTCGAGACTATAGAAGGTCGCAGTTCCAAATGCGGATTAGCACCAATACACAATACACAAGTCTTTGAAGATTCGCGCTACATCACGACATCGCTTGCGTAATCGACATCGCTTGCGTAACCACTATCACCGCGCATGCGTAATCATTGAGTGACAGAGATGACCAAACTGCGTAATAGCGCAGATTCATTCACTTTACACAACCCATTAACACATATTGACATTAATTGGAACTGTTATAGAAATGGATATTAATGTAATGACTTTGTTTGAAGAGAGACTAAAAATGAAATACAATTTTCAATTCGCATTGAAAAATGAACAAATAGAGGTTATCAACGGTGTTTTGAAAAAACAAGATGTTTCGTGTCTTCTACCGACAGGGTTTGGCAAGAGTATGTGCTACATTCTACCACCACTGATTATGGATGAGGTAACTAAACGCATATTTTCTTATGTGAGCTTCAGTATTTGAAAAGGCCAAACTAAAGTATTAATTATAATTTCTTACGTTTTTCATTTAGGCTGTTTTTTTACTATAGCTAGTTATTTTTAAGTTATTCTGAATCGTTTTGACGAAAAGAAAACAAAATTCATAGTATGATGCTTTTGCTATATTTATTGTGTTATGTCCTTATCATAATTGTGTGAGGATGATTAAACCATTCGAACGAACATTATATAGAAATATTTATCCGATATAGGTCGATGAAGAAAACAAGCACCTAGCGGTAGTAATATCGCCACTTCTGAGTTTGATGGAAGACCAACGTTTGAACTTGGAGAAACATGGCATAAAGGCAATATGTGTTACACATGAAACACAAAAGAGCGATATAATTGGTAAGTCACCGTGTTTTTTTTTTTATATCTTACAAAAAAGTTCTACACGAACCTTATGCAACTGTTTCATAAAGGAATGAGTGTTATTAAAATAAAATAAAATAAAATAAAACTTGATACTTGTATACAAGAAGGAAATTCAATTTCATGCTGATGTATTTAAAAATCAAAAGATTTGCTACCAATTTCATGCTTATGTATTTAAAAAACAAAAGATTTGCTACCGTTTCGGTTTATATACAATAAATTACACTCGATGTCATCTGCAAAACCATCATTACTATATTGTAGACCTTTACAAAGCAGATGCATCTGTGATTTTTACGTCGCCGGAATCACTACGATCGTCATCCTGGAGACGTGTATTGCTAAACACGACATTTCAGAAGAGAGTATGTCTACTTGCTTGCGATGAAGCTCATTGTATATCCGAATGGTACGTATTTTCTTTTTTTAATCGTTTTGATTAGACAGGTATTAACGACGTTGGGTTGTAAACCTTCGCTTCTCACCGCTGCGTGTTCGAATCCCACTGGCAGCTCGGCTTGTAAGTGAGGAAGTGTCGATTTCTTACGGATGGCGGGAGGCGTACTATAGTGGTTCCGCCCAGGAAAAGTGGGTGGTCTGCCTCCAACACAAAAAATCGACCGTATATATAACCTTACATGTGTTGAAAATGACGTAAAAAAACTGCATACAATTACTTTTGTCGGATGTTTCCGTAGCACTGTGGCCCCGTGTATCGGAGTTAGCATATAGCTTAGAAAGTAAAAGTAACGCTAACTATGTGTCCTTCTGCTGTCTCTGAGGCGGCTCTAAATAACATACCCTGTGTTGATGGGTATACTAGAATCAGTTAACATTTGCCTCATTTTTTACGTTGTATGCGCTATTTTACAGGGGCGAGAATTTCCGACCAGAGTTTAGAGAAATAGCTGCAGTGCGAAGTCTGATCGACGTGCCAGTTCTGGCCTTAACAGCAACCGCAACAGAAAAGGTTCATAAAGACATATTCGAATACCTTCTCTTGGGCGAGAATACAGTGCGTGTTGCAGTAATACCAGATAGGTATTAATAATAATAATAATAATAATACTAATACTAATAATAATAAGTATCACATATCTTACGGTGTGTTGGAGTGTAATAACACCATTCTATATTTTCGATATACCACTATAAAACTATGCAAATAAACCTAGTATGTGCTGTCAAAATAAATTAATAAAGTCGATGTGTGAGTTATGTGATAAATAGAATCTAACATTCGTTCTCATTCATTATTTAATTTATTAAACGAGTTAGCAAAAATTATAAAATGCTCGGCAAGAGCCTATCACTTTGCCAACTCGTTTAATAAAGTCAATAATGAATGAGTACTCATGTAACATCCTCTATATCTTAACTCGACAACGACCAATAATTGTTAGAAAAGTTCGCTAAAATAAAATGTAGTGTCCGTTGAATCTGGTATGATAATTTTAAAGCCCTGATTTGAATAAAGTATAAATACATATTTTTTAGGCCAAATATATTCGTCGACATTCGTACATGTAAGGATGACTACACTACGGAGTTGTTATGGTTTTCGGAATACGTGAAAACGGACGAGCAGATCAAGAAAACCATAATTTTCTGCAGGTATTTATGTTTCATATATATAATACATCTGTTACATTTCCGTGAAGTTGAAATGGCTCGTCTAATCAAAAGTTAATGTGCATAAATGTCGTACTAATTAGTATATTACTTCAGAGCGTCATAGCCTATGGATTGTTGCGTGTTTGGTCTTCATAATGTATACATGTCACAGAAATTTAACGAAACAAATCTTCAATTGTACATTTAACAGGATCAATTTTAAATGTATAAATAATGCTATATGGGCACTATATTATTATATAATTTCAACCCGTTTCAGACAACTTAACGCAGTACGTTCTCTTATTGTTAATTTAAATCATACCTATACACTTTTCCGATTCCCGCATTTTTGTAAATTTTTATTTCTTGTATATTCTTTTTTCATCGTATAGGTCATATGATGCTACTTACAACATTTGGTCATGGCTGGTAATGGGAATGGGGGAAAACGTTTACGTTGATCAAGAAAAGAAAGCTAGAAAACGGAAGATTGAGATGTTTCATTCATCAACAGATCAGGAGACCAAAGATTGGATCATGGCAGACTTCACTAAGGTCGACAGCAACATCCGTGTGCTCGTTTGTACCGTTGCCTTTGGCATGGGAATTGAAATTCCAGATGTTGAAATCATTATCCATTGGGGGTCTGCAAAAAGTGTACTGTCATACTGGCAGGAAGTTGGGCGGAGTGGTAGAGACGGCAGATTGGCATTAGGGGTGATGCTAGCGTATGGGCGTTCACTGATGAAATCCGTCACGAATGAAGTAATGAAGGACGTAGTGAACTGTAAGTCCTGTTACAGGCGAGTGGTCCTGGAAAACCTTCTAACAGATTCAATGACGAGAGACAAACTGCCAGTAAACAAAATCACCATGTTCACCTCCACCAAACACACAACGATTTTTTTTTATAAAGCACAATGTCCCATCCGCTCGCCCTAGTGGTGGGGCGGGTGGGGGCGCAACTTTTATAAAATAATTCAGTGTTTTTTTCAGCCACCTAAAGGTTACACATTTAATCTCCCCGTCATAGGTGGAAAAAAGTTCGGAAAAAAAAGCTCTACCAAACATACAACTAAAAAAAGCTCCACCAAACATACAACTAAACAAAGCTCCACCAAAAATACAACTATCTTTTTTTATACAACACAAATCCCATCCGCTCGCCCTTTTGGTGGGAAGGGTGGGGCGCATTTTTTACAAAATAATTTTGAATAATTACTTTTTTTTAACATAAATTTCCATATTTTACAGATTTTTTAGTGGGTCGCTCCCTGAATCCATCCGTAAACTAACCCCACCCACTACACGCGAAATGAAATGAAGATAACAAAACAAAATAAACAAGCTTAATAAACAAGCCATAGGTCATATGGACATGGTTAGGTCTTTTTTCCCTCAGATCAGGCTATAAAACAAGCGAGATTTTTTAAATTTTCTTTTAGGAGAATGTCTGAAGGGGTTATCTATAATAAATATCCCGGCACCCTTCGCCCATTACCTTTTGTTAACCTAAGACTTGAAAACTTTATACTAGGTACATTATTTTCAACGCAGTTTCGTGACACGTTGTCCACAGTGGAAAATGTGTACTTATGCGCATGCGCATGCAAGGTTGGGAGAATCGCGCACTTGTCAATATATTGTCAATACACATGTATAGCGATCTACGAAAAATCGATATATTATGTAAAATATGCTTCGGAAAAGAATGAAAGCGAAAGTAACTGGTAAATAACTTATTATTTTGTTAGATTATCGTCATGGTTTACGCATAGGAGTCTGATAAGCTGCTCAATTTCGTTCGAAAGTCACATGGGTGTTCGAGCATTTTTTCCAGTCGGGTTTTTTGCAAAGGAAATTAGGCGTATATGCAGTTACATAGAACGTCAGAATAATAAAAAAAAACTGCATAGGAGCCAATTTATTAGGCTACATTGCTAGACGCCCTGCCGTAGTTCGTCCCAAGGTTGTCTGTCCTTGGTAGTTCACAAATGTTTCTCCCTGCCTTGTGAACGTGAATCTCTTACGAGATCCCAATTTAGAAAGTTGACGTAGTGAGTTCAAATTCTCTCCCTTTATTATATTTACTGAATTCACAGTATCCCCAAGATCCGGCACCTTCAAATGTCACTGTCACAATATAGCTGTGTGTGGTTGAACGCATAAATTTGACCCACTCATATGAGCTATAAGTGTATGTATATATGCATTTATATGTTAATTGTGCCTCCAGACGAGTGTGTTATGATGTAGAGATACAGTTCTTCAACGTGTGTTGCAGCTACCCTTTTTAAGGAGTGAATTCATACGCTTGATTTCTGTGTATCTCTTCATAGCTAGGCGCCCTGTCGTAGTTCGTCCGAAGGTTGTCCGTTATTGGTAGTTCACAAATGTTTCTCCCTATATATATATATATATCTTTATATATATTTATATATATAAAGGGAGAAATAATTGTATATATATATATAGGGAGAAATACTTGTGAAATACCAAGGACAGACCACATTCGGATGAACTACTATATATATATATATAGGGAGAAACATTTGTGAACTACCAAGGACAGACAACCTTCGGACGAACTACGGTTAGGCGCCTAGCTATGACGAGATACACAGAAATCAACCGTATGCATTCACTTCCTAAAAAGGATACCTGCAACACACGCTGATGAACTGTATCTCTACATCATAACCCACTCGTCTGGAGGCACAATTAACATACGGACGCATTCAAACATACAATTATACCTCATAGGAGTGGGCCACATTTAAGCATTCTACCACACACAGCTATATTGAGACAGTGACAATGAAAGGTGCCGGACCTAGGGGATACTGTAAATTCATTAAATATATTAAAGGGAGAAATATTTGTGACCTACCAAGGACAGACAACCTTCGGACGAACTACGGCAGGGCGCCTAGCTATGACGAGATACACAGAAATCAAGCGTATGCATTCACTTGAACGAGTGAAAATATTTGAGTTTTCTCACTTTGAGATGAAAACAAATCCTATATTCACGACAAACCAACAGTTGCATGAAGTAATTTTGAGTGAAATATAAACAATAAAAATATAGGGTTTTATTTTAATCATAAATTCCACTATTTCACGGGAAAGTTTATAATAACAAGTTACGTGTCTTCAAGTGCTTTACTTGATGTAATTTCTGATATAAATGTTTATCATTATTTAACGTTAGGCTTACCCATATAGGTATTCTTTTGTTGTTTCCAAGAACGATTGAACCTCTACTATTCCCGCGTTGTTGACAAGCAGGTCAACCTCACCGATATCTTGCACAACTTTCCTGGTTATTTCCCAGTCTGCGATGTCCACACTAAATGTGGTAATTGTAGGGCTCTAAAAGCAACACATATACATGTATTATTAAGGGTTATATTGTTGATTTCTTTTTAATTTTGATTATTACTGTATTTATACTTAACTTTTATGAAAGCAATAAAGCTTTAAGTTGTGTGTGCAACAATTGGTAGCATGAGTACTTGACTATATTTACTAGCTAGAACTGGTCTCTGGGCAATTGTCCATATGATTGGTTTCACAAGTATCTGCATGATGCATTGCTTTGACTGCGCTCACTCCTAACATCAAATACATGTCAATTGGGCAGTTATTAGAATGCATGTACAGGAACAGGTTGTGACACACGTTGTATTTAATGTAAGTAAATAAATACTGAAAAGGGGATCCCCTGGAAGCAACAAACACAAACAAGAGATAAAAGCAGCAGACTCGGTTTTATTGAGTCTTTTCATGAGGGATAATGTAAAGTGCAACACCTATGACGCCTCCTAGCACCGGCTTAAGCGATATTCTACTTGAAAGCAACAAAACAAAAATTGAGCTTGATTATCCCAAAGGACCAGTAAGTAATAACACTACTGATCTGTAGTCGGGGCGACTTTTTACGGCTGCCACACAGCACTAAACAAACGCTAGTGTGAATGTCAAAAATACTGAAAGGGGATCCCTTGGAAGCAACAAAAACAAACAAGAGATAAAAGTAGCAGACTCGGTTTTATTGAGTCTGTTCATGAGGGATAATGTTAAGTGCAACACCTATCACGCCTCCTAGCACCGGCTTAAGCGATATTCTACTTCAAAGCAACAAAGACTGTGCTTGATGATCCCAAAGGACCAGTAAGTAATAACACTACTGATCTGTAGTCGGGGCGACTTTTTACCGCCGCCACACAGCACTAAACAAACGCTAGTCTGAATGTCAATAAATATTGATAAGTTGCTTATATGCATTTGACGTATTTAAACAACAGTGGTATGTGCATTTATTTAGAAGTTCTGATTAGTGTTTAACACTCCAAATGACTGTGGAAAGAAAGTTCTGGGGATAAATATTGACTTGAATAATTTAATACTAATATTTTTATGTAAAGAGTGACACCTGTAAAGCGTAATCTCTTGTTTTGAGGAATTGTTGTTTAGAAAGATATAAATAAAAGGTTGGCATATTGTCAACAGTGTTCTAATTATTTACTCCAAAGTAATTATCTCGCCAACAACAGCCACATTTTACAACGTATGTACACCATTTCTAAACCTACTGATTATGATATATATATATAACTTACATATTGTGAGTATCCAAACTATATGGACACAATAGAAACGGTTCTAACCAGCCGTGCCAAACCCCAAAACTAGATCGTTGAAGTATGAGTTACTGACTCGTAATATATTTTACGCATATTCAATCACGAGTATTTTAAGAACCCGTGAATGAACATACATTTTAATCGGCACACACACTTGCACATCATTATATGACCTGAACAACGATAGAGTTTGAACAGTTTTATAGTGCAATTTTGCCGTTATTTGGCGATTTATTTTCTTTACATATGGATTATGTTAAATGTATTTGCATAGTTTTGTGTCATATTGCTTCTCGGCATTTCATTAGTCAATGCGCCGTAGACATGAGCCCAAGTAAGTAAGTAAGTAAGTAAATCGTTCATTACAGTGACTTGTGTACACATATAATACATATAATATAAACAAATAAAGAAACACCCGGCTCAATCGGTCTCTAAATCATTTACACCTACAGTCAAATTAAAGTAAAACTTCCCATGTCCACATACACACATATCATATATAACAAATATGAATTAACATGACCACCTATGTATTTGTATGAAAAATAACGTCATGGCATCATTTGCTCTCAGTGTGAGAAACGTGTTTATTATTTGATTTTATAATTATTATATTTTCTTTACTATGTTACTTTGTTTATTTCATGTTTTAGACTTAAATGGTATACCACTTAAAAACAGCATTACTTTGTGATATTACATTTCTAGAGTTATATTGTAGTTTGCAAGATATATCGTATTAAGTAAATATTGTAACTTGTATTGCAAACTGCTTTTTGTAGCATATAACAATGGGTATTGTAAATACAAATATTGTAATGATGCATTGCAATTTGCTTATGCCGTTTAGGACAGTATGTGAAAATATTATATGAATAAATATAGAATGTTGGTAACTGTGACATATTTAAAAGTTCAGTTAGTTATATACCAGTTTATGAACACGTATAACAACTAGACTGCCTACATGTTAAACATAAGGCAACAATAGTGGTGCGAACGTGAACCGGATTGCGGATCATTACGTAGTCCGAGTATTAAATTTCATACCCCATCAAACCCCTTCTCCACGAAGCGAAAACGGGGTTGACTGTGGTATGTAATAAAACCTTAATTTCGGCTTAAAAAGTGTGCATATTGCAAAATTAAAACATAAAATAGGTAATTTTAAACAGTTAATGGAATTAAGGCGGGACCCTTAATGTGCTATTTTCACCCTGAAAACATAAGATGAAAAATTGGGATCACTTTGATTAGAGGCATGACAAAGTTAAGGAGCTTGCAATACAGATGATGAAAATGTAGGCCAAGTTTAAAAGTTTTCTGTACATAGTTTTTTGAAATATGACTGAGAACTAATAATTGTCACCAAAAAGTCGACAAGGGGGAATTCTAGTAAAATCATGAAAAAGTTATGGTGCTTGTCACATATGGTTGTGTAGTGATGATGAACATATGTGCTAAGTTTCAACGCTTACTGATCATTACTTTTTTGGAATTTGAATCTGTAGCTGTAAATTGTAAGTATAAATGGCGGAGGGATAACTCTGATAACATGCAAAACAGGTTTATGATGCTTGTCACATTTGGTTGTGTATTGATGATTAATATATATATCGAATTTAAACACTTTTAATCAATGTTGTTTGGAATATGACAAATATTCAACATGTTAACAGAAAAAAGGGAGCTAATTCATAAATATGCAATACAGTTGTGGTGCTTGTCACATTACAGTGCGAACTGATAAAGTACCATTAAGTGGTCCCGGTTTAATTCCGTTAACCGATGGGAAAGCTTATATTAGCAGGATTTTATATCGGATATTTCGACAATAAAACAGCTTAAAAACATTTATTACTGAAAACAAATGCGATAACCTGTTTAATATTAACTATTAAATGTTTTAATTTTACAATATGCACACTTTTTAAGCCAAAATTAGGGTTTTATCTCATACCCCAGCCAACCCCGTTTTCGCTTCTTGGAGAAGGGGTTGGATGGGGTATGAAAGTTAATACTCGGACCACGTAATGCATTTTTGATAAATTTCAAAGATTTCGGACAATTTTTTGCTTTTACAGTCCAATTTAAACTAAACCCCGGAGAAGTACGTCATCCAAACCTTTCCACTGTAATATTTACCAGTTAGAACAACACATCTAGTTTCGCTGTTTTGTTTTTTTCAATAGTTTGCAATCATCGGTCGTTTTTGTTTGTTTTGTGGCGATGCAAGATATAAACTTGCAAACCAGTATGCAAATATAATTTGATTTGTAGTTAATAAAGTAAATGTAATGCGACCTACATTTATTATCCTACTTTCAATCTTTCAATTTCATGAGACTCGGATTAACTAGTATGACGTATAATGCAATTACTTGCAAACCAGTAGGCAAATATAATTTGATTTGTTGTTAATAAAGTAAATGTAATGCGACCTACATTTATTATCCTACTTTCAATCTTTCAATTTTATGAGACTCGGATTAACTAGTATGACGTATAATGCAATTACTTGCAAACCAGTATGCAAATATAATTTGATTTGTAGTTAATAAAGTAAATGTAATGCGACCTTCATTTATTATCCTACTTTCAATCATTCAATTTCATGAGACTCGGATTAACTAGTATGACGTATAATGCAATTACTTGCAAACCAGTATGCAAATATAATTTGATTTGTTGTTAATAAAGTAAATGTAATGCGACCTAAATTTATTATCCTACTTTCAATCTTTCAATTTTATGAGACTCGGATTAACTAGTATGACGTATAATGCAATTACTTGCAAACCAGTATGCAAATATAATTTGATTTGTAGTTAATAAAGTAAATGTAATGCGACCTTCATTTATTATCCTACTTTCAATCTTTCAATTTTATGAGACTCGGATTAACTAGTATGACGTATAATGCAATTATGTGCCCACCCCACCATCCCCACCACACACCTGACCCTTTCTTATCTTGCAATCTACACCGTAAACAGTTACACGTATCGGTAAATTGTCTCCTACTTTCAATCTTTCAATTTTATGAGACTTGGATTAACTAGTATGATGTATAATGCAATTACTTGCAAACCAGTACGAAACTATAATTTGACTTGTTGTTAATAACGTAAATGTAATGCGACCTACATTTATTATCCTAATTTTATGAGACTCGGATTAACTAGAATGACGTATAATGCAATTATGTGCCCCCACCCACACCACCCACCACCACCCACACACACACCCGACCCTTTCTTACCGTGAACAGTTACATGTATCGGTAAATTGTCTCGTCTTTAGGATTATTGTTTCTTACCTTGCAATCTACACCGTGAACAATTACCGGTAAATCATCAGATTGTTTTGTCTTTAGGATTAATCTAAATGTGTAATCATTTATTGACCTTATTGTAGTTAATACCTGTGATTTAAGGTCCGCCAGATTTTCTGCAATCTTGTCGATCACAAACACTTTCGCGCCTAGCTCTACAAGTTTTAACGCAATTTGTCGACCGATGCCTGAATAAGATAAAGAGTATTTGAAACAAAATACATTTCAACCATACTGTAAGTCAATTAGATTTTGGTTAAACAGTTTTAAGACAAGTTTCTTCGAAATAAGGTTATTTGTTATATTAGTTTAAATATTATGTAACAGGGTTCAAAACCATTAATGCAGCCTTTGGTAAACATTCAATGATAGATTTTATAGTGCATTGTAATTCGAACAGTAAACTAACTGGAAACATTGATAGTGTCTAAATGTGGACATTTCATTTAAAGGTTACACATTAACAATTAACGTAATATATATCAGCTCTGCTTTTTATTATGGTAATCCGTGTACATGTACATGTATATGTTACAATTTTCACCTTGTGAAAACCTTATGAAACGTAAAGTATTGATACCTCTCCCACCTCCCGTTACCAATGCTTTCTTTCCGGCGAAACGAATGTCCATTTTTCTTCAATGTAGTGCAGATATCCTATTTATACAGATCTGGAAAAAAAGCGAACAAACTGCTAGCTTCAAAGACTGTTATACGTATAATTGCCTTAAATGAGATATAGGGTCCTATCGAAACCACATCGTCCAAACGCAATGGCATCGTAGGTCCGCACTTTAAAACTCCATGTATAGCTACATGTGTGACAAACGCTATTGCTCCAAAGACTTACAAGTTTTACATGTTTAACATTATATTTTACTACAAAGACCTACATGTTTTATATCTGACATTTAGTCCGGTATTCGGGCATCTTCGCATCCCATTACTCGATTTATATAAGAATTGTTCATTGGGTATCCGACGAAGATAGGGAATTCTAACACGAGGTACACTGGTAGCATAATAATGTACAGATTATTTAGTTTTGCCTATCTCGGGACTCGAATAAACAACCTTTTAATTTACATTTAGGCTTCCATCACTGAACTATAGAGACTCGATATATTTTGTATCATGTATCATGCAAAATAACTTCACATATTTGAACGCACCTCACTACGTATCAGTGATCCAAATATAAATTAACTTTGCGTCGTTGGGTAATACTGTATTTTATCAAGTATTTTAATCAAAATGTCCGTCTCAAAATTATTATGACGGTATCTCCATTTGTTATTTAGCGATTGTTTATGTCTTGCCAATCTCTACCCAGAGTCATTTGACCCTGTCAACGTCAAAGAAGTAGGACGAACAGTTAGGTCACGTGATAATTCAACAAAAGGTTATGGCGATGTTTATAATAAATCCTTCTGCGTGATCCGCAAAGATAAAATATAGACCTGTATTTAATTATATCAAATTGTTTTTCTATGAGCTATCGAGCTTCGGTTTGAAATGTTTACATATGCGTATCGATTGAGTAGACCTAAGTACGTATTATTTTTGTAGTAAAATAGTCCTATTCTTGTAGTAAAATGGTCCTGATTAGAACGAAAAAAAAATCCTGAATTATTTCAAATCTTGAAACATCTATTTTGCAGATATTTTGAAAATTATATTTACACAATAAATTAATAAGTTTCAGGCAAAAGTATTCCAATTTAACAGGTTTTACCAAAATCCTGTAATTTAGTAGTTAGCAGAGATATATGTGAGTGCAAGGAACGATACTTCTGCGTGGAGATTGATGTTTTGCGTGTGTCAGCGCTAGTTATTGAGTAATGTATATGCAGTGTTAGAAAAGCTACCAACAAATAAAAATGGTGAATAAATCAAATCTTCATACATTAAAGAACAAATAAAGGCGCAAGTTTACCTCTTCAAATCCCATTACGAACAACTCTGTTTATAAATTATAATCGGAAGCCGTATATCCTTCTCAATGTGACCTATACGATGGCATCGATTGTTTAACTTATATACCGACTTTTTGGATGTTCGCTGAATTGAAATTACTGTATCCGTAAATCATTCATGTTATGAGTTAAACTAAAGAGTATGCAGCTTCAACGAACGAAAAATAGGCCTGAAGACATGGTATTGCGTATGATGGTGGACTTTCGTGGGAAAGTTATGGTGCATCTGCCGACTTGCATTGTTTAATCACAACATGCATTAATGAATAATGAAGGTAATTGTAGTTACAGTGAAGAATAGTATACATCGTACAGTACGCTTTCTGGAACACTGGATCACGGATGATTTTGAGAAGTTATGCATTTACAAAGTTAAATATGACACAGCTATCGACCAAATTGTGGTAAAAGTAACGCATCTATAGATATCAAACGCGTTCAGCTTTGATGACTTTATTCAGGTTATACACACACACGCGTATAAAACATAATTATACAACGTTATAGACTGCGTGCTGTTATGATATTTGATATACTCTCTACAGCACACATGGTGTTAAGCATGACTCACTGAGTACCTGAGCATTCTCTGTATATATGTTTTGTCTATGAACTGCAGAGGCAGTCTGTACCTTTCATAGCTTGGATTAACATGTATTAAATATTAGTTAGAGCACATAGTCAATGTAGTTCTTATAGCACATGTATAACATGGTGTCAGAAGTAAAACATTAATTGTAATAT
The DNA here is from genome assembly GCA_037043455.1 of Cyrtodaria siliqua. NCBI lineage: Eukaryota > Metazoa > Mollusca > Bivalvia > Adapedonta > Hiatellidae > Cyrtodaria > Cyrtodaria siliqua. Next base: position 173,839 of record JAWPHD010002970.1, read on the forward strand.
TGGACACAATTTTGGACTTGGAATTTATAAGTTTACTTGTTGAAATAACATTCAAAATGGATCTGTTTGGTGTTTCGTGTCCAAAGATGGACTGGGAGAGTACAAATCTTCCCCAAGCATGGGACAAATTTAAACGTCACGGTGAGCTTGTATTCTCTGGACCGCTGAAAGCGAGGTCGGAAGAAGAAAAGGTGTCTTACTTTCTTTTCTGGCTTGGAGAAAAAGGGCGTGACGTCAATCAAACTTGGTTAGATATTTCAGCGGAAGATGCCAACAAGTTGAACACATTTTACGCGAAGTACAAGACATACGTGCAATCAAAACTAAACCCAATATTTTCCAGGTTTAAATTCAACAACATTACGCAAGGATTAGACTCTATTGAGCAATTTGTAACAAAGCTAAGGTTAGCAGCGAAATACTGTAATTTAACGGACTCGGAGGAAATGATACGTGACCGCATCGTTTTCGGCACGTCATCAGATAAAATAAGAGAGAAGCTGATAAATCAAGGCGAAACATTGACACTGGACAAAACCGTTCAAATTGCTCAAAATTGTGATTACTCTCAAGAATAACTAAGATCCATGTCAGCATCGCAAAACGAAGACAGTCGGACAAATACGGTCAACACAGTCCGATCAAACGAAACAAAGGTTAGAAGTCAACCTACCGCGAGAGCAGAAGGATTCAATGGAGGTCAGCAAGATGCTCGACGGAATTACCAAACAAGAGACGCCAACAGAGGACATCATATCTTGCAACGCAACCGAAAAGGAGCAAAGAGATTTGTGGGAACTATGGATACAAGCATTTCAAAAGTGACAATTGCCCAGCAAAAGGAAAACGTTGTGACAAGTGCCATAAATTCAACCATTTTGCTAAAATGTGCCGGTCAGGAACAGTTCATGAACTTTGTTATGGTTTTCAAAGCGATTATAAAGAGGATAATTATTTTGTATATAGTGTGCACTCACATGTTAGGAACGACCAGGCTTTCACTGAGGTAAAAGGTAGGCCCCGCTTCCTTCCCAATTGAGTTTAAGATTGATACGGGTAGTCAAATCAATATTATCCCTAAACACTTGTTTAATAAACTTAAGCTGTATCACCCCCTTGAGAAACCACCCCGAAAACTGTCAGACTATAATGGAGGTACATATGAGACAATCGGTTACTGTACACTTCCTTGCAAACGCAATATGTAAGCACAAACATTAGGCTTCTATATTGTACAGACTCGTTCACCAGCCATTTTAGGGTTGAAATCAAGCATGGACTTAGGCTTGCTAAAGATTGTATACTCTTTAAACGCAAACACAATACACAAAGACCGTTCTTGACAAGGCGACTATACTTGGCGAATACGATGACCTTTTTCAAGGCATAGGTTTGTTCGCTCGGGAGTGTAAAATTCACATCAACCCAAAAGCAACCCCTATAGTACACCCACCAAGGCGTGTCCCAGTGACATTACATGACAAACTCATAAAGAGTTGGATCGTATGGAATCTATTGATGTTATTGACATGGTCACCGAACCTACTGACTGGGTTAATTCCATGGTAGTTGTTGAGAAGCCTAAGTCCGGGAAGCTCAGAATATGTCTAGACCCCAAAGACCTCAACAACGCTATCTCTAGGCCACATTATCCTATGAGAACATTTGAAGATATATTGCCACAACTCTCAGATGCTAAGTTTTTCACAAAACTCGATGCTAAGTCATGTTACTGGGCAATTAAATTTGATAAGAAATCATCCTTTCTAACGACTTTCAATACCCGTTTGGTCGATATCGATACTTGAGACTACCGTTTGGGCTTAGTTCGAGCCAAGACAAGTTTGTAAGGAAAATAGATGAAACTTACGAGGGGTTAGAAGGTACTGTCACCATAGTTGACGACATCCTTGTTACAGGGAAAACGAGAGAAGTGTTACATGACAGAAATATACGTCATGTAGTATGATGTACTGAACCGATCCCGAGAAAGGGGCATCAAGTTAAATGCAGATAAGCTTGAAGTAGGTGTCACGGAAGTACAGTAATTTGAACACATGTTGACGTCTCAAGGACTCAAACCAGATCCTTCAAAGGTATCTGCAATTATAGACATAGACCCTCCTCAATACCGAGCAGAGCTCGAAACTATCCTTGGCTTGGTACAATATCTGTCAAAATTTGCCCCAAACCTAGCAGAGGTTACCAGCCCCATGCGCCAGTTATAAGCAAACAATGTTTCATTTTCATGGGATAAGCCCCAAGCCGAAGCATTTCAAAGGGTTAAAAAAATAGTCACTGACACACCTGTGTTAGCAAACTATGACAACAGGAAGCCATTGACTTTGCAAGTTGATACCTCAACGTTTGGTTTAGAAGCCACACTCTTACAAGAAGGAGACCCATCGCATTTGCTTCGAAGTCCCTTACAAAGACTGAAATAAATTATGCACATATTGAAAAGGAAATGTTTTCCATTTTGTTTGGATGCAAACGATTCCATCATTACGTATATATGGTCAAAAAGTGGTATATGTTGAAAGTGACCACAAGCCACTTGAATCAATCATGAAAAAGCCGCATCACAACGCATGATGCTACATCTACAACGCTACAGTATCGACATAAAACATATAAGTGGTAAAAAGATTCCTGTGGCTGACACACTGTCAAGGAAGTCACTACCCGACACATACCCTGGCCTCTCAGAAGGCATGGACATACGAGTACACACAGTACTGTCAAACCTTCCTATTACTGACTGTAAGTTAAGAGATTTGCAAGTCAAAACAGATCAAGATCCGCACATTCGCTTACTTAAGGAGGTTATACAGCATGAGTGACCTGACACTAAATCTAAATGCCCTTCACCATTAGCAGCATTTTGGAATTACCGTGATGAACTGTCATATGCTGACGGTTTGATATTGAAGGGTGAGAAAATTGTTATACCCCAGGCTCTCAGGTCAAACATGTTAGAAACTGTACATTCTGGACACATGGGAACTGAAAAGTGTCTCAGAAGAGCCCGTGATTTGATGTTTTGGCCCAGTATGTCATCAGAAATAACCGATATGGTTTCAAAATGTCCTATCTGTTTGGAGCGAAGGAATTCAAATTCCAAAGAACCACTCATACCACATGATATACCAGAATACCCCTGGCAAACAGTAGCAACTGATTTGTTTACTTGGGATGGGAAAGAATACCTAATAGTAGTCGACTATTATATTCGCTATTTTGAAGTTAAGAAACTTTTAAATGCAACAAGTAGCACCGTGAACAAGATGATGAAGGGTATATTTGCTCGATGGGGAATACCTTTTCTCACCATATCAGATGGTGGGCCGTGCTATTCATATTAGGAATTTGAGAAATTTGCAAAAGACTGGGATTTCAACCATGTTTTTACTAGCCCTTATCATAGTCAAAGTAATGGACTGGTAGAAAGAATGATCCAAACTGTCAAAAGAATCTTGCCAAAAGCAAAAGCTGATGGAAGAGAAGCTCTTATAGGGATCTTGGAATATCGCTCTACCCCATTAGAATGTGGCTATTCGCCAGCACAGTTACTAATGGGCAGACAAATGCGATCAGTTATGCCTACACTTCCTTGTCCCCAAAACACCTAATCATGCACAAGTCCGCAAAAGCATGCAGTCAGCTAAAACATATTTTGATAGGAATACAAAGCCACTGAAACCACTTGAAATAGGGGAGCCTGTTAGGATTCAACAACAAAACAAGTTGTGGAAGCCTGCGATTGTTACTCAAAAACACAATGAGAGATCTTACTCGGTCAGAGCATATTAATGTGGTCCAACTCTATTTGCATTTATTGCTTTTGCCTTCTTGTTTTTCTGTTTGCGTGTTTGTTTCTGTGTTTTGTGGTTGACTGTCCTCCTTGAATGCTACTTTCCCTGTCCGATCTTTTTATATTTCTTTCTACACCGTTCAACTCAAGTTTTGAAATATATAGTGTACTGCCGTACTACTAGTGTTAAGCTGTATTTGGAACTCTGTCGTCGAACTATATACATTCAACTACTTCTGTCGCTCGACCAAAAAGATTGCTAACTACTTAACTTCCCTCTCAGACAAGCAAGCTTGAAAGAGAACCCGGGCATAAGTTCGTAGCGCTCATGTGTCCAAATAGTTTCTAAATAATCATACAGCTGCGAACCGGGCACTTGTGTAAGATACTTAACAGACAAGCAAGCTTGAAATAGAACCCGGGCATAAGTTGTTACACGTCCGTCAACATTCCCGGAATATTAATTATACCCTTTATAGCTGCTATTTCTTTTGAAATGTTTTCACTTCTCAAGACAGCAGTAGACTAGCCTAGACGATTTACAGGCAAACGATCATTTTATACCACTTTACGGAGAGCCCCTTGGTGTTTTTCACTATTGATTTAATGAGCGCTTCCATATTCAGACCCTTCTTCTTGTTCCAATAAAAGGTCAGGAGTATGTTGACCTTACTGAGATGATGAGACAGTGATCATCCTCCAAAATGTTAAAAACGATGGTATTTTACAATTAAAACTATGTACATGGCACTGATGATACTACGCTCGGAAGAATAAGGCTGCAGTGGTGGTGTCAAGAGCAGCCTTGACGTCTTCTAATGAACTGATGTCGGTGATTGCAGTTGGCAGAACATTCCATTCGCGTGTGGTACGAGGGTAGAAGGAGTACTTGTAGACATTCTGAGGGGCTGCGGGTTGGTATAATCGCTGGCCTCCTCTGGTTCTGCGGTCGTTGAAGCGCAGTATATCTCGTGGTGCTATATCTACAAGTCCATGCTGTATTACAAGTGTGTTGATTGATTTATTCATAGGAATAAGATTGTACTTAAAAATACCAATAGACAGATTAAGAAAAAACTAATTCTAATGAGCCATACAATTAAATACATGTTTTATACTGACTAATCTTGACTCTTACCAAAATGAAAGGTTGTCTGCGCTGATGACACCGGTTTGTTAATTGTTATTGAAAATACAAATGGAGTTATTAGTAATAGGGGAAGTAACTCATTACAACACAATTGAAGTTCAGCAGAAGTATATCTGCATTTTCCTCACACCATGTCCATTTAAATACACATACTGTCAGATTTTACACATCTGGGTCAGGTCACAGTTTCTGCATAGTGAATTACTCAGTTCCTCTCTGTGGCTACAAGTAGTCCTGAAACAAGTTAACACATACGTATACAATCCATCAGAATGTGTATTTATGAGCAAATAAAACATACAGATATCTTCTTTTGCCACTTATCAGCGCTGAATACATCGAACACATTTTTTTTAAAGTCCAACTTTCGAGGGCTACGACCCCGGAAGCAAAACAATACCAGTCCGACACCACTTATGTAAGCATGAAGGTCTGAAGTGTATGCAGGCATGTCGGCAAGCAGGTAACACCCCATCCCCACCCCACAATAACTCTAGTGTATACCATGGGTAAACTATTTAGAGTTTTTATAAACTAAAAGTTACGTCTAATAATACTGCTCTATAATGATAAAAAATAAATAGCATTTAGTTATGATATTTGTGCTCACGTGTTGCCTCCGTTTATTGAAACTGTGTCTAGGTCGTGGTCTTATCCCACATACATGTATTTGGCTTGTATACTTGAATCGCTAGCAGATAGTTGAAGTATCATGTATATGATGGTCTACTTCGTCCTGTTACTGGTGTTCGCTAAGTTTGAAACACTATCCATACTTGGTATCTGGCATGAGGCTCCATACTGGTGATTAGACCGACCTAACCCCGGGGTGTTCTCACACAGATATGTATTTTTCTGCCTTAAGGATGTTGGCTGTGCAAGGTTTGACATTCCAAAGAGTATATTAATGGACCTTTGGAAACGGCCGAACACGATAAATACGAAATATTGCAGTCTCGGTTTGACTGAGACAGTTCATGAACGGTAGCGAAATATGCTTGCTACCGTTCACGCCCCCTTGCCCCGGGTTGAGCAGAACTCAATATTCATAAAATCCCGGAGATGGCATGCATATGGCGTGCATATTGCGTGGACATATTGCGGCGTATGGTCCCAGTATCTAATAAAAGTATATGCCCCGAAATAAACAAAATGGAATTTAGTTTGGAGCAGCCGTTATGAAGTCTGCGCATCACAAGTAAGTCTACGAAAGTTATTTTTTAAATAATGGTTTTATTTGGCAATGGATATAATGTAGGATTTAAGATGGTAATATATCAATTGTTATGTAACAAAATTGTTTTCATATTTTTTCGTTATTTGCGACCATTTTCTTGTTATCAAGAAAATATGTGGTATGGGCAGCTCTGAGTAGAAAGTATCCTCTTGCTGTAGAAGAAAATAATATTTTGGTTTTTTAAATAGTAGAATACATGTACAAAAGTAGATACTGAGATAATTTTATTCGATCTCTAAAATCAGTTATACAAGCAATTTAAACGGTACCCAAACTCGTATTTGCTTGCGAATAAAAAGTATATTTAAGCGGTACCCAAACACGCAATATACTCAAAGCAAAATTAAAGCTGTAACCAAACACGCATTTGCTTAACATATAAGTCAGAAACTTGTTTTTGACTTTTTAAAAGTATAGTACGCGGGAAACAGACTCGCATTATACTGACAATATTCACTTCGGGTGAATGTTATGCTGTTGAAAACTCCCACGCTACAGTAGGGCGAATATTGGAGACTGACCGCAGTAATCGAATTGTAGTGACAATACATTGAGTATATGAAGAAAGTGGCTCTATTACATAAAAAGACAACTACACATCGCACAACTATGCCAAGGTGCAATAAATACAATAAATGTAATAAATAGCTCAGTATGCCTGACAATACATGTCTACAACACGTAGCTACTAACAAACTACACTATACTGTATTGTATATTGGGTGACTGAAATAGCTTTCAATTGCAATTAACATAAATCGATTACTGATTGTCAACTTCTAAATATTCTGATATAAACAAATATTGGAAATTACTGCATATGTATACATTGTAACATTGGAAGTAAATAGACAAAAATAATATAAAGGCCACGGTAACAACCGAGACCATATATTTGATTACACAAAAATACACAATTTAAATTGCGCAATAGTGCGTATACGTGTATTTAGGCTATAACGCCTATACTGAAACACAACGGTGCTTCTTTATAGCAGCTGACGAAGGAATTTTTATTCCGAAAGATCGTTTGCATACAGGATATTGTTTTCCTGGTAAAGTAAACACTGTTGTTAGTCTAGGTTAAAATACACAGTGAGAGATTTTAACACACACTCCGTGATCACAAATCACGGTGTTATTACGTTGTATAATTAATACGGATAGCTTACAAATTAATCACATAATAACGAAGGTAGAACACTACACTTCAGTTATAGAGTAAGCTTGGTGTAGTTACAGCAATAAGGATACACACAACACTCATCCTGATACATTTGACTGTAACATGAATATCAATAGAAAAACACTTGGGGTAAAACTCTCCAGGGAGAGTTCACTAACTGGGAAAGTGAACCGTCTGAGGTCAACTGGGCCGTCTACTATGTGCAGACCCTTGCAACCCCCCACAACAGAACTTTCAATAAAAAATATCTTTAAAAGCCCGATGACCTATATATTTGTTCACTTGTTTGGAAAGAAATGTCATATGACCTTGTCATATGCAAAATGTATACAAGTTGAGCATTATAACATACTTTTCTTTTTTTACCTGGAATTATCATTTTAGTCAAAACAAATTTCTTTAAAAAATCTGGGTGGGGTATTTTTGATTTTTAAAGTAAAAAGACGAACGAGGATTACAAATATGTGTATATGTTTTGAAAGACATGTATATATGTAATTGAAAATTAGTAGTTTTTTTTCAATAAATGTAATGTTATAAAAAAAGCGAAAATGTTCATTGACTCCATTTATCCTCTTTTTAGTGAAATTTTAGAGTTAGAAATGTGTGTCTTCGTCTAAGACGTCTGGTGCAAAAAATGAAGTGCAATAACTTACCCTTTTTGATATTTTGTGTCAAAATGATACCAAATATAAATATCAATTTATTAATTCAATCTCAGCAATAGGCCATTTACCAGCCAATCTCCTTAAACGGGTGGTGACCTAATCAATTTTGCTGAGTCAAACAGTGACTGATAACGTAAAATCATTACTATTTCACTAAAATTTCGGACAAAAAACGTATCATTCTGTTTAATTAATATAACAAATAATAAACCATGCTTATATGAGAATAATCTACTAGAGTAAACGAATATTATTTCAGTACCTTCTACTATCTATAATATATTAGGCTCGGCAAGAAAATGCAGAAGTTATTATGCATTTTTGTACGTCTCGTCTCATAAACTTGATTATGTCTGTTACTTTGTAAAACGAGTCTGCTACTTGTCCCCTTTTCAGTATTATTGACATTCACACCACCGTTTGTTTAGTGATGTGTGGCGGCCGCAAAATGTCGCCCCGACTACAAATCAATAGTGTTATTACTTTGAGATCATCAAGCCCAATCTTTATGGCTTTAAAGTAGAATATCGCTTAAACCAGTGCTAGGAGGCGTGATAGGTGTTGCAACTTTACATAAGCTCTCATGACCAGACTCAATAAAACCGAGTCTGCTACTTTTATCTCTTGTTTGTGTTTGTTGCTTTCAAGAGATCCCCTTTTCAGTATATATTGATTGTAAAATGCACTGACATATTATTCTGTATGTACCTGTCAAATGATTTAGGTACAATTTTACTATGAAATAGACACTGCCTAGACGGTGGGCAAAGCACTTCGATAGCATTAAATATTTACATGTTAAGACAAGGGTTGAAAATAAGACTTCTCTAAAGGTAGATTCTTCAGTGATACATTTAGTCATTTATCAAGGAAATGCTACCTACTTTTGTCACTCCAATCCCCATCATCACTCATGTTTGCTTTTCGGATTTAAGAGGCGTGTGTGGGGGAGGGGCGGGGGTTGCCCGGGCCCACCATTATTTATCAATGGAATTAGGGTCCAAAATATTCTGATAATGCACCAGAATTCAAGAAATTATTATTAATACAAATATAAATAAAACTTGGTGAAACTCATTTGTTTCTGATTCAACTGTTGAATTGAAACAATCCGCCGTCTGTCCGGGAGAACGTCTAGTAGCCAATCAATGAATTTTAAGTGGGAATTCAACATTTTGCGAGAAGCAACGAGACAGGTATCACTCGAAATGGTAATATCTTACCTTTGTCGTGGTACCTGTGATCTGCCCTGATTGTGCATGTAACAGGAGTAAACTAAGATCATGACTCTTATTCAGAATGTTTAATTGAATGTACATTTTTGAAGCCATTATTATTTTGTTTATGCACGAAATATATTTCGGTCATAAGCTAACATAATTAAGGCTCAGAGGTGAGATTGTATACGGTGATAAATCTTCCGTCCGTCCGTCCGCCCATCTGCCGTCTGTCCGGGAGAACGTCGAGTAGCCACTCAATGAATTGTGAGTCGACTTTAACATTTTGCGAGAAGAAACGAGACATGTATCACTCGAAATGATAATAGTTGTCGTGTTACCCGTGTTCTGCCCTGATGTTGTATGTGACAGGGGTAAATCGAGGTCAAAGGTTATGGCCCTTTCCAGAATATTTCATTGAAAAAATCAGTGTACATATTTGAAAACCATTGTTATTTTGTTTATGCGTGAAGCATCTGTAGGTCATAAGTTAAAATAAGTAAAAGGCTCAGAGGTAAGCTAATGTACGGAGATAGGTTTTCGTTCGTCGTCCGACCGTCCGCCGATCTGTCGTCCGTCCGCCCATTTGCTGTCTATCCGGACGAAGGTCTAATAGCCGCTCTATGAATTGCGGCTCGAGTTCAAACTATTGCGAGCAGCAAAGACATTGTTATCACTCGAAATTGTATTCATCCGCCTGTGTCGTGGTACCCATGTTCAGCCCTAATTTTGGATGTAATCCGGGTAAATTGAGGCCAAAAATCATTACCCTTTTTCACAATAATTAAATAAAAAATGACATGTCATTTTCGAAAAGCATTTTTGTGTTTGTGTATGAAATTACCTTTAGCTAGCATGAGACAAAGTTTTATAGGTGAGGTAGAATATAATGATAACGCTATTCCCGTTGTCCGTCCGTCCGTCCGCCCATCAGACGTCTCATCTGCCCATAACGGTTGTGTTGACCACTCGACGAATTTTGAGTCGAGTTCATTTTGATAGAGTCATAGAGACAGGTATCACTCGAAAGGGTATTTACTTGCCTTTTCGTGGTACCCATGTTCAGTCCGGATTTTAGATGTGATGTGACAGGAATAAATTCAGGTCAACGGTCATGACCCTGTTTCACAAGAAATGAAAAACAATGAATGTAACATTTAAAAAAGTCTTATGTCTTGTTTATTTATAAAATCACATTTCGCGTATTATCACACATAAGCCAAAGGCTTAGAGAAAGTCTCAGAGATGAACTGGTATAACGTCCGTCTGTCCGTCTGCTGATCTGCCATCTATCCGCCATTTGTCATGCAATGCGAGGTATTTTTATTATTATTATTTGACCAAATCTGAAATCGTTGGTTTTCAAGTTTGTTAAAATAAACATCCAATATGGTCGCCATTACTAAAAATAGTTTATATCTTAAAAACATCTTTTTCTCAAGAACGTCTGAACAGATTTCGACAGATTTTGATCAGAATGATTTCTAGGCACTGTACTATCAAGCTTATTTAAACAAAGTCCCACGTGAAGACATTTCACATGTTTCCTTAGACTTATATATGAAAAGAATCCCTCACAAAAAGTCTCTAAACCACATGACACACGAGTTTTATATATATGCGTGTTAAATAGAAACATGCAATTTTGAAATGGGTTCTATTTATTCGTTCGTTCGCTGTTTTTCATTCATTTGTTCGATCATTCGTTCGTTCGCTCGCTCTCTCGCTCGCTCGCTCGCTCACTCACTCACTCACTCACTCACTCACTCACTCACTCACTCACTCACTCACTCACACACTCTCTCACTCAATCTCTCTCTCTCTCTCTCTCACTCACTCACTCACTCACTCACTCGCTCATTCTTTAAATCATTTATTTATTTATTTATTTATTTATTTATTATTTATTTATTTATTTATTTATTTACTTATTCATTGATTCATTTGTTCGTTCGTTCGTTCGTTCGTTCGTTCGTTCGTTCATTCATTCATTCATTCATTCATGTATTTCATTCATTTATTCATTCCTGTATTCATTTGTTTCTTGTTTGATCGTTCATTCGTACGTTTGTTCATGCGTTCGCTCGTTCGTTCAGTTATTCATTCATGAATATCTTGACATAACTAATATATTTATTCTATCAAAACTTATTTTGCTAATGTCCTTGACTTGCGTACACATATAGTTTTCATTTCTTTCGTTAACTTTACACTGAATCATAAGGTCACATCACACCAAAAGTTTCCTTAATATTCATTAATAAATAGTTATATTTTAAGGAATATTGGTTTACGTTTAACTATAACAGTATCCGCAGAATATGGACAGTGTTTCATTTTGCCAACCTTTAACTTCTAAAGACATATGTTTTTATTTTAAGTTATCCTAACACGTTCAACATAGGTTGGATAATTTTACTTAAAACACCACTCACAAATCTCTAGTTTTCACACATTACAGTTCTTCCCAACGACCCACATTTCTTTTATGTGATCCTTGAAACTACAACTATACAATAATATTGAGTTAAAACTGGATAAAAAACACAAACCTGTTACTGTCGTTTCACTTTAGTCATCAAAATCATCATTTTTGCTTGATTATCACATGAAATGTGTTTGCACGTGACTGTGCACATCATGCCATTTGCTAAGCAATCACAACTCGGTAGCTAACATTGTCATGTGCGCATGCAAGAGCGTGTGTCTAAAACGGCATTTTGTTTCCACCCATAACATACTTGTGAGAGATTTAATATCCTGTGTGGCGTCCAAGCATCTTATTCAGACAGTAGCTTGACAATGGCAAAACGGCAATCTTGAAGGTGTTATCAGGCATTAAAAGCATCTCGATTTATTAATCGAATATCATTTCGACTTTTAAACTGCGTGTTATTGGTAAATCACTAATACAATTAACAGTTAGTTATGTGCAAAAAACAATTTGTTCTGCACTATTCTAATAGTTCATAATTATGTGTTTAAGCAAGTCAAAGTTGCCATGTGTCCCTTTAAACAAGCCTTACAGTGTGGTATCTGTGATGAATCAATGTTTCCCCCCATTGCACAAAATAGTTGGTCCCTATATTAGTTTAAACTTATTTATTTTACATCGATTGTAATGAAAGCTCTATGAACTTATTTGAATCACTCTCGATGTCTTCCTCGGTAGAACCAGTACTAAGCAATGCAGATAAAGTGTCTTGCTCAGGGACACAACGCATATGGCAATGACGGGAATCGAACCCACGACTTTTGGATCATGGGTCCAACAATCTACCACTAGACCACAGAGCTCCACTAAAATTCATTTACATCAGTTGTCTGACATATCTTTAAACCATTTATTCGACAACGAACTTTTTTAATGTTTTTTCAACAGTTTCTGTTGTCAGTGTCCAGTCTTTAACTTACTTCTGAAATAATTATTGTTATAATGGTTCTATTTTGATTAGAGTCAATCCCTCTTAGAGCATCACACCCAAATACACGCACTCCAGGCAATGCTTTACAAACATATTCTAACTGCTCTTTTTCCAATGTCATTGAAGCAAACTCTTAATTTTTGTTTTGGTAAATATTTCGATTTAGTGCAGCATCCGATGTTTCGAATTCTATATATGTCAACTAAAACGATTTTGACATAATTTTTACTAGCATTACCACGACATGTGTGTTTGCAAAAAGCCATTTTGGAAATATTTAATGTTAACGCTGATTTATAGTTACTTGAATTTCAAATGATATTCAGTTTAAAGGAGGTGATTTAGGATTAACCATTTTGTTTAGTGTATTTATTATATGCAATGTGAGAATATGACTGCTCTGTGTAAAGTAAGAATTTTTAAAATGCCCGACGATTCCGGAATTGCATAGGACTATTCCGGAGTTGCGCAAGGGGTTAATCGACATAAAATATGCACCAAATGTTAACGCAATTTGAGAGTGTTTTGTGCAAAGTACGAATTTGTGTCGGGATTTGAAAAGGAATATGTTTTTTTTTAAACCTATTTCTTTCTAATTTCATATGCTTATATTTGTTTCATCCGTGTTTTATAAATTGATAAAATATATAGAAAAATAATCATAGTTTGGTTTGGTAAATGATTAACATGAACTAAATTATTGAGAAAAACATTTGAAGCCCTCAAACAATTCGTAAAGGGCGGATTTATATTATTGAAATGGCTAAGAATATATAAAAAAGTGGAACGCCGACAGTGGTGCAAACGCCGGATTGCAAATTCACCATTTTAACTGAAAAACCTAAGTAAAACGTATAATGGGGGAGCGGAATAATTCAAGTGAAATACATGACAGCATTATGGTTCTTGTCATATCCCAGTGTGTAATGACAACGAACATGTGTGCCAAGTTTCAAAGCTTTCCGACACTTCGAGTTTTAGAAATGAGTAATAACAAAAACTTTAACCAAAACGTGTAGACGAACATACGGACGAACAGACAGACAAATAGAAGGACGGACTGACAGAAATCGCCAAACTATCGGCCTGGAATTGCTACGCAATCTGGCTTAAAATAAAAAATAAATAAACGCAACGCAGACAATCATATATTTCTAATAACGGGTCAAATTGGGCATTCCATATATTTTAGAGAGTTTCCTATGATTTCTTTATACAAACATTGGACCCTGGTTTGTGTGCTATATTCCTTCGTATGTACTTGTATATGCAAAATAAGTCAACTATTGAACATCTGCCAAATAACAAACACACCAGTTGCTCAATAAATGCATATTTATTAAAGTAATATACTAATAAACTTATTTAAATATATTTAATGTCAAATTGTATTATTGTCCAGAACACCTGTCCATCTGCCAAATGTACTAAAAGCGATCATTTACACAGACCATTTGAGAATAAATTACCAGTTTATGGCATTCTTAGTAATGACATTTGCATATTTGAATGATACTTAATAAATAATGTATATTAATATACATTTGATAGAAAATGAGGAGATAACAAACGTTTCATCATGCGTATACTTGCACTTTCAACATACGTTATTGCTTTTATTTTAGGTTTGTGCCACAAGTTCTTCCAGCACTAATGAAAGTTTTTGCCGTCAGTATTATAATTAACAAATAGAATCAAAATATTTCTACTTTGTCTAAATTCCCACTCTGCGCACGGACGATTCCGGATTTGAACCGCGCATTTTGAGAATTCCGATAATGCCGCACATTTTAAAAAATCTTACTTTTCGCAGAGCAATTCTGAATTGATTGTCTATATTCTCATTTTGCGCATAACATATATATCGACTTCTATATAGCATGTGTTTTTTCCTCCGGAAAGAATACAGTTTTCAGCGGTTTTTCCACAGATTGAAAGTTTTCGCTTAATTTTGTAACAGTCATGCCTATGAAACTAGAACTTATTGTAAGCCACATATTTTGAAACAAATAAATAATAAAAGCATCCTTCATCAAACACCATATTATGATTTTGTTTGCAAAATGAACTACATTTCTCAGCAATATTAGTTATCGTGACATTTTGACATACAATTGAGTTCGAAATAAAGATCCTACAAGATAACTGGTGGAAAGTGTAAGAAGATTCGTTATATTTAATATCAAAAAAAAAGTATGTTTCATAAATGCAGCAGTCTACTCATTTTATATAAATAAAATTATTCCAGTTTTTATTGATTTTTTGATAAAAATCCAAAGTTTTCGCCCAAAATATTGCAGTAAAAATAAAGCAATCTCTACAAACATTTTGTTTCCTATAAGATAAAGTATTTAGCATAATTTGATATCATGAACATGCTTTAGAAGACATCAAATGATTTAGCTCTCAGAAGTCTACTAGGGTGAATATACATTGTGTTAGGTATCATAGATTTCAAAAAAACTCACTAGAATGTGCCACCAGAGATGGTACCGAACAACCTCCTGGCCTATAGACTACTAACAAAAAAAAGTAAAAAAGGGTCCAATGATACCAAAACACTTTGTTCCTCGCTAACGTTGATGTATACTACTGAACATTTGCTAAGGATCATTTTTTTGCTAAATTTCTTGCTGAAATAAATAGCATTATTTCTATTTTTAAATTACATGAAATTATTTAGAGCAGTCTATGGTCATGTGATCTCATGACTTGATTCAAATTGTGGAATTTTTGAAGTATCAATGAAATTAGTATCGTTATTGTGAATTAATTTCTAATAAAATTATATGGAAGAATAAAAGTGATCCTTAGCAAATTTTGAGTAGTATAATTATGTTTGATGTATGTTTTCAATATTGTTTTATCGTGCTCTAATTTTAATAGTTTATTCCTTGCTGCTCTGGCTCAGCAAAGTCATTGAGTACTTGCTTTGTGGCTGTCTATGATTTTGTTTGTATATTCCTACATGCTTATTTAATCATGTTAAAAAATTTATTACCGTAGCCCTGATATTCTTTCCAAATATAAAAGTAATTTAATTTTGCAACGCACTGCATGCTTGGTGGTGGACCCATTTACAGTTCGCCACTATGCTTTCTTCTTTAATTGTTTGATGACCGGACAGACTTTGGGCCCTATGATGACGTCTACATAAAGCCCAAAAGGACGGTGACGTTTTGATGTTTGTCTGCAGTATTGTCTTGTCGTGCCCTCAATGGTTTATTCTCTTGTTGCTCTGGCTTCTGCCAAGTCATTGAGTACCTTCTTTGTGACTTTCTAGGCTATTGTTTTTGTTTGTATTCATATATACATGAGCATCTGTGTGTTTTACTTATATCGCCTAGTAATGCTGCCTTGTCGGTTATAGAATAGTTCATGGCGTGAATTTTTTATTTACACTGTCCGTTTTATTGGGTTGACAGTAGGGTAAGTGTGAGGTTTGGTGAACCCTAGAACCTGGTTTAAACCCCAAGCGGCCTTTTTGCCACTGATAGTTCCAAGGCGGTAGCCCTATTGTCAACCCTTATGTGTTTGTGATGTCTTATTTGGCCTTTTATTCATCTTTAAATTTGTTTCTGTGTTTGTTTGTGGTTGACTGTCGTCCTTGAATGCTGCTTTTCTGTTCGAGTTTTATATTTATATTTCCTTCAAACGCATTTTTGCTTAAAATATTAAAGTAAGGAAAATACCATCATTAGAAAGAGAAATACATTTGATATGCATAAAATGTGTGTTAAAGTCGGGCAATATATTGTGAAATTTCCGCACTGTGCAACCCGACAATTAAGATCAAATTCACATTTTCCTATCTATTTATTGTTTGGTCCATGCAACACGTTTTGTTATCGGTTCAGGTAATATGGATTGTATGATAATCATAGACTGTGCTATAATATTTCCATTGTATATATGTGGATATTATTCTGTATGTAAACGTATTGGCAATAAAATATGTTTAAATCATAGACTGTGCTCTGTGAATGCTACATGTGCTGTTTGATATATATAGCTCCAGCCTTTAATGGATAACGCTTTCCTCAAAATATTAATACGCAACCTAACCTGATTAACATTTGTCTATATATTTTACAGTTTTAGATCTACTGGCAGAAGGTGAGAAGGTTATTGGATGGCGATTTTTTCCAACGTCCGTCCATCCGTTAGCTTTTGCATCATTAAGACGATATGGCCTTCATGTTTCATTAGATATTTACCAATTTTGGCTAGATTGTCTATATCAATGAACTACTAAAAGAAATCGAAAATATCTAGACAAGATCAGTAACATCGGAGTTATGGCCCATGATTTTAAATATTCCATAGTTCTATAGAAGATATAGTCTTCATTTTGCATGTGATCCTTACAAAATTAAACGTTTTTTTCTTGGGCATATTTTACTTACTAATCAAAATATATTCTTCAAAGGAAAATTAGCGCAATAATCACGTGTGTGAAATTCATTCTAATAAAATGGGGATAACCATTTAGAACATTTAACATATATTCATGTCTTGACAGGAATTTAACAGATAACCATGCTAAGCGTTGCAATCTGGCACGATATGTGATACGAGAATGTCGTATCGTCGGCGACACGGTATCTCAAATGTTATCCCGGTTATAATGCAAGTACTTGAAGTATAGGTACAAAAATTCTCCCCTGTCAGCTCTAACTCATAGGACCGTGTTACGTAATGCTCCAATGGCGTCGTTTGTTGTAACGTTGTATGATGTCACGTTACTTCCAGACGCAAACTCGAACGTTAACCAATGGAATATCGCGTTACATTCTCGATGTCTTCGCCAACGCCACCATGAATTGAAATTGGCAGAGAAAGAAAGTATGTATGATGTTGGAACATTAAAGTGGTCTGCATTAAAATAGATAAAACTGAGCCTTTATTTTCAATCTGGTATGTGACTGGTTTTACGGTATGAAATTGTCGTACCGTTAAACCAATCACATACAGACGCGTCCTAGATTTTTCAGCATGGTCTCTTAATTTGTTGGGTCACGAAGTATGAAATAAGAACTACAATGAGTACATCTATATTTATTTTTAAATAATCAGCCTACAATGACGACTTGCACACTGCCAGAGAAACATACGTACCGTATATATAGAGAATATTAGTAAAAGGCACTGACATAATATTTTATTTATCATGTACATTATCGACATTTTCTGTATGAATTACTATTATTAATTATTTCGCAGAATGTTACGCTTATCGAGGACGCCGCCATGTTGTTGTTTCGTGTTTGTTTTCTGACGTCAGATAACGTTACGTACAATAAATGTCGAGGGATTCCGCATTGATTTGCTTTATTGGTCAGTGCCTAATATGCAACATTTATTAGGTCACCCCTTTATTAGGCCGAAAAGTGCATATCTGCATGATAAGTAATTATCTGCGAATAATTTCAACAACAAACTTAAACTATAGAGTGATTGACTTTTGTGATATGGATGGTTACCCTAGATATGTGTGCTGTAACAGTGCCACTGAAGCCGCTATATCTATGACCGAAAAACGTATACAGTTTGTGTCTTTGAATGAGAAGTTAACCCGAACACGGTCAATACAACCAGGGCATATCTGTATCGACATTAGTGAGTAGGGTAACAAGGTACCATGTACAAGTACAAAAGCGTTGCTATGAGCGATGATGGAGCCCAGATGTATGTGTGTGTAATGAAAGGTATCGTTTGTCCCGACAAAAAATTGAAACTGGTGTGGACATGCACTGATGATGCTTCAGGTTATGGTCGTCGTGTGTGCGTCGGGAATAAGAATAATGTATTTGTTTGTGATCGCACAACTGTACTACAGATCAGTCCTAATGGACAGAAGATTGGTGTTGTTATACAAAACGAAAATACATTAAGAAACATAAACTCAATATGTTATGACAGACTCCATTCCCGGTTGATAGTTACACAGTCAAATTGTGACACCATTACGGTATATAACCTTACTATTAGAAGTTAATCGTGTTAAAGTTTATTTCCGACAACAACGATATACGTGTTAGGCTAGAGAATGTAAAGTTTGACCT
Organism: Cyrtodaria siliqua; assembly: GCA_037043455.1. Lineage (NCBI taxonomy): Eukaryota > Metazoa > Mollusca > Bivalvia > Adapedonta > Hiatellidae > Cyrtodaria > Cyrtodaria siliqua. The sequence goes on from JAWPHD010002970.1 coordinate 192,601, forward strand.
TAAATCAATTGCAACAGAAATGGTTTTAACATTTTTATAATCAGCGAGGTGTCCTTAAGTTTCAAAAGGAAGTCGACCGTTTCGTTGTGGTCAAAAGTTGAAGATTGAACACAAAATCACTGAAAACTGGAATACTTGTTTTAAATATGATTAGTATTGCACGGTTAGGTGGCTGAAGTTATTAACAGTTATAGGATAGTATATTCATGTATATCAAAAAGAACAAAGTACATTAATTGGCGGCGCGCCTTGAGCGCGTAGCCTATATTTGTATTTGTTTTTTGATGCTGCATATGGAGAAGCACGTGACATATGGAGGAGCACGTGATTAAAAACGTTGGGGTTAAACACTGGTCAAAATGTTGGTGGTAAAAGACTGGCCATAAGATCTTGTTGTTGTATTGAAATTGGCGCTATGTCATAGGTCCATATATTAGGTAACTATTACAGCTACAACTTTGAAACTGTATACAGTTGTTCTACACCATAACATGACCCAGCATATCAGGTTTCATAATTCTGTGCTGCTTTCTGCCCTTTTTGAACTTAGTATATTGGTTAAGTTTTCCGTTAAGGTCCACTTTTTAGCCAGTATGTTTTTGGAAAAAAAAACGACTTATTGTCATCCCTAGATCGGCGTCTGCGTATTTGGTTAAATTTTATGTTAAGGTGCTCTTCTTTCAGTAACTGTAACAGATAAAGCTTTGAAACTTTGCTTGAGCATGCTATTTCCTGACGCAGGCCATGCAATACTGGTTTCCAACCAGGAAAAATCTCGTGATCAGCCCTACGTGGAACACACCTATGACAAAAACCAGTGGCAAACATTAAAAAAACAAAACTGTATGATATCTTACCCTACAAACCACTTCTTCCGAATACATCTCGACCTACCCCAGCCACTTGTTATAGTTCACATTTCACTGATCATATCAACTTCTTTTTTGATATTTTTTTTGCTTAATACAAACTCTACATTCTAAAAAATCTTCATAACATTCTAGAAATATATATCAACAGCAATTAATGCAAACACTTAAATATGTTTTGATTTGTTTTGATATCTTAAGTATGTGCCTTTGTTCTCAAGTTCCTATTGCTTACTGTTGCCATATACATTTTTATACTTTTTAAAATATTTCTACATTTTTGTTGCTATATAATAACAATTTGCAAATAAATACACATGTTTGTTTCCTCCTTTTGAAAACATTCTGCGCCGCCCTGATGTTTTGCATCAGTTTCTTCTTGTTTTGCATTTTGTGGAAAAACTATCAACCATTTTAGAATACAGGGGCGTAACGGAAGGTTTCATATTGGGGCATCCATAATTTTGTAACAACCATATAATACAACAACTATTTTTCCATAGTAATACCAGGGCTTTATATTTATCATCCCAGGTAATACATACTATACTGTATATCTATATATTACATTAGAACGTATGTACGTATTAACTGTTAAACATTCACTAATTAAATTATTTCGGCAGGTAGATTAGAATCTACCATCTTTGATAGAAATATGTCGACAAAACTGTTGATTCACCAAAATGACGCTTTGTGTACGATTTTCGTCAGAATTATTGGGGCTGGTCATGAAGGCGTTACGCCCCTGGAATAGTTATGCAATAAGAAGTTGTTATAGGATTTTTTCGTTAATCTGTAGCTGTTCTACACGACAGAAAAGCGCCCCAAAGGAACAGAGATTAAGAAATGCCATTTTGTGTGTAGGGCAGGGGTGCGGGTTGGCGATTGCAGCAATTTTCAGCAAAATGTAATTCTCGTTGCAATATATTAAAGGGGGTTAAAGGTTCTTAAAGTTGTTTATTATATCCATGTTTATGGAGAAACAAATTGGAATGAATGTTAGGGGAAAATAAACAACGCAAGCTTAAAAACGCTGATTTTCAGCTCTACTGGCCAAAGACCAAACTTTGCCAGGGTCTTTATATTAATGAAAGCTCGGACAAGTTAAAAACCCAGCAATATCGGATTAGTTTCACTGGAATTATGGCCCTTGATTTGCTGAAAAATGCCATAGTCTGCCTTGTGAACACTCTAACACATTCATTTATCATGTGACCATTATCAAACGTACAAAGCGTGTTATCATCAATTAAAGCTCGGACAAGTTCGAAAACCAGGAAGATCGGATCAGTGAAACCATAGATATGGCCTTTGTTTTGTCTGAAAAATGGTATGTTTTTCCCTTTGAAGACTCTAGCACCTTCATTTATTGCTTGGTCTTTGCCAAACTTGCAAAGAAATGGTAATATCAATGAAAGCTCGGTCAAGTTCGAAAAACAGCCAGATCAGATCAGTAACACTGGAGTTGTGGCCATTGTTTTGCAGAATTAAAATCATTTTCTGCATTGTGAACACTCTAGCAACTTCATTTATTATTTGATTTTTACCAAACTTTGTCAGTGGATTTATATCAATGAAGCTCTGAAAAGTTTGAAAACCAGCCACCTCGGATTAGTAACATCAGAGTTATGTCCCTTGTTTATCTGAAAAATACCATTTTATGCCTTGTGATCACTCTAGCACCTTCATTTATTATTTGATATTTATCAAACTTAGCGTGAATATTAATATTAATGAAAGCTCGAGCAAGTTAAAAATCACAAAAAAATAATCTTGTCCAGATGTGAATGAATACGATTCTAGTTTTGTATTTCACCTCTAACATGTCTAACACCGTAATACGAATGCCCAAATTCATTTAGGGACTCGAGCCACAACATATAAAAAACTGGTTTTGACCTCCTGCATAAAGGGACGCCTCTACATGGGTACAACATTGGAAACTTTCAGTAATTTACTACTACGTGTTTCTTGCCCTGTCCGATCTTTTTATATTTCTTGTGACGTTAATTCCTTCTATACCATTTGAGATTTCGAGTTCATGTTTGGTGTATTTCTTAGTTAAGGATTTGTAGATGCGCAATACGTTTTCATATTTTGGCTCCATCTCCTTACTCGGGGGAGTGGGGATCTGATTCTAATTTTGTATGATCATATAGGGACTCGAGGCACAACTTTTATAAAACAGTGTTTCAGCCTTATCATACTTACTCCTTCTTTTCCCTTTGAGATGGCAAGTTCTTGTATGGTGTTTTACTTAGTATGTCTAGATAAAGTGTAATGTCACGGATTTTGCGGGTAATCGGGTCAAAAGCCACAAGAAAATCCGTATCTTTCCCAAATGTGAATAGTTATGATTTAAATTTGGTATGTCATTGATGGACTCGAGGCACAACTTTTATAAAACAGTGTTTCAGCATTATCATACTTACTCCTTCTTTTCCCTTTGAGATGGCAAGTTCTTGTATGGTGTTTTACTTAGTATGTCTAGATAAAGTGTAATGTCACGGATTTTGCGGGTAATCGGGTCAAAAACCACAAGAAAATCAATATCTTTCCCAAATGTGAATAGTTATGATTTAAATTTGGTATGTCATTGATGGACTCGAGGCACAACATATATAAAATGGGGTTTGACCTCCTGCATAAAGCGGCCCCTCTACAGCGGTACAACTTTGGGGGCTTACTGTAATTTACTATTACATAGTTCTGCCTTGTCACGCTAACGTCTTTCATACCCTATGAGATATCAAGTTCATGTGTGGTGTTTCTTAGTTAAGCATGTGTAGATGCGCAATACAATTTAGTATTTTGGCTCCATTCACTGGCATCCCCAAGTGGGTATCCAGCAAAAAAAACACAAAAAAAGGCATATCGTGTCCAAATGTGAATGCATTTGATTTTAATTTTGTATGGTCATTTAGGGAGTTTCACCTCCTGCATAAAGCGCCCCTCTACGAGGTATAACTTGGGGAAATTGCAGTAATTTACTTTTACGAAAGTTCTCTATACCCTTTGAGATTTCAAGTTCATGTATTTGTATTTCTTAGTTAAGGATGTGCAGAATTTCGTTTTGGCTCCGGTAAAAAAAAGCATAACATGTCCAAATGTGAATGCATTTAATTCTAATTTGGTATGGTAATTTAGGGACTCCACAACATATACAAAACGGTATTTGTCCTCCTGTGTAAAGGGGTCCCTCTACATAGGTACAGCTTGCGGTAATTTATATGTTTGACTGCCATTTTGCTCAGTACAGGGCAAAAGGTTTTGTCATAAGTGCTACAGCAACTATTTTACCCCAACCCCCACCCCAACCACAGAATCCATACAGCCAGAACACCGATACAGGCCCTCTTGTGTCTCTTGTTGGTATATTTATGAAACTGTCATATAAACTTAAAACGGAAGTTGATAAAGTAGTGTCTTTATTTCTTAAAGTGTTAAGCAAATGTATATTATTTATTATCAAGATAATATTTATTACATATGTTTGCCATACATTGTTTACTGTGCTTAACAATACATTATGCACTATGATTTACACGATGTAATTTCTTACGCCACATAAACCAGCAAGTCATACTAGGTTAAAGCAAGCTATACAGAACACCGGTCAGTATGGCTCCTCCGTCTACTGTAGTTAATATAAAGTTTACAGATCAGCAGACACTACGGCTACATCTACTGTAGTTAATATAAAGTTTACAGAACACCGGTCAGTATGGCTCCGTCTACTGTAGTTAATATACAGTTTACAGAACAGCAGACACTACGGCTACATCTACAGTAGTTAATATAAAGTTTTATAAAACAAATATGCCGGACAGTATTGCTCCGTCAACTGGAACTAAAGTCCCACTGATCATGGCCGCTTTGTCGCTTAACAGAAACATGACAGCGTTCACGACATCTTCGATTTCTGAAAGAGAATGACGTCAACATCACTTGTATTGCCAAAATAACTACCAGTAGATGAGGCTGAAATTTGGAGGTAGGATAATCAATTGAGGTGCAGCTGATGCTGAACTTTGAATCCATATACATGATTATATAATAAAAAAGAAGGTCACTCCGATTCACATTTGTATAACTGAATATATGTTTATAGAATGCATCAAACATGCACACATTTTATTGGAACTACGGTATGTATCACACGTAAACAACACGATATGGATGCACGATGACTTTTGCAGACATGAATTAAATCTATTATTTAACTGTCGGACATTAGCAGGAATTATTTTACCAAATGAAGGGTGTGAAAAAACATGTCTTTACTCTCGTGAAACAAAACCAACACAACTCTAAATTCGTGAAATAAACCACCACGCCTCTCATCAAGTGACAATACAATACGCCTCACATCTCGTAAAGAAAATCTCCTGATAACCAAACGTATCCGTTAAAGCAATTCATATACAAGTATACACAAAAGGCAAACAGGAAATGTAGCTTTCACAGAACGGAGTCAACCAATTAGACGCTTTCGAAGCAAACAGCATGCACATGGATAAATCCTCATTTAGTAGCAAAGGGAGTTAAGATACAACAAACCTTTCCTCTAACCTTAGTGTCATCCAAGTTAAACGGGACAGTGTAAACAAGGGATTCGATTCCACGCCTGGCTGTATCCTCTTGCACACTCGGTAGTATTCATAGTCGACACAATTAAAACACAAATATGATCAACTATTGAAAATAAATAAATATAACAAGGGAGTACACCCTGATAAAACCGGATGCAGCAGAATGAATAAAAAATAACGTTGAATCGGAAGTTTCTTTAGCTGTCCCCTATTGTTATGTCATTTTTGAGTAGACTTTCGTCTACGGTCGCTCGCGAGTAGATTAGTACACATTGGCTCTTAACCAATCAAAAGCGGAGGGTTTTTAAGAAATGTTGATAAGGAAGAAAATTTGATTCGGTCGTTGTTCATGCGTGCAACCCTAGATAACTGTGTCACCTGGAGGAGGCTAACCAGGACATGCTCAACTTAGGAAAAGACCCGCAAAATTCGAATAACATTACAGTGTAAACAACGAAGCTATCGAAACACACGCATTTACAACAACAATTACTCATGGTTAACAGAGGCGTCCCGGTACGCTTTGGAAATATCAGCTGAAAATTGGGCACCAATGGTAAACCCGTACACTAAACCAACCCTTTGAATGTGGATACAATGTAGTACATTACTGCTGTATAGATTTCCTCTATGATTGTTCCTACGTGTAAACATATCGAAATTACCAAGAGGTTATTCTATTCCGTACACGTGGTCGCATAGTATGACATTTGGCATAAATAAATAGGAAATGGTAAATTATCTATGTAAATTTGATATTGGCAACATAAACACGCAGGGAATTTGGTTTGCCCCTGCCATGCTTTTCTTTTGACAAAATCCTTTCTCTGTCTACGTATATAGTTATAGATGTATAACCCACGGTACTGATCTTCCACCCGATGACAATAACGTATACATACCTGTAAATACAATTAAATATATCCGTTTTTAAAAAAATAACCTGAATTTCTATTGAAATAGATCTGCTATTACGTTAAACACTTTGATTTAATTGCAAATTGGATCTATATTTTGTAAACTGTTTACCTGTAAGTCGCCCAAGTGGTGTTTTGAACGTCATGCCTGCCTGAGCTTCAGGGGTACTGACCATACCTGGACCAACAGTATTAACACGGATCTAGGATGTACACAGATTATGATTACGTCACTAACCTTCCAGGACATGATACATACTTGTCTGCTTTAAACTGGTCCGGCAAAAAACATGTTATCCTTTTTATTTAAACGGACCTTTTAGCAACACCAAGGCAGTGCCCTGATTTATTTTTATAACACCTGTATGACTGAGGACTATATCAACTGAATTGTTAAATGTTAAACAATGCTTACAAATCATAGATTGTTCATATCGTATAGCTACTTACATTATTCGGTCCAAGCTCAAGTGCCATGGTCATCGACAGCATATGTAATGCTGCCTTGCTACAACAGTACGCTGACGCGTCTGTGAGAGCGGTCTTGCTGCCAATACTTCCAATGTTCACGACAGCACCTCCTCTACCACTGGATACCATACTGTTAGCTACAACCTGAATTTATCATATTACATCAGTGAAATACATATGCAAATGGACGCCGTTCGGTTTTTTCCGGTCAGCTCGGCATATAAGTAAATTGTCCCGTCCATTTCCGTAATCGTTAAAAACACCGGATTACGGAAATCGACGAGGTAGTTCCTTGTTCGGTGTTGCACCGATAAGACTGAATCAACAAACGACGTCATCATACAAACATATGACGTCATCGTACAAACATACGATGTCGCCATACGACGACTTCTACGGTGATGTTATTTACAAAATTTTCTTGGGGGAGGTCCCCCAAACATCCACCGGCGGTAGAGGGTTTTCCCCTCATAACCCCCTCCCAACCTACCCCCCACCCCCACTCGCAGCGTCGCTGCTCGGTTCGCAGCTACTCTTCTCATATCTGGCGTACATTTCCAAATTCTCCAGGTACGCCACTGACCTGACCGGACTGATTGTGGACCCTATGATGACGTCTACCTACTTTAAAAGATTTATATATAGGGACTTTTGATTTTACAACAGGAAATTCTGCTTCATTGTATAATTATATTGTATGTATATAACCATGTGTGTGAGTTACATGTTTCTTCATTTGATGGCCTCAAGGCAAAACAATTGTTGTAAATTGATTGAGTTACCATCATCAAATAAAGCATTTATTATTATTATTATTATTATTATTATTATACGGTAGCGTTTGATTTTTGTCTTAAATATTATCCTGTCGTACTTTTAACGGTTTGCTGTGGCTTCTGCCAATTCATCGAGTACTTGCTTTGTGGCTTTCTATGCTTTTTCAGTATTCATATATGCATGATCATTTACGTGTTAGACTTATATTCCCTAGAGCAAACTGTCCAATTATCGACACCTTAAGCTCAAAGTATTCATACATTGTCGATTTCATAAACATTTTACCAGTAATAATGTAACATTGCATGATATCCATTGGTTGATTAATCATAATATCTCTTTCTTACCAGTATAATTGACCAATCACGTCAGGATTTTCTTTCATTCAACAACGTCCGTTTTATCGACACATTTTGCTTAATATCGACACAGTCATCTAATTATTGACCCCCTTCGTAACATTCAAACAAGATCTTCTCGTCATTTACTGAAATGGCATTTTACCTGTGACAATTTACTCAATCACTGGTCAAGTCCTAGCCCGGTGCAGGATAGGGCATACACGTTACTCATTCATATTTATTACAAGAAATTACCAGAATGTATACCCTGCTTTCCACCGACATCTTGTTGGAATGTGTAGACTTTGACCCTATTCGTCAAAGGTACTTCAGTGTTAATACTATGAAAGAGTTATTTGATACTATTGATTTTAGTATTGTTTTAGATTTCCTGAAAAAAATCAGACTATATAAATAATTATAATATGTTCTTATATATATTTACTTGCTTATGTACCAGTTGACGGGCATTTGTTGACTTACATACTATTATATAGTTTATATTACTACCATATCATACCTTATTTGTAAATAGTTTTATCTTTATATAATTACATTAATTTTTAATTACTACTTCATTTCTTAATCTTTCATCAGGTTTGCGCACAATATGACCTATTTATGTATCGACGTGCCGTAAAACTCCATTCAAAATCATTCATTCATTCATTTATTCTTCATCTAAAACAATCAAAACGCTGGGCCCGTATTCATAAAGCAACTTAAGTGGGAAATATTACTTAAGTCAAAGTTTAAGATTTTTACATATTTTTAAATATCCTCAGGGACATTACAAAAAACGCATCTATTTTAAGATACATATTTAGATGAAGGTTTTACTTATCCATAACCTTAGTGAAAATATTAAGAAAACGTCTTAAATTGATAGAAAAAGATTATTGAAAAACTTGATAAAATTTGAATTAAGTTACGATTTTGCTCAGAGACTGGTGTTGGTCTCGGGCTAAAACGTTATTGACAGCGGGAAGCCAGATTCGTCCGCATTAAAAACGTGTCTAGAGTGTTTTAGTAGCTGATCGTATCCAGGTATGTCCTTCTTAAGGAAGTTATAAACCCCACCAAACCAACCTGTCATCATATCAATTCAATGTGCACTTTAGAACGTTCATGCCCAAGACAGCTCAGGGTTACGCGTCTGGAAGGAATATTCGTCCGCATCAAAAACGTGTCGAGGTTTTTTTAATAGCTGATCGTATCCAGGTATGTCCTTCTTAAGGAAGTTATAAACCCCACCAAACCAACCTGTCATCATATCAATGTGCACTTTAGAACGTTTATGCTCAAGACTCATTTGTGTTCTCACCGACAGCTCAGGGTTACGCGTCTGGAAGGAGTATTCGTCCGCATCAAAAACGTGTCGAGGGTTTTTTAATAGCTGATCGTATCAAGGTATGTCATTCTTAAGGAAGTTATAAACCCCACCGAACCAACTTGTTATCATATCAATGTTTACTTTAGAACGTTCATGCCCAACGTTCATGTTCTCACCGACAGCTCAGGGTTACGCATCTGGAAGGAGTTTAGACGTGATAATCATGGCTTTTGTGGTAATATGTACCATCTATGGTACCATAAGAGTTGTGATTCTTGAACTAGAAGAGGCCAAACCACTAAATTAATATACAGGTGGGTTATTTGGAAATGGGAAAGGTATACCGTAAATGTCAAGGATACGCATGACATCCTTAAAGAATTCACGTTTGGTTAGGGATTGCACATTTCTGACATGAGCTGAGCATAAGAGACTAACGTATCCTCCTCCCCTTTGGTCAATATTGGCGCCGTCCTGTCCTAGTATGTGTTTCTGGGACCCTTCCAGCAAGTTATGTAATAATGTCATCCCTGGTACACAATAAGCCTTTGCTGCAGCTTTTCTACTCATCGCCCCTTGGCGGACAGCCTGTACAGCGGCATAGCGTGGTATTCTCAAATACTCACGTGCGTAACATTGAATTTAGTCTAAAAATTAAACGCTAGAGTAGGTGTCTATGAGAGATAGAGAGAAAGGGAGAGAGAGAGAGAGAGATGGAGGGAGAGAGAGAAAGAGAGAGAGAGAGAAAAACTCAAATTGTCCAGCGGGATGGGGTATAGAGGGTGCCACCCCCATCCCGCCCCTATGAGCCATTAAGTCCGGTGAGTATTTAACCTCTTTCTTTATATTAATATAGCATGCAAAACAATTGCGAAATGTTCAAACCTATCTTAAATGAATATGTGTTATGAAGGTGTCGATAGAAAGAAAGTTATATACAATTATATTCCTATTTTTCGACACCCTTAAATTATATTTGGATAAGATCAACTATATTTAAGCAATGTTTTGAAACACATTACTGGTCAAGTTCGAACTAAAACATCTTGGAGAAATAAAATTCTTTGAAGAATTAAAAAAAAATCACATATCACTCGTCTTAACTCAATTGATAATTTTCGACGATTAAAGTTTGAAGAACCGTAGCTTCCGATAATAACACTCAAAATGGTGCGCGATCACATGATACATGAGGAAAGTGATTAATGATGATGTAATAGATCAGAAAATCCCTTAAAACAAAGTTAAGGAGAGATTACATGGGAGTGTCGATGTTGGGAAGGTGTCGATGTTAGGCTACATTACATTACTGCTGCCTTGTTTGTTAGAGAAGAATACCTCGCAAAGATATCTTTATTAATACTGTCCTATTTTATTGACATGACAATACGATAAGAGCGTTTTGTACACCCTAGAACCTGGTATAAACCCCCAGCGTTTTTTTGCCCCATATTGACAACCCTTTAATGTTTATGATGTCATATCTTGCCTTTTATTTATCTTTCTAATTGTTGTTTGTTTCTGTGAATTGTGTTTGGTTGACTTTGGTCCTTGAATGCTACATTTCCTGTTCGACTTTTTTAATATACTTTTATATATGGGTAATAACTGTTGGCTATGATGCTTTTTTGAGTCTGCTACTTTTCTCTATTGTTTGTATTTGTTGCTTTCAATGGATCCACTTTCCAGTATTTATTGACATTCACACTAGCGTTTGTGTTGCACACACACTAGTGCTGCGTTGCGGCCGTAAAATGACTACAAATCAGTAGTGTTATAATTTACTGGTCTTTTGGGATAATCAAGCCCATTATGTGTTGCTTTAAAGCAGAATATAGTTTAAGTCGGTGCTAGAGGAGTGAGAGGTATTGCCTCTTATAATTACTTCTCATTAACAGACTCCATAATACCGAGTCTGCTACTTTTCTCTCATGTTTGTGTTTGTTGTTTCCAAGGGATCACTTTTTCAGTATTAATTAATAGAATCTCAAACTGGTGTTTACTTAATACTGAATTTACTCTTTGGATACAATTATATAATGTGAGGCTCCGTTGGAATAAAAATTATATGATGCTCGGCACAGCCACACATCATACATTTTTACCCAACTCGTTTAATAAATTCAATATTAAACAGGCACTGACGTATTTATCTGCCGTTAAAGTGCGAAAAGAAGTAAAACAAAGGAATATATTTAAAAGAAATTGTTGCACACAGTGTGCAGATCCTTGTTTACTATTACATATACTGTTTCAAATAGTGGTTTGAAATAAGTAACCCACCTGTGCTATGTTAAATGCAGCTAAATAGTTGATAGTGGTAACACTGAAATAAAAACAAAGCAATACTTCTTTATGAATATAAGACTGAATTGGATTTTATAGTCGCACCAACAGCTAAGGTCATACGGCGACTTTTCAGCTTCCATTGGTGGAGTTGACCCCAGGTGCCTCCCCGGGTAATTTTTGTGTACGGGTGGGCACCTGGGTAGAACCACCGACGTTCCGCAAGCCAGCTGGATAGCTTCTGCAAAATCATTTAGTACCTTCTTTTAGCTTTCTAGGCTATTGTTTTTTTTTTGTATTTATATATACACGAGCATCTTTGTGTTTTACTTATATTGCCTATTAATGCTGCCTTGTTGGTTAGAGAATAGTTCATGGCGGGGATTTCTTTATTAACACTGTCTCGTTTCATTGGGTTGACAGTAAGGTAAGTGTGAGGTTTGGTGCACCCTAGAACCTGGTTTAAACCCCCAGCTGCCTTTTTTGCCACTGACCGTTCCAAGGCGGTAGCCCTATTATCAACCCTTTGTGATTGTGATGTCTTATTTGGCCTTTTATTCATCTTTAAATTTGTGTTCTTTGTTTCTATGTGTGCTTGTGGTTGACTGTCGTCATTGAAAGCTGCTTTTCCTGTTCGATTTTATATCTTTATTTCATACCTTACTATAAATAGTTACACAATTCAGTAGAAAAACAATGATTATCAGTCCTTTTTCGAAATCAATAATCGGCACTGTGCCATTATGGATTTTGGAAAATCGGCACAGTAGCGACAGACTGTCCGCACGCGATGACGTCGACGTCATCAATCAACATGACTTCAACGTCATCAACATACAGCGCAGGAGCGGATGTTGAAATCTCGACTGCAGTTTTCACAGCCCAGTAAATATTGTTTTCAATAAATCATTATAGATCTAGTGACAGACGTGGTTTTTAAAAACAGACAGGGCAGAAAACTGATTTTAAAGTAGTTTATTAATCTAACATACGTAATTCATTTATTTGCAAAACAATTGTTAGTAGACTACTTATATGTTTAAATCGTACCGTTTTGTTCTTCTTCTCCATTTATAGTAAGGTATGTAATAAAAAGGCAAATATACGGCCGTGGTGTGCCTTTTGTCGATAATGGAACACCTAGTGCATGGCCCTCGGGCTAAAGCCCTCGGGCCATTACGACACTAGGTGTGCCATTATCGACAAAAGGCACACCATGGCCGTATATTAACCTCTAAATATTTCCTCACATAAAGATTCATAGTCCGATGAGGACTCAAACACACAGCGGCTAGAGGCAAGTGAATTCAAGTCAGAGACTCTGACTACTCGGCCACGGAATGAATATGAGATATGTTGAACTCGTGTTATACATTTTCTTAACTCAAAGTAGACTGATACTGTTCTTTAGACGTCAAAAGAGATACAAAAGTCGAACAAAAAATAACGCAGTCAAACCAAATTGTATGTTGAATTGAATTGGATTGGATTTTTACAGTCGCACCGACAGCTAAGGTCATATGGCGACTTTCCAGCTTCCTCTAATTGAGGAAGACCACAGGTGCCGCAATTTTCGTGCACGTGCCGGGGTAGACCTACCGACATTTCGCAAGCCAGCTGGATAGCTTCTTCACATAAATATGCATTGTCACATGACGGCTCGAACACACAGTGATGAGGGGCAAGTGATTTCAAGACAGACACTCTAACCACTCGGCCAGGGTATGAATATGAGGTATGTTGAACTCGTGTTAGATATGAGCTTAACTTAAATATATTGAAACGTTTACATTGACGTCAAAAGAGATACAAAAGTTGAACAAGATAACGCAGTCAAATCAAAACACGCATTACAAATACACTACTATAACGAACCAAAGTACGCTACATCACGAACAGAAGAGTTTGCAACAAGGGTACCGCCTTGAAACGATCCGTGACAAAATCCGGTGCACCAAATTTCACTCTACCTAGTGCCATATACCTTGGTGGCATTAATATGTGAAATGCGGATATAATTAAGACAAAATGATGGTCCTTTATATTCACTCATCATGGTGTCGTACCAGTTGAACGGGATAGTGCAAAGAAGAAATCTCATTTAGGCTGTATCTTTAAAAGATTAACAAGCTTGGCAGCATTAATAGACGATATAATAGGATGATCTTTTATATATGGACATAATAAAGAAAAGCATTGAACGACACATAGTAAGTACTCATTGACTTCGTAAAAACAGGAGCAAGAGAATACACCGTCAAGGGCACGCCAAGACACGACTGAAGACTAAAATTAACTGTTACCTTTCTTTTCAGAAAATTTGTAAGCGAAATCGTAGGGTCAACAGTCTGTCAATTCATCGTACAATGAAAGAGGAATGCATAGTGGCAAACTGTAAATGGGTGAACCACTAAACATGCAGTGCGATGTAAGAGGATAGTGTCATAATCTTTATATATATAGGTAGAAATAGTTGTGAATTACCAAGGACAGATAACCTTCGGACGAACTACGGCAGGGCGCCTAGCTATGACGAGATACACAGAAATCAAGCGTATGCATTCACTTCCTAAAAAGGATAGCTGCAACACACGCTGATGAACTGTATCTCTACATCATATCCCACTCGTCTGGCACAATTAACATATACACGCATTCAAACATACAATTATATGTCAGATGAGTGGGCCACATTTAAGCATTCTATCACACACAGCTGTATTGAGACAGTGACATTGAAAGGTGCCGGATCTTGGGAAAACTGTGAATTCAGTAAATATATTAAAAGGAGATAATTTGAACTCACTACGGCAACTTTCGAAGTTTGGGATCTCGTAAGAGATTCACGTTCAAAAAGCAGAATTACATATAGTGAGAAATATTTGTGAACTAACAAGTACAGACAACCTTCGGACGAACTACGGCAGAGCGACTAGCTATGTCGAGATACACAGAAATCAAGCCTATGCATTCACTTCCTAAAAAGGATAGCTGCAACACACGCTGATGAACTGTAACCCACTCGTCTGGACGCACAATTAACATATAGACGCAATCAAACATACACTTATAGCTCATATGAGTGGGCCTTATTTAAGCATTCTACCACACACAGCTATATGGAGACAGTGACAATGAAAGGTGCCGGATCTTGGGGATACTGTGAATTCAGTAAATATATTAAAGGGAGATAATTTTAACTCACTACGGCAACTTTCGAAATTTGGGATCTCGTAAGAGGTTCACGTTCACAAAGCAGAATTATATATATGGATAAATATTTGTGAACTACCAAGGACAGAAAACATTCGGACAAACTACAGCAGGACGCCTAGCTATGACGAGATACACAGAAATCAAGCATATGCATTCACTTGAACGAGTGAAAATATTTAAGTTTTCTCACTTTGAGATGAAAATAAATCCTATATTCACGACAAACCAACAGCTGCATGACGTCATTTTGAGTGAAAATATTTTCACTTGTGAAATATAAACAATGAAAATATAGGGTTTTATTTTAATCATAAAATCCACTATTTCACGGGAAAGTTTATAATAATAATTTACGTGTCTTCTAGTGCTTTATTTGATGTAATTTCTGATATAAATGTTTATTATTATTTAACGTTAGACTTACTCATATAGGTATTCTTTTGTTGTTTCCAAGAACGATTGAACCTCTACCATTCCCGCGTTGTTGACAAGCAGGTCAACCTCACCGATATCTTCCACAACTTTCCTGGTTATTTCCCAGTCTGCGATGTCCACACTAAATGTGGTAATTGAAGGGCTCTACAGCAACACACATACATGTATTATTAAGGGTTATATTATTGATTTCTTTTTAATTTTGATTATTACTGTATGTGAAGCTTTAAGTTGTGTGTGCAACAATTGGTAGCATGAGTACTTGTCTATATTTACTAGCTAGAACTGGTCTCTGGGCAATTGTCCGTATGATTGGTTTCACAAGTTTCACAAGTATCTGCATGATGCATTACTTTGACTGCGCTCACTACCAACATCAAATACATGTCAATTGGGCAGTTATTAGAAGTCATGTATAGGAACAGGTTGTGACACACGTTGTATTTAATGTAAGTAAATAAATACTGAAAAGGGGATCCGCTGGAAGCAACAAACACAAACAAGAGATAAAAGCAGCAGACTCGGTTTTATTGAGTCTTTTCATGAGGGGTAATGTAAGCGATATTCTACTTCAAAGCAACAAAACAAAGATTGGGCTTGATGATTCCAAAGGACCAGTAAGTAATAACACTACTGATCTGTAGTCGGGGCGACCTTTTACGCCTGCCACACATCACTAAGCAAACGTTTGTATGAATGTCAACAAATACTGAAAAGGGGATCCCTGGGAAGCAACAAAAACAAACAAGAGATAAAAGTAGCAGACTCGGTTTTATTGAGTCTGTTCATGAGGGGTAATGTAAAGTGCAACACCTATCACGCCTCCTAGCACCGGCTTAAGCCATATTCGACTTTAAAGCTGCAAAGAGTGGGCTTGATGATCCCAAAGGACCAGTAAGTAATACCACTACTGATTTGTAGTCGGGGCGACTTTTTACGGCCGCCACATAGCACTAAACAAACGCTAGTGGGAATGTCAATAAATATTGATAAGTTTCTTATATGCATTTGACGTATTTAAACAACAGTGGTATGTGCATGTTTTTAGAAGTTCTGATTAGTGTTTAACACTCCAAATGATTGTGGAAAGAAAGTTGTGGGGGATAAATATTTACTTGAATAAGTTAATACCAATATTTTTATGTAAAGAGTGACACTTGTAAAGCGTAATCTCTTGTTTTGAGGAATTGTTATTTAGAAAGATATAAATAAAAGGTTGGCATATTGTCAACAGTGTTCTAATTATTTTCTTTAAAGTAATTATCTCGCCAACAACAGCCACAATTTACAACATATGTACACCCTTTCTAAACTTACTGATTATGATATATATATATAACTTACATATTGTGAGTATCCAAACTATATGGACACAATAGAAACGGTTCTAACCTTCCGTGCCAAACCCCAAAACTGGATCGTTGAATTTTGCCTTTTTTATTTTTAAGTCCAGCCCCCATTAGGCGACACATGTGAATCCACGGATTTCTTGTTAAATAAATGGACAATTCTATGGACAAATTTATTTAACATAAAAAACAAAACATCTTAGAGTAAAATTTCACTAAACTTTTCGAAAACAAAGGGCACTATTTCTGCCAAATAAATATTGTTTCTGATATTATGTTCACATCAATAGTGTTGCATTAATGTCATCTATTATATTATTGACAATGTTCATGCCTATAATATGCATTTGGATGAAAATGTCTATTCATCATACCCCATTAGTCCTTATACGTCATACTAGTTAATCCGAGTCTCATAAAATTGAAAGATTGAAAGTAGGATAATAAATGTAGGTCGCATTACATTTACTTTATTAACAACAAATCAAATTGTATTTGCATACTGGTTTGCAAGTTTATATCTTGCATCGCCACAAAACAAACAAAAATGACCGATGATTGCAAACTATTGAAAAACAAAACAGCGAAACTAGGTTTGATGTTCTAACTGGTAAATATTACAGTGGAAAGGTTTGGATGACGTACTTCTCCGGGGTTTAGTTTAAATTGGACTGTAAAAGCAACAAATTGTCCGAAATCTTTGAAATTTATCAAAAATGCATACAGTTTGTGAGAAAATGACCTAAACGCAAAACTTGAATGTTGCCGCCGCCGCCGCTGGAAAAGGCGAGACAAAAAATGGCACACGAATTTCAAATTTCAAAGTCAATCATTGTAAAAAAACAAGCTATTCTTTCAATGGCATGTTCTTTCAAAATAATCTCAATGCTATAGTATGGTGGCACTGACCGGTTTTAATTGCCAACTATTATAAATGGCAACTATATTTTTGGATGTATTAAACACAACTGAGTGACTGTTGTGAATAGGAACATGGCAACACAAGAGTAATTTATTATTATATTCCTATAAAAACAGCACAAACTAAATAATAACACATGAATACGATCAAATTACCTGTTTATCCGAATGTTTCACCATACAGCATGTTTCAATTTACAATTCACCTGCATGCTTTTCATGTGTATCATGTGCGTGTGTTGAAGACACATGGCGTATAAAGAAAATTTAATTTTTAACAATGGTATACTTCGAATTGTGCATGGCTTACTTTATTTAGAAATGATGTCTCGTGTTCCATTTTTAGATAAATGGACAATACTATGGACAAATTTATTTAACATAAAAAACAAAACAGAGTAAAAATGCACTAAACTTTTCGAATATAAAGGGCACTATTTCTGCCAAATAAATATTGTTTCTGATATTATGTTCACATCAATAGTGTTGAATTACTGTCATCTATTATATCATTGACATTGTTCATGCCTATAATATGAATTTGGATGAAAATGTCAATTAACCATACACCATCCATTTTGGATTTTCTTTTCAAAGATGGCTGACCAATAGCCCTTAATGCAATTACTTGCAAACAAGTATGCAAATATAATTTGATTTGTAGTTAACAAAGTAAATGTAATGCGACCTACATTTATTATCCTACTTTTAATCGTTCAATTTTATGAGACTCGGATTAACTAGTATGACGTATAATGCAATTATGTGCCCACCCCCCACCAACCCCACCAA
Source organism: Cyrtodaria siliqua (assembly GCA_037043455.1). Taxonomy (NCBI): domain Eukaryota; kingdom Metazoa; phylum Mollusca; class Bivalvia; order Adapedonta; family Hiatellidae; genus Cyrtodaria; species Cyrtodaria siliqua. The sequence continues at coordinate 210,903 of JAWPHD010002970.1, forward strand.
CCCCACCACACACCTGACCCTTTCTTACCTTGCAATCTACACCGTAAACAGTTACACGTATCGGTAAATTGTCTCCTACTTTCAATCTTTCAATTTTATGAGACTAACTAGTATGACGTATAATGCAATTACTTGCAAACCAGTATGCAAATATAATTTGATTTGTTGTTAATAAACTAAATGTAATGCGACCTACATTTATTTTCCTACTTTCAATCGTTCAATTTTATCCGACTCGGATTAACTAGTATGACGTATAATGCAATTATGTGCCCCCACCCCCACCACCCACCACAACCACACACTAACTGGATACGTTGATGGTGCCTAATTGTGGACATTTCATTTAAAGGTTACACATTAACAATTAACGTAATACATATCAGCTCTGCTTTTTTTTATGGTAATCCTTGTACATGTATATGTATATGTTACAATTTTCAGGTTGTGAAAACCTTATGAAACGTAAAGTATTGATACCTCTCCCACCTCCCGTTACCAATGCTTTCTTTCCGGTGAAACGAATGTCCATTTTTCTTCAATGTAGTGCAAATATCCTATTTATACAGATCTGGAAAAAAAGCGAACAAACTGCTAGCTTCAAAGACTGTAATGCGTATAATTGCCTTAAATGAGATATAGGGTCCTATCGAAACCACATCGTCCAGACGCAATGGCATCGTAGGTCCGCACTTTAAAACTCCATGTATAGCTACATGTGTGACAAACGTTATTGCTCCAAAGACTTACAAGTTTTACATGTTTAACATTATATTTTGCTACAAAGACCTACATGTTTTATATCTGACATTTAGGCCGGTATTCGGGCATCTTTTCATCCCATTATTCGATTGATATAAGAATTGTTCATTGGGTATCCGGTGAAGATAGGGAATTCTAACACGAGGTACACTGGTAGCATAATAATGTACAGATTATTTAGTTTTGCCTGGGACTCGAATAAACAACCTTTTAATTTACATTTAGGCTTCCATCACTGAACTATAGAGACTCGATATATGTCGTATCATGTATCATGCAAAATAACTTCACATATTTGAACGCACCTCACTACGTATCAGCAATCCACATATAAATTAACTTTACGTTGGGTAATTCTGTATTTTATCAAGTATTGTAATCAAAATGTCCGTCTCAAAATAACGGTATCTCCATTTGTTATTTAGCGGTTGATTATGTCTTGCCAATCTCTACCCAGAGTCATTCGCCTCTTGACTGTGTCAACGTCAAAGAAAGTATGGCGAACAGCTAGGTAACGTGATTATTCAAAAAAGGTTATGACGATGTTTATAATAAATCCTCTTGCGTGATCCGCAAAGATAAAATATAGACCTATATTCAATATTTTCAAATTGTTTTTCTATGAGTTAATTGTTTTTAGTAATTTTCTGCTATCGAGCTTCGGTTTGAAATGTTTACATATGCGTATCGATTGAGGAGACCTAAGTACGTATTATTTTTGTAGTAAAATAGTCCTATTTTTGTAGTAAAATGGTCCTGATTAGAACGAAATTGTTTTCCTGAATTATTTCAAATCTTGCAACATCTAATTTGCAGATATTTTGAAAATTATATTTACACAAGAAATAAATAAGTTTTAGGCAAAAGTATTCCAATTTAATAGGTTTTACCAAAATCTAGTAATTTAGTAGTTAGCAGAGATATATCTGAGTGCAAGGAACGATACTTGTCCGTGGAGATTGATGTTTTGCGTGTGTCAGCGCTAGTTATTGAGTAATGCCTATGCAGTGTTAGAAATGCTACACACTACCAACAAATACAATTGGTGAATAAATCAAATCTTCATACATTAAAGAACAAATAAAGGCGCAAGTTTACCTCTTCAAATCCCATTCCGAACAACTCTGTTTATAAATTATAATCGGAAGCCGTATATCCTTCTCAGTGTGACCTGTACGATGGCATCGATTGTTTAACTTATATACCGACTTTTTGGATGTTCGCTGAATTGAAATTACTGTATCCGTAACTCATTCATATTATGAGTTAAACTAAAAAGAGTATGCAGCTTCAACGAACGAAAAATTGGCCTGAAGACATGGTATTGCGTATGATGGTGGACTTTCGTGGGAAAGTTTTGGTGCATCTGCCGACTTGCAATGTTTAATCACAACATGCATTAATGAATAACGAAGGTAATTGTAGTTACATTGTACACACAGTGAAGAATAGTATACATCGTACAGTACCCTCTCTGGAACACTGGATCATGGATGATTTTGAGAAGATATGCATTTACAAAGTTAAATATGACACAGCTATCGACCAAACTGTGATAAAAGTAACGCATCTATAGATATCAAACGCGTTCAGATTTGATGACTTTATTCAGGTTATACACACACACGCGTATAACACATAATTATACAACGTTATAGACTTCGTGCTGTTATGATATTTGATATACTCTTTACAGCACATATGGTGTTAAGCATGACTCACTGAGTACCTGAGCATTCTCTGTATATATGTTGTGTCTATGTACTGCAGAGGCAGTCTGTATCTTTTATAGCTTGGATTAACATGTATTACATATTAGTTAGAGCAAATAGTCAATGTCGTTCTTATAGCCCATGTATAACATGGTGTCAGAAGTAAAACATTAATTGGAATATTGGACACAATTTTGGACTTGGAATTTATAAGTTTACTTGTTGAATTAATACATTCAAAATGGATCTGTTTGGTGTTTCATGTCCAAAGATGGACTGGGAGAGTACACATCTTCCCCAAGCATGGGACAAATTTAAACGTCACAGCGAGCTTGTATTCTCTGGACCGCTGAAAGCGAGGTCGGAAGAAGAAAAGGTGTCTTACTTTCTTCTCTGGGTCGGAGAAAAAGGGCGTGACGTCCATCAAACTTGGTTAGATATTTCAGCGGAAGATGCCAAAAAGTTTAACACATTTTACGCGAAGTACAAGACATACGTGCAACCAAAACTAAACCAAATAATTTCCAGGTTTAAATTCAACAACATTACGCAAGGATTATACTCTATTGAGCAATTTGTAACAAAGCTAAGGTTAGCAGCGAAAGACTGTAATTTTACGGACTCGGAGGAATTGATACGTGACCGCATCGTTTACGGCACGTCATCAGATAAAATAAGAGAGAAGCTGATAAATCAAGGCAAAACATTGACACTGGACAAAACCGTCCAAATTGCTCAAAATTGTGAGTACTCTCAAGAACAACTAAGATCCATGTCAGCATCTCAAAACGAAGACAGTCGGACAAATACGGTCAACACAGTCCGATCAAACGAAACAAAGGTTAGAAGTCAACCTACACGGGAAAGCAGAAGGTTTCAATGGAGGTCAGCAAGATGCTCGAAGGAATTACCAAACAAGATACGCCAACAGAGGACATCATAAGTTGCAACCGCAACCGAAAAGGAGCAACGAGATTTGTGGGAATTGTTGATACAACCATTTCAAAAGTGACAATTGCCCAGCAAATTGAAAACGTTGTGACAAGTGCCATAAATTCAACCATATTGCTAAAATGTGCCGGTCAGGAACAGTTCATGAACTTGGTTATGATTTTCAAAGCGATTATAAAGAGGATATTTATTTTGTGGATAGTGTGCACTCACATGTTAGGAACGACCAGGCTTTCACTGAGGTAAAGGTAGGCCCCGCTTCCTTCACAATTGAGTTTAAGATTGATACGGGTAGTCAAGTCAATATTATCCCTAAACAGTTGTTTAATAAACTTAAGCTGTATCACCCGCTTGAGAAGCCACCCCGAAAACTGTCAGACTATAATTGAGGTACATTGGAGACAATCGGTTACTGTACACTTCCATGCAAACGCAATATGCAAGCACAAACATTAGGCTTCTACATTGTAGAGATTCGTTCACCAGCCATTTTAGGGTTGAACTCAAGCATGGACTTAGGCTTGCTAAAGATTGTATACTCTTTAGACACAAACACAATACCCAAGACCGTTCTTGACAAGGCGACTATACTTGAAGAATACGATGACCTTTTTCAAGGCATAGGTTTGTTCGCTGAGGAGTGTAAAATTCACATCAACCCAAAAGCAACCCCTATAGTACACCCACCAAGGCGTGTCCCAGTGAAATTACATGACAAACTCAAAAAAGAGTTGGATCGTATGGAATCTATTGATGTTATTGAGAAGGTCACCGAACCTACTGACTGGGTTAATTACATGGTAGTTGTTGAGAAGCCTAAGTCCGGGGAGCTCAGAATATGTCTAGACCCCAAAGACCTCATCAACGCTATCTCTAGGCCACATTATCCTTTGAGAACATTTGAAGATATATTGCCACAACTCTCAGATGCTAAGTTTTTCACAAAACTCGACGCTAAGTCAGGTTACTGGGCAATAAAACTTGATAAGGAATCATCCTTCCTGACGACTTTCAATACTCCGTATGGTCGATATCGTTACTTGAGACTACCGTTTGGGCTTAGTTCGAGCCAAGACGAGTTTGTAAGGAAAATAGATGAAACTTACGAGGGGTTAGACGGTACTGTCACCATAGTTGACGACATCCTTGTTAAAAGGAAAACGAGAGAAGAACATGACAGAAATATACGTCATGTACTGAACCGATCCCAAGAAAGGGGCATCAGGTTAAATGCAGATAAGCTTGGAGTAGGTGTCACTGAAGTACAGTACTTTAGACACATGATGACGTCTCAAGGGCTCAAACCAGATCCTTCAAAGGTATCTGCAATTATGGACATGGACCCTCCTCAAAACCGAGCAGAGCTCGAAACTATCCTAGGCATGGTACAATATCTGTCGAAATTTGCCCCAAACCTAGCAGAGGTTACCAGCCCCATGCGCCAGTTATTAGCAAAAACTGTTTCATTTTCATGGGATAAGCCCCAAGCCGAAGCATTTCAAAGGGTTAAGAAAATAGTCACTGACACACCTGTTTTAGCATATTATGACAACAAGAAGCCATTGACTTTGCAAGTTGATGCCTCAAAGTTTGGTTTAGGAGCCACACTCTTACAAGAAGGATACCCATCGCATTTACTTCGAAGTCCCATACAAAGACTGAAATAAATTATGCACAGATTGAAAAGGAAATGTTTGCCATTTTGTTTGGATGCAAACGATTCCATCATTACGTATATGATCAAAAATCATGCAAATGCCGCTTTACCAGGCACCCCCTCGATTACAACGCATGATGCTACAGCTACAACGCTACAGTATCGACGTAAAACATATTAGTGATCAAAAGATTCCTGTGGCTGACACACTGTCAAAGAATTCACTACCCGCATACCCTGGCCTCTCAAAAGGCATGGACATACAAGTACACACAGTACTGTCAAACCTTCCTATTACTGACTGTAAGTTAAGAGATTTACAAGTCAAAACAGATCAAGATCCGCACAAGCGCTTAATTAAAGAGGTTATACAGCATGAGTGGCCTGACACTTAATCTAAATGCAATTCACCATTAGCAGCATTTTGGAATTACCGTGATGAACTGTCATATGCTGACAGTTTGATATTTAAGGGTGAGAAAATTGTTATACACCAGGCTCTCAGGTCAAACATGTTAGAAACTGTACATTCTGGACACATGGGAACTGAAAAGTGTCTCAGAAGAGCCCGTGATTTGATGTTTTGGCCCAGAATGTCATCAGAAATAACCGATATGGTTTCAAAATGTCCTATCTGTTTGTAGCGAAGGAATTCAAATTCCAAAGAACCACTCATACCACATGATATACCAGAATATCCCTGGCAAACAGTAGCAACTGATTTGTTTACTTGGGATGGGAAAGATTACCTAATAGTAGTCGACTATTATTGTCGCTATTTTGAAGTTAATCAACTTTTAAATGCAACAAGTAGCACCGTGATCAAGATGATGAAGGGTATATTTGCTCAATGGGGAATACCTTTTGTCACCATATCAGATGGTGGGCTGGGCTTTTCATCTCAGGAATTTGAGAAATTTGCAAAAGACCTGGATTTCAACCATGGTTTTACTAGCCCTTATCATAGTCAAAGTAATGGACTGGTAGAAAGAATGATCCAAACTGTCAAAATAATCTTGTCAAAAGCAAAAGCTGATGGGAGAGAAGCTCTTATAGGGATCTTGGAATATCGCTCTACCCCATTAGAATGTGGCTATTCGCCAGCACAGTTACTAATGGGCAGGCAATCAGTTATGCCTACACTTCCTAAGACACTTGTCCCCAAAACACCTAATCATGCACAAGTCCGCAAAAGTATGCAGTCAGCTAAAATGAAGGGAAAACATATTTTGATAGGAATACAAAGCCACTGAAATCACTTGAAAAAGGGGAGCCTGTTAGGATTCAACAACAAAACAAGTTGTGGAAGCCTGCGATTGTTACTCAAAAACACAATGAGAGATCTTACTCGGTCAAAACTAATAATGGTGCATGTTACCGTAGAAATCGCCATCACCTCATGAAATCCAATGAAAAACCTCAATATTCATTAGACCCAGATCTACAGGTAATTGACAAAGCCTGTTCTGATAGTGAATATGTAAAACCCCTCCCAGAACCTCAGTTAAATGAGGACGTTAACCAACAGCCAAATGTCTCAATTACAACATTACCCAGCTTCCCTGTGTCAAGTTCACCAACATATGAGACACAATACCACACACGATCTGGCAGAATTGTTAAACCAAAAATAATTTAGTGAATGTAAAAACAATTAATTCTGTGCCATGTGTGCCATTCATTTTGTTTTGTTATCATTTGATATCAAGATACAAATATTTCTAACTAACCAAATGACATGTGGTATTTTCCATGTAAACATTATTGCCACTAAAATGACAGTAAAATAAATGTGTTGTGGTTTTAAGGATAACATTACAGTCAATGCGATATACTAACAGTGATAAGACAGAACAAAACATTCCCACACTAAGATAATCTGGACCTACAGTGATGCTACATTTTACTTCAATGAACTCGAGTGAATTACTCCTATGGACACAGCGAATTGGAAAACAGAGTATCAGATTATCGGTAAATCAGCTAAAGGATGGAGATGTTATGATATTTGATATACTCTCTACAGCACACATGGTGTTAAGCATGACTCACTGAGTACCTGAGCATTCTCTGTATATATGTGTCCCAAAATGTCACGGAGAGAGCGTATTGGTCGTACATAGCTCTTGTAAGTTGTCAGTTACACCCTAATCTATTGTTTGAGTTTAAACAAATTCACAATATCCATGATATATTCATGTAACACGTAAAAGCGTGCACGTTTTAAGTGGCCGACAGAGAGTCCGTGTCATAAGTTTTATTTTTGTGCTAATGCATGTAAACGTATAGGTCTATCTTCCTTAAACAGCAAAATTGTGTAAGGGCTTCTCGTGTAGATTTTAATACTGCGAATTTAGCCACGTATGTCACGGACTGAACGGGGGAAATAATGGTATGAGCGTAATGTTTGCTGTAAAACCCATTGTCTCCTAGTTCTTGCCGGGATTACTTGATTGTTGCATTGTTTGGAACAGAAGTTGGATGGCGAAATTCACAGGCAATATGTGCCTAAGCCATCCAGGGTTGGATATAAGCCATCCAGGATATAAGCCATCCAGGTTGGATAGTAGCCATCCGGGTGTGGATGTAAGCCTTCCGGAGTGGAGCTAAGCTTCCACGATTAACGTAACGAGGGGTGGAGACGGTCCCCGTACCTGCGCAGTATGGCAAGGTTTTACTAGCGACAACCCCCGGGACACAAGGTGGGCCCGTTATCAGTCCTCACTGGAGGAACATCACCCACAATCTCAGTGGAGGTTAACCATCATTATATCGCGTCATCAACCCTTACAGAAGGCATTTGATGACAATCACCCATTGGATTCGCGCATCATCATCTTCATGAGCTCTCGCGCATCACAGTTATCGCGCTAGATCATAAATTAACATTGTTATAACTTTAACAACACTTTAGTGTCTTATACATTCAGTATTTATAACAATACTAAGAACGTCTTAAACGTTCATGAGAACATTCTTTTCATAGTTCATTTGTGTATTCGCTTGTTTTTTTAGATAATTGTATATATATTTAACATATTTTAAAAGTTGCATTAAACTTATGTTAATGCATTCACCGTCATTGATTCTTTCCTGAGTTAGCCCAACCACTAGAGTCATCCTGTGACAATATGTTTTGTCTATGTACTGCAGAGGCAGTCTGTATCTTTCATAGCTTGGATTAACATGTATTAAATATTAGTTAGAGCACATAGTTAATGTCGCTCTTATAGCCATGTATAACAGTGATAAACCCTCATTTCATTTGCTCTAGACAGTCTGGTAAATCGCTTACTCAAGACAGTTTGGTAAATCGTTTGCTGTAGACAATCAGGTATACAATTTGCTCTAGACAGTCTGGTAAATAGTTTAACAGCATACGGGGTTTATATCTCTCAGCACATTCGTTTTGCTAGGGCATGTAACGATGTTATGGATTTCAATAACATATTTACCAGATTCTCTAGTGCAAACTGTTTACCAGACTGTCTAAAGTAAACCACTTACCACACTGTCTAGAGCAAACGATTTACCACACTGTCTAGAGCAAACTATTTACCAGGCAGACAGGAGCAAACGATTTACTACACTGTCTACAGCAAACTATTTACCAGACAGACAGGAGCAAACGATTTACTACACTGTCTAGAGCAAACGATTCACCACACTGTCTAAAGCATACGATTTATCACACTGTCTAGAGCACACGATTTACCACACTGTCTAGAGCAAACGATTTACCACACTGGCTATAGCAAACGATTTACCAGGATATTATTTTACAGTCTGGTAAGCAGGTGGCTTTATACTTCAATAAACTATTTACGAGGCTCTCTAGTGCAAACTACTTACCAGACTGTATGAAGCAGAGTAAACTGCCTAGAGTAAACTATTGACCAGACACGTTAGAACAAACTATTTACCAGACTGTCTAGAGCAAACTATTTACCAGCAGACTGTCTAGAGTAAACTACTTACCACACTGTTTAGAGCAAACGATTTACTACACTGTCTAGAGCAAACTATTTACCAGGCAGACAGGAGCAATCGATTTACTACACTGTCTACAGCAAACTATTTACCAGACAGACAGGAGCAAACGATTTACTACACTGTCTAGAGCAAACGATTCACCACACTATCTAAAGCATACGATTTATCACACTGTCTAGAGCAAACGATTTACCACACTGTCTAGAGCAAACGATTTACCAGGCTATTATTTTAGAGTCTGATAAGCAGGTGGCTTTATACTTCAATAAACTATTTACCAGGCTCTCTAGTGCAAACTACTTACCATACTGTATGAAGCAGAGTAAACTGTCTAGAGTAAACTATTGACCAGACACTTTAGAACAAACTATTTACCAGACTGTCTAGAGCAAACTGTTTACCAGACTGTCTACAGCAAACGATTTACTACACTATCTAAAGCAAACTATTTACCACACTGTCTAGAGCAAACTATTTACTACACTGTCTAGAGCAATTTATTTACCAGGCTATTATTTTACATAAATCAGACTAATTGTCATTTCAAAAATCGGCGTGCCGCAGCCGGGAATTGAACCACGACATCTTACTTTCCGGGCAAGTATGCTCCCCATTACATCACCACGCCATCCGATATTTGAATGACAATTATGACGTAATAGTATGACGTAGCTCTTAAAACCTACTAAGTGTTGGATTTTTCACAGATAGGCGAATACATACAACGTTTTTGTTTTATACAAGTACTCTATTGCGTCTAAAACAAGGATACGGAATTATTTTATAAATATTCAGAATAATTGTCATTTTAAATATCGGCGTACCGCAGCCGTGAATTGAACCACAGACATCTTGCTTTCCGGGCTCCTTATTACACCACTATTTACCAGACTCTCTAGTGCAAACTACTTACTAGACTGTCTGAAGCAAACTACCTACCAGACTGCCTAGAGTAGAGTAAACTATTGACCAGACACTTTAGAGCAAACTATTTACCAGACTGTCTAGGGCAAACTATTTACCAGACTGTCTAGATCAAACTATTTACCAGACTGTCTACAGAAACTATTTACCAGGCAGCCAACCAGGCTATTATTTTACAGTCTGGTAATCAGTTGGCTTTAAACAGGCATATATTTCTCCTATCCGTATGAATTAAATCACATTGCAAACAAAACAACACCGGAAAATATCAGAAAATACATACCGCATTCGTCAATGGCGTCTGTCTGTATATATATGGTTATCAGCAGGTCATTCTAGATTAACACATCTGTAAATGCACATGTTGCAATGCACCACTAATATCTGACTCGCTTATTATCATTGATACATAAGTGTTATCTTGATACAAAGTTTGTGCTTCAGATAAAAGCACAATCAGTAAACCTATAGTACACTAGGAGTCGGACTGGTATTAATTTGCTGTATTGAATAAAGAACACAATAGCAACACTTTCAGACCGTGTCTTTTATTCCTGAACGAACTGTGGCATATTTGTCACTGTTCCACGTCGAGCCCACACACTGACATTCATTAAAATCCAGAAATAAACACACCGTGATAATCTCGTGTTCCAGCCATTAAATTGTATTCCTACCATGACCACAGCATACTACATTTATTACTACCATGACCACTGATACCATATTTATTAATAATGAATGTCAAACACTCATGTTAAATTTCCATAGACTGTTATTTTCCCATTTTTTGTAACATCTCATATCGTTTGTAATGTCTCCATGGAGTGAGTCACTGAATGTTGGTCTATTTTATAATGTCACCCCACACAATTTGTACTGTCTTATGATTGTTTAGTCAAAGCAAGTTTATATATATTGTGATGTCCTATGATGAACAGTGTAGGAGTATGTTCACATGTGCAAATGATAACACAGTTTGCACAACTTTCTGAAGATTATTTGAAAAGCTTAATCATGAGTTCGCAGGTAAAGATTCTGAAAGAACACAAAGAACCATCCGCAGAAATTTATTTTCTAGGTGCTGAGAATAGTGATTTTGAACAGACAGAAGTAACTATGTTTTCTTTGTTGTATTTCAAAGGAATATTTAGCGAAACCAAATAATATATTTTTCAGTATAATAAAATAAATAACCTTAGAAGGTTGACAAATTACTATTTACTGTCACCCTCACAGGATTGCAATATTTACATACTACCATTAACAATGTATAACACATTTAGGTCATTATGTTTTTATTAATTGCTGTAGGAGGAAGGGAAAAAAATTTGGTAAAGCATAGTTTAGATGAAATGTTCTATTAAAATCTGGGAGGAGGTAAAAAAAACAATAAACTATCAAATTCGTTTTGTGGTAAGAGGGTTCATAAAACGAATTTATATAAAAAAAATAATGGCCTTATTACAACCATGACTTATGTATACCAAATTAATTATAACCATGACTTTATATGAATTTCACATTCATTACTACCATGACCAATGCATACTAAATTACTACCACCATTGCCAGTGTATACCACATGTAATACATTTATAACTACCATGACTAATGAATAGCACAATTATTACTACCATGATATATGTACGTCACATTTATTACAACCATGAATACTATCACTTTCATCTAAATCCATTTCAACTGGAGATTTTGATAAACTTTTGAGCAGAAGTTGTGGATGTAGCCAGATTGTGGTTAAACATCTCCATGTTGAATCCAGTGGCTGAATGGAGTAGATCTACATTTATTATAGACTGAAGAGGGAGCCAGATTATTTTTTTGCTCTAACTGGACACACAGCCAGATCTTTTTCCCCAAGAATCTGAGAGAAAGCTGGATTTTTTTTTTCAACAATTTGAGGGAATGTTTTTTTTTCCCCAAGTCATAGCCAGGATATTTTTTTGAACAATTCAAGGACCAGAATATTTTTTCCGGAAAAAACCCAGGCCCCACACCCCCAGAAATCAAAATGATCGGTACCTTATAGAAGTACTCTATTGCGTCTAAAACAAGGACACCGAATTATTATATAAATATTCGGAATATTTGTCATTTTAAAAATCGGCGTGCCGCAGCCGTGAATTAAACCACGGACCTCTTGCTTACCGGCCAAGAATGCTCCCTATTACACCACTTCTAGTGCAAACTACTTACTAGACTATCTGAAGCAAACTACTTACCAGACTGCCTAGAGTAGAGTAAACTATTGACCAGACACTTTAGAGCAAACTATTTACCCGACTGTCTATTGCAAATTATTTACCAGACTGTCTAGAGCAAACTATTTACCAGACTGTCTAGAGCAAACTATTTACCAGACTGTCTAGAGCAACTATTTACCAGGCAGCCAGGAGCAATCTATTTACCAGGCTATTATTTTACAGTCTGGTAATCAGTTGGCTTTAAACAGGCATATATTTCTCCTAACCATATGAATTAAATCACATTGCAAACAAAATAACTCCGGAAAATATCAGAAAAATACATACCACATTCGTCAATGGCGTATGTCTGTATATGTGGTTAGTAGGACGGTAGCAGGTCGTTCTAAACTAAGCTGTAAATACACATGTTGCAGTGCGTCACTAACAGCAGACTCGTTATTATCATTTCTCGGCAGATTACGAATTGAGCTAAAAATAGATTCATCATGAATGCATCCTAGACTAGGTCAGCGCGTGTGGGACTATAAGAATCTTTCATGGGTATCCGGTGAAGATAGGGAATTCCAACACGAGGTATACGTGTTTTTATCGGAACCGAGGCTCTGCCGAGGTTCCGATTAAAACACTTATACCGAGGGTTGGAATTCCCTATTTGAACCTAATACCCATGATAGATTATTTTTCTTGCATATCAGAGACATGCTTTGCGTTGACGCCGCCAGCTACTAACGTTTTGCAAGTTTTCCTGCATACCGGATGTTGACGTGCGTGAATTTTATCTCGACCCTGGGGTGAGATGGAAATATCTAGCCCCGGTTAAATGACGGATATCCTCGGTATGCAAGAAAAACAAATACTGCATTGTACTACATTATACATGTAGCAACATGGCGGAGATGGAAATATCGTCGCAGAAAAAGGCAAAAAGTCGCGGTGCAACAAGACATTGTTGTTATGGCCTGGGTAATAGTGATAGCAGATATGCCGATCGAGAGTATATGATAGATGTTCATTGGATACCTTTTCCATAACAAAAGAAAAATCTCGAAAAATGTCAACGCTGGATTCGTGCTTGTGGAAGGAACGAATATAATGTCGAGCGTGTTACAAGTTGGACATATATGTGCAGTAAACATTTCATTGAAAAAAATGGACTAACAGCCGATCATCCCGATCATATTCCTGCCAGGCATACACCAATGCAGGTGAGATTACTCAATTGTATTGTCACTAACAGCCGCCGTTTTTTTTTGGCGCGCCGGTTTTTGGCAAAAACAGCAAGTAATTCCGAATGAGCTAGGGCGCTTTCGACTATATCATATGAAAGCACATATCAAATGATTGTAAAATTATATTATATTTTATTGGTGACACTTTAATTTTTCCGAGAAATTTGACGCAAAGTTGACCTTTCCCATGGGAAAAGACTATTTTCCCATGGGAAAACCTTTTTTCCCATGGGAAATGATTTGGTCAGTTTTCCGATGGGAAAAACAAAAAGTATTTATCTTTCAATCTAATTTCAAAATAGTATGCGGCTTTCATATTTAGGGTCTATGACAAAGTTTTACAGTGATACGAGCACTTTGATATTTTCCCATGGCAATATTTTCCCAATATTGTAATTTGGGACTTATTTCTTAATAGCTAAAACAACACTTCAAAGCCTAGAAACATCTTCCATTGGAGTGTTGACAATTAAATATGCCCTTATGTTTATAATTTCATGAAATAAACACTTTCCCAAAATAAAATGGGAAAATTCTCCCAAATTGTTTTGGGAAAATACTCCCATTTTTTGACTGGGAAAATTCTCTAAATATTTTTTAAAGGAAATGAAAAAGAAAACAAATCTTTCAAATAAGTATTAGTCAAAATATCAAACCAAAAAACAACAAAAAACAAACAAACAAACAAGAGGCCCAAGAGGGCCTGTGGACGCTCTACTTGCTAACATGGCTCTTATAACATCAATGAAGCGAGTGACTGCCATTTACGTTTTTTGAATTTTTTGGGCAAAAAACAGCTTTTTAATAAATTAAGGGCCACAACTAAAGAATCTGGTAAAAATTGATAAAGATCAGATGAACAATGAAGGCCCTACCGTAATAACGAGGCAAAATATAGCGTTTTTATCTAAATCAAGAGCCATAATTCCTGTTACTATTCCGACTGGTCCAACATAGAGCTAAAAAAAAAAACAATGAAAAAAATAATAATCAACAAAAATAATAATTTAAGAAAAAAAAAAGAAAAAAAAAGAAAAAAATAAATAAATAAAAAAATAACAAAAACATATATATATAAACAAGAAATGTCACAGTAAGTGACAAATGCCCCCGAAGTGACCTGTAAGTGTGATCTTGACCTTGGAGCAATATGAAAACAACAGATATATTTAAAAATAATTAAAAAAATATATATATATATTAAAAAACAAAAACAAAAATATTTAAAACAACAAAAAAAAAAACAATCATTAAAAAAACAAAAACAAAAAAAATGCACACCAAAATAAAAAAATACAATTCAAAAAAAAAAAAAAATACAAAAAAAAAAAAAAAAAAAAAAATTACAAAAAAAAATACAAAAAAAAATTAATAAATAAATGAAAAAAAATATAAATGAAAACAAAAAAATTAAAACAAGTTATTTGAAAATCCGTCAAGGAATCTCCAGTTATTGTCTCACATAATTTGACCTATGACCTCTATTAGTATTTGTGCTCGACACATCGTCTTATTGTGGTGAGCACTTGTGCCAAGTCAATTCAAAATTCGTCAAGAAATGCCAGTTATTGACCAGACATGATTTGACCTTTGACCTCTAAGTGTGACCTTGACCTTGGAGCGACGGACCTGGATTTTGTGCGGGACATGTCGTCTGGTTGTGCTGAGCACTAGTGCCAAGTTATTTGAATATCCGTCCAAGAATGTCAGAGTTATTAACCGGACACGAAAACACTTTGTTTTGACCTTTCATCTCTAAGTGTGACCTTGACCTTGGAGTCATGGACCTGGGTTTTGTGAGTGACACGTCGTGTAGTTGTGTTGAACAATTGTGCCAAGTTATTTGAAAATCTGTCCATGAATGTCAGAGTTATTAAACGGACACAAAAGCACTTTGTTTTGACATTTGACCTCTAAGTGTGACCTTGACCTTGCAGCCACGGACTGTTGTGGTGAGCAATTGTGCGAAGTTAGTTGAAAATCCGTCCATTATTGTCAGAGTTATGAAGCGGATAAGATTGTTCAGACAAATGGACAACCTTTGACCTTTAAGTGTGACCTTGACCTTGGAGCCACGGACCTGGATTTTGTGCGCGACACGTCGTCTTCTTGTGGTGAGCAATTGTACGAAGCTATTTGAAATCCGTCCATTATTGTCAGAGTAATGAAGCGGACACGGTTGTACAGACGAACGGGGACGAACGTCGACGAACGGAAAGACAGTGCGACTTCTATATGCCACCCTTCGGGGGGCATAAACAAGAAAGTCATAACATCTGGTAAAGTTTGGCAAAGATCAGATGCAAAATGAAGGCCCATTGTATGACGATGCAATTATAGCATTCTTAACAAAATCAAGGGCCTTAACTCCGCTGTTACTGGTTCCGATCTGGCTGAACTAGACCGAACTTCCATTGACATTAACAATCTGATAAAGTTTGGTATAGATCGGATGAAAAATGAAGGCCCTATCGTCTTAACGAGGCAAAATATAGCATTTTGAACTAAATCAAGGGACATAACTCTGCTGTTACTAGTCCGATATGATTGAGTTTTCAAACTTGTCCGAGCTTCCATTGATATTAACAATCTGATAAAGTTTGGTAAACATCGGATGAACAATGAAGCCCCTATCGTCTTAACGAGGCAAAATATAGCATTTTTAACTAAATCAAGGTCCATAACTCCGCTGTTACTAGTCCGATATGATTGGTTTTCGAACTTGTCCGAGCTTCCATTGATATTAACAATCTGATAATGTTTGTTAAACATCGCATGAACAATGAAGCCCCTATCGTCTTAACGAGGCACAATATAGCATTTTTAACTAAATCAAGGACCATAACTCCGCTGTTACTAGTCCGATATGGCTGGTTTTTGAACTTCTTTGAGCTTTCAACAACATTAACAATCTGATAAAGTATGGTAAAGATCGGATGAACAATGAACCCCTTATCGTCTTAACGAGGCAAAATATAGCATTTTTAACTAAATAAAGGGCCATAACTCTGCTGTTATTAGTCCGATATGGCTGGTTTTCAAACTTGTCCGAGCTATCATTGATAATAACAATGTGGTAAAGTTTTGTAAAGATGAGATGAAAAATGAAGGCCCTATCGTCTTAACGAGGAAAAATATAGCATTTTTGAACTAAATCAAGGGCCATAACTCCGCTGTTACTGGTCCGATATGAATGGTTTTCAAACTTATCCAAGCTTTTATTGATATTAACAATGTGGTAACGTTTGGTAAAGATAGGATGAAAAATGAAGGCCCTAACGTCTTAACGAGGCAAAATATAGCATTTTGAACTAAATCAAGGGCCATAACTCCGCTGTTACTGGTCCGATATGGCTGGTTTTCGAACTTGTTTGAGCTTTCAACGACAATAACATTATTTGAGCTTTTAACGACAATAACAATCTGATAAAGTATGGTAAAGATCGGATGAACAATGAAGCCCTTATCGTCTAGAGGAAAAATATAGAATTTTTAACTAAATCAAGGGCCATAACTTCGCTGTTACTAGTCTGATATGGCTGGTTTTCGAACTTGATATTAACAATGTGGTTAAGTTTAGTAACGATAGGATGAAAAATGAAAGCCCTATCGTCTTAACGAAGCATTTTTAACTCAATCAAGGGTCATAATTTCGCCTATACTGGTCCGATATGGCTGGTTTTCGAACTTGTCCGAGCTTTCATTGATAGTAACAATGTGGTAAAGTTTGGTTAAGATCGAGTGAACGAAAAAGGCCCTATCGTACTAACGATGCAACATTTAGCATTTTTAACTAAATCAAGGGCCATAACTCCGCCGATACTGGTCCGATCTGGCTGGTTTTCGAAACTGTCCGAGCTTTCACTGATATTAACAACCTGTTAAAGTTTCGATACAAATTGAAGGCCCTATCGTCTTAACGAGAAAAAGTTAACGGACGACGGACACGGACGTCGGACGACAGACGACGGACAACACGTCATCCCATAAGCTCTGCTGGTCTTCCACCAGTAGCTAATAACTAATCAATCAGCTTGTTTAAGATAGAGTATTTTAACTAAGATCTGATTTTAACTCAGAATCTCAGATTCAGATCGAGTATGATGTGTTGCCTTGCGATTGGTCCTTAACATAGTAGTGTACCATAGCTCTAATGGTTTTCCTTTGTTTTTGCTTATGATATAATTTTCATAAACCTGAAGGTCTGAGCCTAAACCTTGCTATAAATGCCGGTATATTTCGGCCGTGCTATAAATGACAGATTGGGCAGTTATACCATGGTCTACTCAATTTTACGCACGCGTAGTTTTAATTTACAACACAAACTGTCAATCAAACGACTACACCATTACCAAAACAGCACTCCTGGACATTGCATTTGCCCAATAATATACAAAGGCGATTGGCTGCAATAATCAAAACATGGGTCATGCTCATGTCGCTTGATTATGTTATTTCTTGATTGGATCGAGCTGTTAATTTTACTGAAAACTGCAACGTCCTAAATCTCCTTGCACATGCGTCGATGGATAATGGCTCTGGTACAAAACATTTATAGCATATTTTTTTCGTTTGCGATTTATACTGCACTCGCGGGCCTGCGGTCCTCGAGAAGCAGTATAAATCGCATTTACTCGAAAAATCATGCTATGAATATTACATGTGCTAGTGCATACATAGAAATGTGACCTGTGCATGATAGTTATTGGTACTGCACCGTTTTTTTCCATGAATACCTGTTTTTCCACCATTGTTTAGGAAAAATATTTCAATCGTTTTCAATCATTTTATATCCTTAATAGTATAATGCGTTTATCAAGACAAGGTCAGTAAATGTGGCCATTTTGAACGTCTGATTGACCTTAGCTTTACTTCTGTCTTGTCTACTCTCAATTAGAAGCGGCAATGGGAAATGTAAAATTTACCAAGTGGTATTAGATAAACAGCTGCTTAACAGGATGCAGCTGGATGAGTCCCCTATATCACATAAGCCATGCTGGCCATTTGCCATTAGCTTCAAATGACTGAGCATAACAAGCAGACAACATCCTTATAAAAGTGTTTCAGCTTTGAAATGAATGCCAAGGCTTGTAATGGTGCTTAAATGTTGTTGCATATACACATTTTAAAGTGTCACATTTTCACAATTTTTTATGGCGCTACTACTACAGTACTATGCTGTCATAAAAATCTATTTAATGCATTTGAAAAGTATTCTTGGTTAAATAAACAATTTGTGGTTGTGGTCGGGTCTATATGTCGTTTGAACAACACAGATTGTCTTCATATATTGGAAACATATGATCATGTCTCTGTGGTGCTGACTAATCTTAAGTCTCTGTAGTTGGAATATCTCTCATCTCCATAAGGGTGGAATGTGGTTTGAATATCTATCTCCATGTGGTTGGAATACAACAGCCCTATAAATGGTTCGAATAACACAGACTGTATCCATGTATTGGAAATATGTTGTCATGTCGCTATGCTGCTGGCTTATCTCATGTCTGTGGTTTAAATATCTCTGGTCTCCAATGTGGAATATATGTCTCCATATGGTTGTTAATACACTGGGTTTCTATGTGGTTCGATTAACCCATATTGTCTTGTTGTAATGGAAATATATTATCATGTCTATACTAGTGGCTTAGTGGTTGGAATATTTTTTTCTTGTCTCCAAGTGGTTATATTATATCAGATCTCTATGCGGTTCAAATAACTTGCCTTCATGCAACAGAATTGTATTATCATGTCTCTATATAGCTGGCTTATCACAAATATGAATGTAGTTGGAACATATCTTGTCTAAATAAGGTTGTGGCACGACTATCACTTTTTGCTATATTGTTGGATTTAATACAATCATCATGTGCCTAGTCTACGCGCTTGGAATACCACAATCTAATCTGCAGCTATGAGGCTGGGATAGCACATATGTATATTCAACATTGACTCCAAAGGTTGAAACATCAAATGTATCTATGTGGTTGGAATATGTCAGGTCTCTACATGGTTGGACCACATCTCATCTCCATGTGTTTATCCCACATCTCCATGCCGTCTCTGTTGCTAGAATATCACACGTTTCTGTAATTATGTGGTTTGAATACGCTTCGTGGTTGAAATATCTCTGTAGTAAGAATATCTTCATTCTTAAAGTATGTGGTTGGACATATCGTGTGTGCTTTTACGTGGGAATATATCTCATAAAATCTCTATAGCTTAATATCGTGTGCGTCTCTATGTGGTTGGAATACCTCATGTGTCCATGTGGTTGGAATATATTGCCTCCGTAGATTTGTTTGGACTATCTATCTGTCACCGGAGAACATGGAACAAACCTGAAGTACAATAAATTTATTATATTTTGAGTTTTTTGTAAACTGATCTTATGTTCATGAACAGTCTGTAAGCAAAGTAGAACCGGAAATATAGCCTTCAAGGAACACAGCTAAAGTCAGAATATGCTTATTGTTAACCTTAAGAGATGATAGAGACTTTGTATCAAGTATTTGTGTATAATATTACCGTTAAATATGCATTAAAATCCGCTATGAATCAAGCCGTTAATAAAAACTACTTTTAACTATTGTGTTTTATACATAAACATTACCTGTGCTATAAACCATTTGGATCTGCACACTTCCTGTGTTGTGCTTAGCGTCGGCGCAGCATGTAGGGGATACAGCGTAATTAGTGCACAAATATGTATTAGTGTGTACAGTTTACTTTTAGTCAGTTTATTTGTTAGTGTAATTCTCCAATTTGTAAGATGTTTCAGTTTATGTGTAAATAAGCATATTCTGCCTTTAACCAAATGCAATCCCAAACTTGCCTTTCAAATAAACTACAGTACAGATCAGGCAAAACCCACACTGTACTCGATTCGTCGTATCGAGTGCCGCGCGGATCTACGCTAGTGATTGTTTGGACTCGGTAAATCCACGCGGCGAAAGTACGCCATTGTCAAGTAATTTGCACTCCAAGTTACTCCGTGTAGAATCCAATTAACCATGAGTGCTCACCTGTAGTGGTTTATTACTGGGAGAAAAGCAAAAATGTCCGACAACTTTTCAACTTGTCCGACAACGCGCTTGAAAAAGCCAATCGCCAGAATAAGTACAAACAATGAGACGCCTAGTGCATCTTTTCTGTGCAAGACTGATAAATACACTGAATAAATTTCGAAACAAATACGTATTTCAAAAATGTAATGCATTAATCACAAGTTTTGTTCGTTTCTGTTGTCCAAAAGTCACACTTCTTCAACCGAAATATGTACGCATAATTCTTGACCATGTATGTACCATTTAACAAGGCGGCACTATTAACGGGTTTATGAACCGGAATTCTAAAGAATTTTTTCTGATTATCTCTGACTAAAGAACTCGTCAACAAAATAAAAAACAGCAGAACAAATTTGTCACAAATAACGATTAATTAAAAATAAAATTATAATTTCCAGTATAATAATTACTAATTGCAGTCGTCGCGAAGCCGGTAATAGGAACCGCTTTAGAACTATCGTGACCCAATATACATAATCCGGGCATTCGAATTTTTCCACATCTGCTTTTCCAAAAACAAAAGCAAAATTCATAACTTTCACATGACATCATCAAAATAATCTGACCAATCAGTGATCAATAAAATAAGACCTCCACTTTCGGGTAGGGGGTAAACTGTTTATCGTTGGTGCTCAACTGATTTTAGCCCTTTAAAAAACTAGTTTGTAGCGATAATTACATTAAAATTTTTGTTTTTTGTGTACATATATGTATATTCTTTTTGTGTTGTCTGATTTTAAAACACCAATATGGATACATTTAATTTAAATCATGGTGTAATATTTTCATTTTCCATATAGAGGTTGAGAAAAAAGTCCGAGTAAACCCCTTTATTTTCACCTACTGAATATCTTAACCTACCAGAAGTTGACCGGATGTGAAAGTTATGAATAATTATTTTCTTCTGCTTCGATTTTTTTGAAGTTATTGAATAAATATGCATTAAAATGTTTGTAATTAGAAAAAAATGTACCCTTTACCTGGGCAGTATCGACTCGGCGAACTCCCGAGTTTATCTACGCGAAGTATCGTAACATAAGTATGCCGAGAGCTTTTCGCCTAGGTGATTTCCACTCTGAGTAGTTTTATCATCAAAAGTCTGCGTAATTACGCGATTTGTAATTCCTCACTCGGCGTGAAAGAGTAAAATGTGGGTTTCGCGTGAGCTGTACTGTACCTACACACCAAGTTTCGGCCAATTCCAGGTCATTACTGACTAAAGTTATTTAGCGGACACCATTCTTCTATTTTTAGTAACAGTTTCCTTGACTCCAGTGACCCAAATCCCAAGCTTCATGTTCATATTTATCATCGTCGGATACCTCCGTGTGATTCGTTCCGTTACTCTCCACTATCACCCGTGGGACATTAGGCCTGATTTCGGTCGTTTTAGCAGAACAGAATAGAACAGAGAAAGCGATGCCATCGGATATCCCAATTACGTTGAAAACTTGGGTAAACCAATCAGATCGCTGCATTGCTCTACACGGATTACGCCCGAAATCAGGCGTAATGTCCCACGGGTGATAGTGGAGAGTAACGGAACGAATCACACGGGGGTATCCGACGATGATATTTATAAGCTACCTACTCATACAAATTCATTCAAATATCTCATTCCTAACTAAAGATATTGTGCGGAACCATTTTCTATATTTTTTGTGTAATTTTTACAATTTCTGTTGCCACAGCAACCACAATGTTTTATTTATTAATAAAAAAAAAAGATCTGCATGATCTCCTAACTCCCTCTTACCTACACACAAATTTTCATTATCTTTTAAAGCATTTCTTTTGTTATAAAATGATACATGTATTTTGTGTATATTTACTATATACATTGCCATAGTAACCATATTTTGTGTGATCAACAAAATAAAAAATAAAAACAATATTGGGTATAATCCCCTCATTGCCCTCTACCAACATGTCAAGTTTCATAAAAATATCTTAAATACTTTTCAGGATCCATATTTGTGGGACGGACTAAAAGACTGACTGGCTGATGGGGGGCAAACCTCTAGTC
>JAWPHD010002971.1:0-95000 GCA_037043455.1 Cyrtodaria siliqua
ATCGTGGCCATCGCTGTAAACATCGGTGCATCTTTAAATGAGTATCGTAGGTGTTTAAATTTCTTCTTATTTGTTTTGATTTTTTTCCCCTGAAAGGGGAGTGGGCCAATCCCGGAGGTACTGCAATACCGGGCCAACCCGTGGAGAGAGCGGAGCAAGCCCCTGACATCTCTCCTAGGTTCAAAAATCAGTTTAATATCGAAGTCCCCCAATAGGGGACGTATCAGATATTAAGCTGATAAGAACAGATACTACACTTTGATCTTAGCCAAAAGGCCGAGAAGCGATGCCGCGGAAAACATCGAGCAACTATTTAAATGGCAGCTCTACAACAACGCGATGGTTCGCAGTAAAACCAGCATTGGTTAGCATCAGTCATACAGACCTTCAAGAAAACGATATTCACTTGCTGTAACTGGCATTGAATAGGTGAGAAAGTAATCTCGCTCATCGAATTTCGCGCAAACTGCAAGCCAGCAGTTGCAAAATGTACTTTTTGGGCCAAAATGAGCAATTCTCACATCTCTGAAACGTATGGAAAACGTTTGATAGTCGATCATATGCGTTTACTGTGTTCTGCTTCGCATCGTCTTGTTATTGTTTGGTCCTGTTGATGTTGTTGTTGTTGTTGTTGTTGTTGTTAACTGTTGTTGTTGAGTCGTTGAATAAGAACTGTTTAGAGGCTACGCTTTATATAGAATGATGGGGTTTTACGGCACGTCGACACAAATTGGTCATACTGTGCGCGAAAACTGATGAAAATGAACAATGAAATAGTCAATTATTAAAAATAAAAATGACCGATCAATCTATTTACAAATATTACTACTACTGTCTTTTAAAGATAACATGTTCTGCTGCTGCTGCTGCTGCTGCTGCTGCTGCTGCTGCTGCTACTTCTCCTACTACTGCTGCTACAACTTCTGATGATGATGATGATGATGATGATGATCGTAACAATATATGGACTGCTGTTAATACCTCTGGTGTTGTGTCACTGCTATAATATCGTTCGTTTCTCTATACTTAACTATATGGCTATGCTTCTTATGATATATGTATTTCGTCATCAGCAGCAGCAGTAGCAGCAGCAGCAACATTCAGCATCGTGGCCATCGCTGTAAACATCGGTGCATCTTTAAATGAGTATCGTAGGTGTTTAAATTTCTTCTTATTTGTTTTGATTTTTTTCCCCTGGAAGGGGAGTGGGCCAATCCCGGAGGTACTGCAATACCGGGCCAACCCGTGGAGAGAGCGGAGCAAGCCCCTGACATCTCTCCTAGGTTCAAAAATCAGTTTAATATCGAAGTCCCCCAATGGGGGACGTATCAGATATTAAGCTGATAAGAACATATACTTTTTTTTGTTTTTCATATATCTTTATTTATTTACAATTAAGAACCAGATGATGTAAACAGTCATCTGGACGGCACTCGTAAACAGAAGAGATTACTGGAATAATTAAAAAAAAAATGCTCACTATGAAAAAAAAACAACACTATCACTGTTCATGTCCAATATATATCACACACAGTACTTCCATGTCCGTTGAAAAACCGATTTAACACTGGTGATTTCTTATGTCCAGGGGAGAAGAGTTTGTATGTTATTTAAAAAAAAGTGAGCATGAATTATTAATACTATACTTAGAGTAACACTTAACAAATGCAATTGAAAAATCGTAAGCGAGTGCCGTTTACAAAACATGTAAGTACAAGTTGTTGAGAAACTATATCTTACGAAAGACTTGTCCCATATGCATGCGACTTACAATTTAATAAAAAATATCACTGGCAACTATACACCTCAGTGCGTTCCCCCGCGAGGTAAGGTCGGGAACCACCTGACATCCCGGGAAAAGGCACCAGCGTGAAAGATACAAGTGTTGTAAAGCTAAATAAAACGCATGTAAGTGACAAAATGAATGAAAAACACATTTTTTGAAAAACTAGTTCTCAACATAAACATGGTTACATTTATTTCATCCTCCATCAAAGTACTTGAGCAACAAAAACATATCTGAAACGAGAAGAAGACTTTAATATTGCGTTTAAACAAAATATCATGAGTAATAATGGTTAATGAAACAGTGTGATGAAAAAGACTTTGATAAACGAGTATGACTGTAATGACAAATTGTGTATGTAAATTACGAAACGATAGGAACTGGTGAGAAATATGTATTAATGTCAAGACAAGGGTCAAACGAGAATTCGTTGTTTGTGAAATCTAACGTGCCAAAGCCATTATCACACCAAAAATGTCCAAACTCAAGAGAATTCATTCGCGAAAAATCAGCATACATTCTGTACTTAATTTTATTTAAAAATATATGGACAAAAGAGTATTGTGTATACTGTTTATTTTCATGCTTCGTCAAATTTCTGCATGTCCAAATAACATGTCTTGATACTACACTTTGATCTTAGCCAAAAGGCCGAGAAGCGATGCCGCGGAAAACATCGAGCAACTACTTAAATGGCAGCTCTACAACAACGCGATGGTTCGCAGTAAAACCAGCATTGGTTAGCCTCAGTCATACAGACCTTCAAGAAAACGATATTCACTTGCTGTAACTGGCATTGAATAGGTGAGAAAGTAATCTCGCTCATCGAATTTCGCGCAAACTGCAAGCCAGCAGTTGCAAAATGTACTTTTTGGGCCAAAATGAGCAATTCTCACATCTCTGAAACGTATGGAAAACGTTTGATAGTCGATCATATGCGTTTACTGTGTTCTGCTTCGCATCGTCTTGTTATTGTTTGGTCCTGTTGATGTTGTTGTTGTTGTTGTTGTTGTTGTTAACTGTTGTTGTTGAGTCGTTGAATAAGAACTGTTTAGAGGCTACGCTTTATATAGAATGATGGGGTTTTACGGCACGTCGACACAAATTGGTCATACTGTGCGCGAAAACTGATGAAAATGAACAATGAAATAGTCAATTATTAAAAATAAAAATGACCGATCAATCTATTTACAAATATTACTACTACTGTCTTTTAAAGATAACATGTTCTGCTGCTGCTGCTGCTGCTGCTGCTGCTGCTGCTGCTGCTGCTGCAGCTGCTGCTGCTACTTCTCCTACTACTGCTGCTACAACTTCTGATGATGATGATGATGATGATGATCGTAACAATATATGGACTGCTGTTTATACCTCTGGTGTTGTGTCACTGCTATAATATCGTTCGTTTCTCTATACTTAACTATATGGCTATGCTTCTTATGATATATGTATTTCGTCATCAGCAGCAGCAGTAGCAGCAGCAGCAACATTCAGCATCGTGGCCATCGCTGTAAACATCGGTGCATCTTTAAATGAGTATCGTAGGTTTTAAATTTCTTCTTATTTGTTTTGATTTTTTTCCCCTGGAAACGGGAGTGGGCCAATCCCGGAGGTACTGCAATACCGGGCCAACCCGTGGAGAGAGCGGAGCAAGCCCCTGACATCTCTCCTAGGTTCAAAAATCAGTTTAATATCGAAGTCCCCCAATGGGGGACGTATCAGATATTAAGCTGATAAGAACAGATACTACACTTTGATCTTAGCCAAAAGGCCGAGAAGCGATGCCGCGGAAAACATCGAGCAACTACTTAAATGGCAGCTCTACAACAACGCGATGGTTCGCAGTAAAACCAGCATTGGTTAGCCTCAGTCATACAGACCTTCAAGAAAACGATATTCACTTGCTGTAACTGGCATTGAATAGGTGAGAAAGTAATCTCGCTCATCGAATTTCGCGCAAACTGCAAGCCAGCAGTTGCAAAATGTACTTTTTGGGCCAAAATGAGCAATTCTCACATCTCTGAAACGTATGGAAAACGTTTGATAGTCGATCATATGCGTTTACTGTGTTCTGCTTCGCATCGTCTTGTTATTGTTTGGTCCTGTTGATGTTGTTGTTGTTGTTGTTGTTGTTGTTAACTGTTGTTGTTGAGTCGTTGAATAAGAACTGTTTAGAGGCTACGCTTTATATAGAATGATGGGGTTTTACGGCACGTCGACACAAATTGGTCATACTGTGCGCGAAAACTGATGAAAATGAACAATGAAATAGTCAATTATTAAAAATAAAAATGACCGATCAATCTATTCACAAATATTACTACTACTGTCTTTTAAAGATAACATGTTCTGCTGCTGCTGCTGCTGCTGCTGCTGCTGCTGCTGCTGCTGCTGCTACTTCTCCTACTACTGCTGCTACAACTTCTGATGATGATGATGATGATGATGATCGTAACAATATATGGACTGCTGTTAATACCTCTGGTGTTGTGTCACTGCTATAATATCGTTCGTTTCTCTATACTTAACTATATGGCTATGCTTCTTATGATATATGTATTTCGTCATCAGCAGCAGCAGTAGCAGCAGCAGCAACATTCAGCATCGTGGCCATCGCTGTAAACATCGGTGCATCTTTAAATGAGTATCGTAGGTGTTTAAATTTCTTCTTATTTGTTTTGATTTTTTTCCCCTGGAAGGGGAGTGGGCCAATCCCGGAGGTACTGCAATACCGGGCCAACCCGTGGAGAGAGCGGAGCAAGCCCCTGACATCTCTCCTAGGTTCAAAAATCAGTTTAATATTGAAGTCCCCCAATGGGGGACGTATCAGATATTAAGCTGATAAGAACAGATACTACACTTTGATCTTAGCCAAAAGGCCGAGAAGCGATGCCGCGGAAAACATCGAGCAACTACTTAAATGGCAGCTCTACAACAACGCGATGGTTCGCAGTAAAACCAGCATTGGTTAGCCTCAGTCATACAGACCTTCAAGAAAACGATATTCACTTGCTGTAACTGGCATTGAATAGGTGAGAAAGTAATCTCGCTCATCGAATTTCGCGCAAACTGCAAGCCAACAGTTGCAAAATGTACTTTTTGGGCCAAAATGAGCAATTCTCACATCTCTGAAACGTATGGAAAACGTTTGATAGTCGATCATATGCGTTTACTGTGTTCTGCTTCGCATCGTCTTGTTATTGTTTGGTCCTGTTGATGTTGTTGTTGTTGTTGTTGTTGTTGTTAACTGTTGTTGTTGAGTCGTTGAATAAGAACTGTTTAGAGGCTACGCTTTATATAGAATGATGGGGTTTTACGGCACGTCGACACAAATTGGTCATACTGTGCGCGAAAACTGATGAAAATGAACAATGAAATAGTCAATTATTAAAAATAAAAATGACCGATCAATCTATTTACAAATATTACTACTACTGTCTTTTAAAGATAACATGTGCTGCTGCTGCTGCTGCTGCTGCTGCTGCTGCTGCTACTTCTCCTACTACTGCTGCTACAACTTCTGATGATGATGATGATGATGATGATGATCGTAACAATATATGGACTGCTGTTAATACCTCTGGTGTTGTGTCACTGCTATAATATCGTTCGTTTCTCTATACTTAACTATATGGCTATGCTTCTTATGATATATGTATTTCGTCATCAGCAGCAGCAGTAGCAGCAGCAGCAACATTCAGCATCGTGGCCATCGCTGTAAACATCGGTGCATCTTTAAATGAGTATCGTAGGTGTTTAAATTTCTTCTTATTTGTTTTGATTTTTTTCCCCTGGAAGGGGAGTGGGCCAATCCCGGAGGTACTGCAATACCGGGCCAACCCGTGGAGAGAGCGGAGCAAGCCCCTGACATCTCTCCTAGGTTCAAAAATCAGTTTAATATCGAAGTCCCCCAATGGGGGACGTATCAGATATTAAGCTGATAAGAACAGATACTACACTTTGATCTTAGCCAAAAGGCCGAGAAGCGATGCCGCGGAAAACATCGAGCAACTACTTAAATGGCAGCTCTACAACAACGCGATGGTTCGCAGTAAAACCAGCATTGGTTAGCCTCAGTCATACAGACCTTCAAGAAAACGATATTCACTTGCTGTAACTGGCATTGAATAGGTGAGAAAGTAATCTCGCTCATCGAATTTCGCGCAAACTGCAAGCCAGCAGTTGCAAAATGTACTTTTTGGGCCAAAATGAGCAATTCTCACATCTCTGAAACGTATGGAAAACGTTTGATAGTCGATCATATGCGTTTACTGTGTTCTGCTTCGCATCGTCTTGTTATTGTTTGGTCCTGTTGATGTTGTTGTTGTTGTTGTTGTTGTTGTTAACTGTTGTTGTTGAGTCGTTGAATAAGAACTGTTTAGAGGCTACGCTTTATATAGAATGATGGGGTTTTACGGCACGTCGACACAAATTGGTCATACTGTGCGCGAAAACTGATGAAAATGAACAATGAAATAGTCAATTATTAAAAATAAAAATGACCGATCAATCTATTTACAAATATTACTACTACTGTCTTTTAAAGATACCATGTTCTGCTGCTGCTGCTGCTGCTGCTGCTGCTGCTGCTGCTGCTGCTGCTGCTGCTGCTGCTGCTGCTGCTACTTCTCCTACTACTGCTGCTACAACTTCTGATGATGATGATGATGATGATGATCGTAACAATATATGGACTGCTGTTAATACCTCTGGTGTTGTGTCACTGCTATAATATCGTTCGTTTCTCTATACTTAACTATATGGCTATGCTTCTTATGATATATGTATTTCGTCATCAGCAGCAGCAGTAGCAGCAGCAGCAACATTCAGCATCGTGGCCATCGCTGTAAACATCGGTGCATCTTTAAATGAGTATCGTAGGTGTTTAAATTTCTTCTTATTTGTTTTGATTTTTTTCCACTGGAAGGGGAGTGGGCCAATCCCGGAGGTACTGCAATACCGGGCCAACCCGTGGAGAGAGCGGAGCAAGCCCCTGACATCTCTCCTAGGTTCAAAAATCAGTTTAATATCGAAGTCCCCCAATGGGGGACGTATCAGATATTAAGCTGATAAGAACAGATACTACACTTTGATCTTAGCCAAAAGGCCGAGAAGCGATGCCGCGGAAAACATCGAGCAACTACTTAAATGGCAGCTCTACAACAACGCGATGGTTCGCAGTAAAACCAGCATTGGTTAGCCTCAGTCATACAGACCTTCAAGAAAACGATATTCACTTGCTGTAACTGGCATTGAATAGGTGAGAAAGTAATCTCGCTCATCGAATTTCGCGCAAACTGCAAGCCAGCAGTTGCAAAATGTACTTTTTGGGCCAAAATGAGCAATTCTCACATCTCTGAAACGTATGGAAAACGTTTGATAGTCGATCATATGCGTTTACTGTGTTCTGCTTCGCATCGTCTTGTTATTGTTTGGTCCTGTTGATGTTGTTGTTGTTGTTGTTGTTGTTGTTAACTGTTGTTGTTGAGTCGTTGAATAAGAACTGTTTAGAGGCTACGCTTTATATAGAATGATGGGGTTTTACGGCACGTCGACACAAATTGGTCATACTGTGCGCGAAAACTGATGAAAATGAACAATGAAATAGTCAATTATTAAAAATAAAAATGACCGATCAATCTATTTACAAATATTACTACTACTGTCTTTTAAAGATAACATGTTCTGCTGCTGCTGCTGCTGCTGCTGCTGCTGCTGCTGCTGCTGCTGCTACTTCTCCTACTACTGCTGCTACAACTTCTGATGATGATGATGATGATGATGATCGTAACAATATATGGACTGCTGTTAATACCTCTGGTGTTGTGTCACTGCTATAATATCGTTCGTTTCTCTATACTTAACTATATGGCTATGCTTCTTATGATATATGTATTTCGTCATCAGCAGCAGCAGTAGCAGCAGCAGCAACATTCAGCATCGTGGCCATCGCTGTAAACATCGGTGCATCTTTAAATGAGTATCGTAGGTGTTTAAATTTCTTCTTATTTGTTTTGATTTTTTTCCCCTGGAAGGGGAGTGGGCCAATCCCGGAGGTACTGCAATCCCGGAGGTACTGCAATACCGGGCCAACCCGTGGAGAGAGCGGAGCAAGCCCCTGACATCTCTCCTAGGTTCAAAAATCAGTTTAATATCGAAGTCCCCCAATGGGGGACGTATCAGATATTAAGCTGATAAGAACAGATACTACACTTTGATCTTAGCCAAAAGGCCGAGAAGCGATGCCGCGGAAAACATCGAGCAACTACTTAAATGGCAGCTCTACAACAACGCGATGGTTCGCAGTAAAACCAGCATTGGTTAGCCTCAGTCATACAGACCTTCAAGAAAACGATATTCACTTGCTGTAACTGGCATTGAATAGGTGAGAAAGTAATCTCGCTCATCGAATTTCGCGCAAACTGCAAGCCAGCAGTTGCAAAATGTACTTTTTGGGCCAAAATGAGCAATTCTCACATCTCTGAAACGTATGGAAAACGTTTGATAGTCGATCATATGCGTTTACTGTGTTCTGCTTCGCATCGTCTTGTTATTGTTTGGTCCTGTTGATGTTGTTGTTGTTGTTGTTGTTGTTGTTAACTGTTGTTGTTGAGTCGTTGAATAAGAACTGTTTAGAGGCTACGCTTTATATAGAATGATGGGGTTTTACGGCACGTCGACACAAATTGGTCATACTGTGCGCGAAAACTGATGAAAATGAACAATGAAATAGTCAATTATTAAAAATAAAAATGACCGATCAATCTATTTACAAATATTACTACTACTGTCTTTTAAAGATAACATGTTCTGCTGCTGCTGCTGCTGCTGCTGCTGCTGCTGCTGCTGCTGCTGCTGCTGCTGCTGCTACTTCTCCTACTACTGCTGCTACAACTTCTGATGATGATGATGATGATGATGATCGTAACAATATATGGACTGCTGTTAATACCTCTGGTGTTGTGTCACTGCTATAATATCGTTCGTTTCTCTATACTTAACTATATGGCTATGCTTCTTATGATATATGTATTTCGTCATCAGCAGCAGCAGTAGCAGCAGCAGCAACATTCAGCATCGTGGCCATCGCTGTAAACATCGGTGCATCTTTAAATGAGTATCGTAGGTGTTTAAATTTCTTCTTATTTGTTTTGATTTTTTTCCCCTGGAAGGGGAGTGGGCCAATCCCGGAGGTACTGCAATACCGGGCCAACCCGTGGAGAGAGCGGAGCAAGCCCCTGACATCTCTCCTAGGTTCAAAAATCAGTTTAATATCGAAGTCCCCCAATGGGGGACGTATCAGATATTAAGCTGATAAGAACAGATACTACACTTTGATCTTAGCCAAAAGGCCGAGAAGCGATGCCGCGGAAAACATCGAGCAACTACTTAAATGGCAGCTCTACAACAACGCGATGGTTCGCAGTAAAGCCAGCATTGGTTAGCCTCAGTCATACAGACCTTCAAGAAAACGATATTCACTTGCTGTAACTGGCATTGAATAGGTGAGAAAGTAATCTCGCTCATCGAATTTCGCGCAAACTGCAAGCCAGCAGTTGCAAAATGTACTTTTTGGGCCAAAATGAGCAATTCTCACATCTCTGAAACGTATGGAAAACGTTTGATAGTCGATCATATGCGTTTACTGTGTTCTGCTTCGCATCGTCTTGTTATTGTTTGGTCCTGTTGATGTTGTTGTTGTTGTTGTTGTTGTTGTTAACTGTTGTTGTTGAGTCGTTGAATAAGAACTGTTTAGAGGCTACGCTTTATATAGAATGATGGGGTTTTACGGCACGTCGACACAAATTGGTCATACTGTGCGCGAAAACTGATGAAAATGAACAATGAAATAGTCAATTATTAAAAATAAAAATGACCGATCAATCTATTTACAAATATTACTACTACTGTCTTTTAAAGATAACATGTTCTGCTGCTGCTGCTGCTGCTGCTGCTGCTGCTGCTGCTGCTGCTGCTGCTGCTGCTACTTCTCCTACTACTGCTGCTACAACTTCTGATGATGATGATGATGATGATGATCGTAACAATATATGGACTGCTGTTAATACCTCTGGTGTTGTGTCACTGCTATAATATCGTTCGTTTCTCTATACTTAACTATATGGCTATGCTTCTTATGATATATGTATTTCGTCATCAGCAGCAGCAGTAGCAGCAGCAGCAACATTCAGCATCGTGGCCATCGCTGTAAACATCGGTGCATCTTTAAATGAGTATCGTAGGTGTTTAAATTTCTTCTTATTTGTTTTGATTTTTTCCCCTGGAAGGGGAGTGGGCCAATCCCGGAGGTACTGCAATACCGGGCCAACCCGTGGAGAGAGCGGAGCAAGCCCCTGACATCTCTCCTAGGTTCAAAAATCAGTTTAATATCGAAGTCCCCCAATGGGGGACGTATCAGATATTAAGCTGATAAGAACAGATACTACACTTTGATCTTAGCCAAAAGGCCGAGAAGCGATGCCGCGGAAAACATCGAGCAACTACTTAAATGGCAGCTCTACAACAACGCGATGGTTCGCAGTAAAACCAGCATTGGTTAGCCTCAGTCATACAGACCTTCAAGAAAACGATATTCACTTGCTGTAACTGGCATTGAATAGGTGAGAAAGTAATCTCGCTCATCGAATTTCGCGCAAACTGCAAGCCAGCAGTTGCAAAATGTACTTTTTGGGCCAAAATGAGCAATTCTCACATCTCTGAAACGTATGGAAAACGTTTGATAGTCGATCATATGCGTTTACTGTGTTCTGCTTCGCATCGTCTTGTTATTGTTTGGTCCTGTTGATGTTGTTGTTGTTGTTGTTGTTGTTGTTAACTGTTGTTGTTGAGTCGTTGAATAAGAACTGTTTAGAGGCTACGCTTTATATAGAATGATGGGGCACGTCGACACAAATTGGTCATACTGTGCGCGAAAACTGATGAAAATGAACAATGAAATAGTCAATTATTAAAAATAAAAATGACCGATCAATCTATTTACAAATATTACTACTACTGTCTTTTAAAGATAACATGTGCTGCTGCTGCTGCTGCTGCTTCTCCTACTACTGCTGCTACAACTTCTGATGATGATGATGATGATGATGATCGTAACAATATATGGACTGCTGTTAATACCTCTGGTGTTGTGTCACTGCTATAATATCGTTCGTTTCTCTATACTTAACTATATGGCTATGCTTCTTATGATATATGTATTTCGTCATCAGCAGCAGCAGTAGCAGCAGCAGCAACATTCAGCATCGTGGCCATCGCTGTAAACATCGGTGCATCTTTAAATGAGTATCGTAGGTGTTTAAATTTCTTCTTATTTGTTTTGATTTTTTTCCCCTGGAAGGGGAGTGGGCCAATCCCGGAGGTACTGCAATACCGGGCCAACCCGTGGAGAGAGCGGAGCAAGCCCCTGACATCTCTCCTAGGTTCAAAAATCAGTTTAATATCGAAGTCCCCCAATGGGGGACGTATCAGATATTAAGCTGATAAGAACAGATACTACACTTTGATCTTAGCCAAAAGGCCGAGAAGCGATGCCGCGGAAAACATCGAGCAACTACTTAAATGGCAGCTCTACAACAACGCGATGGTTCGCAGTAAAACCAGCATTGGTTAGCCTCAGTCATACAGACCTTCAAGAAAACGATATTCACTTGCTGTAACTGGCATTGAATAGGTGAGAAAGTAATCTCGCTCATCGAATTTCGCGCAAACTGCAAGCCAGCAGTTGCAAAATGTACGTTTTGGGCCAAAATGAGCAATTCTCACATCTCTGAAACGTATGGAAAACGTTTGATAGTCGATCATATGCGTTTACTGTGTTCTGCTTCGCATCGTCTTGTTATTGTTTGGTCCTGTTGATGTTGTTGTTGTTGTTGTTGTTGTTGTTAACTGTTGTTGTTGAGTCGTTGAATAAGAACTGTTTAGAGGCTACGCTTTATATAGAATGATGGGGTTTTACGGCACGTCGACACAAATTGGTCATACTGTGCGCGAAAACTGATGAAAATGAACAATGAAATAGTCAATTTTTAAAAATAAAAATGACCGATCAATCTATTTACAAATATTACTACTACTGTCTTTTAAAGATAACATGTTCTGCTGCTGCTGCTGCTGCTGCTGCTGCTGCTGCTGCTGCTGCTGCTGCTGCTGCTGCTGCTGCTGCTTCTCCTACTACTGCTGCTACAACTTCTGATGATGATGATGATGATGATGATCGTAACAATATATGGACTGCTGTTAATACCTCTGGTGTTGTGTCACTGCTATAATATCGTTCGTTTCTCTATACTTAACTATATGGCTATGCTTCTTATGATATATGTATTTCGTCATCAGCAGCAGCAGTAGCAGAAGCAGCAACATTCAGCATCGTGGCCATCGCTGTAAACATCGGTGCATCTTTAAATGAGTATCGTAGGTGTTTAAATTTCTTCTTATTTGTTTTGATTTTTTTCCCCTGGAAGGGGAGTTGGCCAATCCCGGAGGTACTGCAATACCGGGCCAACCCGTGGAGAGAGCGGAGCAAGCCCCTGACATCTCTCCTAGGTTCAAAAATCAGTTTAATATCGAAGTCCCCCAATGGGGGACGTATCAGATATTAAGCTGATAAGAACAGATACTACACTTTGATCTTAGCCAAAAGGCCGAGAAGCGATGCCGCGGAAAACATCGAGCAACTACTTAAATGGCAGCTCTACAACAACGCGATGGTTCGCAGTAAAACCAGCATTGGTTAGCCTCAGTCATACAGACCTTCAAGAAAACGATATTCACTTGCTGTAACTGGC
This sequence comes from Cyrtodaria siliqua, assembly GCA_037043455.1. NCBI lineage: Eukaryota > Metazoa > Mollusca > Bivalvia > Adapedonta > Hiatellidae > Cyrtodaria > Cyrtodaria siliqua. Next base: position 12,595 of record JAWPHD010002971.1, read on the forward strand.
ATTGAATAGGTGAGAAAGTAATCTCGCTCATCGAATTTCGCGCAAACTGCAAGCCAGCAGTTGCAAAATGTACTTTTTGGGCCAAAATGAGCAATTCTCACATCTCTGAAACGTATGGAAAACGTTTGATAGTCGATCATATGCGTTTACTGTGTTCTGCTTCGCATCGTCTTGTTATTGTTTGGTCCTGTTGATGTTGTTGTTGTTGTTGTTGTTGTTGTTAACTGTTGTTGTTGAGTCGTTGAATAAGAACTGTTTAGAGGCTACGCTTTATATAGAATGATGGGGTTTTACGGCACGTCGACACAAATTGGTCATACTGTGCGCGAAAACTGATGAAAATGAACAATGAAATAGTCAATTATTAAAAATAAAAATGACCGATCAATCTATTTACAAATATTACTACTACTGTCTTTTAAAGATAACATGTTCTGCTGCTGCTGCTGCTGCTGCTGCTGCTGCTGCTGCTGCTGCTGCTGCTGCTGCTGCTGCTGCTGCTGCTACTTCTCCTACTACTGCTGCTACAACTTCTGATGATGATGATGATGATGATGATCGTAACAATATATGGACTGCTGTTAATACCTCTGGTGTTGTGTCACTGCTATAATATCGTTCGTTTCTCTATACTTAACTATATGGCTATGCTTCTTATGATATATGTATTTCGTCATCAGCAGCAGCAGTAGCAGCAGCAGCAACATTCAGCATCGTGGCCATCGCTGTAAACATCGGTGCATCTTTAAATGAGTATCGTAGGTGTTTAAATTTCTTCTTATTTGTTTTGATTTTTTTCCCCTGGAAGGGGAGTGGGCCAATCCCGGAGGTACTGCAATACCGGGCCAACCCGTGGAGAGAGCGGAGCAAGCCCCTGACATCTCTCCTAGGTTCAAAAATCAGTTTAATATCGAAGTCCCCCAATGGGGGACGTATCAGATATTAAGCTGATAAGAACAGATACTACACTTTGATCTTAGCCAAAAGGCCGAGAAGCGATGCCGCGGAAAACATCGAGCAACTACTTAAATGGCAGCTCTACAACAACGCGATGGTTCGCAGTAAAACCAGCATTGGTTAGCCTCAGTCATACAGACCTTCAAGAAAACGATATTCACTTGCTGTAACTGGCATTGAATAGGTGAGAAAGTAATCTCGCTCATCGAATCTCGCGCAAACTGCAAGCCAGCAGTTGCAAAATGTACTTTTTGGGCCAAAATGAGCAATTCTCACATCTCTGAAACGTATGGAAAACGTTTGATAGTCGATCATATGCGTTTACTGTGTTCTGCTTCGCATCGTCTTGTTATTGTTTGGTCCTGTTGATGTTGTTGTTGTTGTTGTTGTTGTTGTTAACTGTTGTTGTTGAGTCGTTGAATAAGAACTGTTTAGAGGCTACGCTTTATATAGAATGATGGGGTTTTACGGCACGTCGACACAAATTGGTCATACTGTGCGCGAATACTGATGAAAATGAACAATGAAATAGTCAATTATTAAAAATAAAAATGACCGATCAATCTATTTACAAATATTACTACTACTGTCTTTTAAAGATAACATGTTCTGCTGCTGCTGCTGCTGCTGCTGCTGCTGCTGCTGCTGCTGCTGCTGCTGCTGCTGCTGCTGCTGCTGCTACTTCTCCTACTACTGCTGCTACAACTTCTGATGATGATGATGATGATGATGATCGTAACAATATATGGACTGCTGTTAATACCTCTGGTGTTGTGTCACTGCTATAATATCGTTCGTTTCTCTATACTTAACTATATGGCTATGCTTCTTATGATATATGTATTTCGTCATCAGCAGCAGCAGTAGCAGCAGCAGCAACATTCAGCATCGTGGCCATCGCTGTAAACATCGGTGCATCTTTAAATGAGTATCGTAGGTGTTTAAATTTCTTCTTATTTGTTTTGATTTTTTTCCCCTGGAAGGGGAGTGGGCCAATCCCGGAGGTACTGCAATACCGGGCCAACCCGTGGAGAGAGCGGAGCAAGCCCCTGACATCTCTCCTAGGTTCAAAAATCAGTTTAATATCGAAGTCCCCCAATGGGGGACGTATCAGATATTAAGCTGATAAGAACAGATACTACACTTTGATCTTAGCCAAAAGGCCGAGAAGCGATGCCGCGGAAAACATCGAGCAACTACTTAAATGGCAGCTCTACAACAACGCGATGGTTCGCAGTAAAGCCAGCATTGGTTAGCCTCAGTCATACAGACCTTCAAGAAAACGATATTCACTTGCTGTAACTGGCATTGAATAGGTGAGAAAGTAATCTCGCTCATCGAATTTCGCGCAAACTGCAAGCCAGCAGTTGCAAAATGTACTTTTTGGGCCAAAATGAGCAATTCTCACATCTCTGAAACGTATGGAAAACGTTTGATAGTCGATCATATGCGTTTACTGTGTTCTGCTTCGCATCGTCTTGTTATTGTTTGGTCCTGTTGATGTTGTTGTTGTTGTTGTTGTTGTTGTTAACTGTTGTTGTTGAGTCGTTGAATAAGAACTGTTTAGAGGCTACGCTTTATATAGAATGATGGGGTTTTACGGCACGTCGACACAAATTGGTCATACTGTGCGCGAAAACTGATGAAAATGAACAATGAAATAGTCAATTATTAAAAATAAAAATGACCGATCAATCTATTTACAAATATTACTACTACTGTCTTTTAAAGATAACATGTTCTGCTGCTGCTGCTGCTGCTGCTGCTGCTGCTGCTGCTGCTGCTGCTGCTGCTGCTACTTCTCCTACTACTGCTGCTACAACTTCTGATGATGATGATGATGATGATGATCGTAACAATATATGGACTGCTGTTAATACCTCTGGTGTTGTGTCACTGCTATAATATCGTTCGTTTCTCTATACTTAACTATATGGCTATGCTTCTTATGATATATGTATTTCGTCATCAGCAGCAGCAGTAGCAGCAGCAGCAACATTCAGCATCGTGGCCATCGCTGTAAACATCGGTGCATCTTTAAATGAGTATCGTAGGTGTTTAAATTTCTTCTTATTTGTTTTGATTTTTTCCCCTGGAAGGGGAGTGGGCCAATCCCGGAGGTACTGCAATACCGGGCCAACCCGTGGAGAGAGCGGAGCAAGCCCCTGACATCTCTCCTAGGTTCAAAAATCAGTTTAATATCGAAGTCCCCCAATGGGGGACGTATCAGATATTAAGCTGATAAGAACAGATACTACACTTTGATCTTAGCCAAAAGGCCGAGAAGCGATGCCGCGGAAAACATCGAGCAACTACTTAAATGGCAGCTCTACAACAACGCGATGGTTCGCAGTAAAACCAGCATTGGTTAGCCTCAGTCATACAGACCTTCAAGAAAACGATATTCACTTGCTGTAACTGGCATTGAATAGGTGAGAAAGTAATCTCGCTCATCGAATTTCGCGCAAACTGCAAGCCAGCAGTTGCAAAATGTACTTTTTGGGCCAAAATGAGCAATTCTCACATCTCTGAAACGTATGGAAAACGTTTGATAGTCGATCATATGCGTTTACTGTGTTCTGCTTCGCATCGTCTTGTTATTGTTTGGTCCTGTTGATGTTGTTGTTGTTGTTGTTGTTGTTGTTAACTGTTGTTGTTGAGTCGTTGAATAAGAACTGTTTAGAGGCTACGCTTTATATAGAATGATGGGGCACGTCGACACAAATTGGTCATACTGTGCGCGAAAACTGATGAAAATGAACAATGAAATAGTCAATTATTAAAAATAAAAATGACCGATCAATCTATTTACAAATATTACTACTACTGTCTTTTAAAGATAACATGTGCTGCTGCTGCTGCTGCTGCTTCTCCTACTACTGCTGCTACAACTTCTGATGATGATGATGATGATGATGATCGTAACAATATATGGACTGCTGTTAATACCTCTGGTGTTGTGTCACTGCTATAATATCGTTCGTTTCTCTATACTTAACTATATGGCTATGCTTCTTATGATATATGTATTTCATCATCAGCAGCAGCAGTAGCAGCAGCAGCAACATTCAGCATCGTGGCCATCGCTGTAAACATCGGTGCATCTTTAAATGATTATCGTAGGTGTTTAAATTTCTTCTTATTTGTTTTGATTTTTTTCCCCTGGAAGGGGAGTGGGCCAATCCCGGAGGTACTGCAATACCGGGCCAACCCGTGGAGAGAGCGGAGCAAGCCCCTGACATCTCTCCTAGGTTCAAAAATCAGTTTAATATCGAAGTCCCCCAATGGGGGACGTATCAGATATTAAGCTGATAAGAACAGATACTACACTTTGATCTTAGCCAAAAGGCCGAGAAGCGATGCCGCGGAAAACATCGAGCAACTACTTAAATGGCAGCTCTACAACAACGCGATGGTTCGCAGTAAAACCAGCATTGGTTAGCCTCAGTCATACAGACCTTCAAGAAAACGATATTCACTTGCTGTAACTGGCATTGAATAGATGAGAAAGTAATCTCGCTCATCGAATTTCGCGCAAACTGCAAGCCAGCAGTTGCAAAATGTACGTTTTGGGCCAAAATGAGCAATTCTCACATCTCTGAAACGTATGGAAAACGTTTGATAGTCGATCATATGCGTTTACTGTGTTCTGCTTCGCATCGTCTTGTTATTGTTTGGTCCTGTTGATGTTGTTGTTGTTGTTGTTGTTGTTGTTAACTGTTGTTGTTGAGTCGTTGAATAAGAACTGTTTAGAGGCTACGCTTTATATAGAATGATGGGGTTTTACGGCACGTCGACACAAATTGGTCATACTGTGCGCGAAAACTGATGAAAATGAACAATGAAATAGTCAATTTTAAAAATAAAAATGACCGATCAATCTATTTACAAATATTACTACTACTGTCTTTTAAAGATAACATGTTCTGCTGCTGCTGCTGCTGCTGCTGCTGCTGCTGCTGCTGCTGCTGCTGCTGCTGCTGCTTCTCCTACTACTGCTGCTACAACTTCTGATGATGATGATGATGATGATGATGATCGTAACAATATATGGACTGCTGTTAATACCTCTGGTGTTGTGTCACTGCTATAATATCGTTCGTTTCTCTATACTTAACTATATGGCTATGCTTCTTATGATATATGTATTTCGTCATCAGCAGCAGCAGTAGCAGAAGCAGCAACATTCAGCATCGTGGCCATCGCTGTAAACATCGGTGCATCTTTAAATGAGTATCGTAGGTGTTTAAATTTCTTCTTATTTGTTTTGATTTTTTTCCCCTGGAAGGGGAGTTGGCCAATCCCGGAGGTACTGCAATACCGGGCCAACCCGTGGAGAGAGCGGAGCAAGCCCCTGACATCTCTCCTAGGTTCAAAAATCAGTTTAATATCGAAGTCCCCCAATGGGGGACGTATCAGATATTAAGCTGATAAGAACAGATACTACACTTTGATCTTAGCCAAAAGGCCGAGAAGCGATGCCGCGGAAAACATCGAGCAACTACTTAAATGGCAGCTCTACAACAACGCGATGGTTCGCAGTAAAACCAGCATTGGTTAGCCTCAGTCATACAGACCTTCAAGAAAACGATATTCACTTGCTGTAACTGGCATTGAATAGGTGAGAAAGTAATCTCGCTCATCGAATTTCGCGCAAACTGCAAGCCAGCAGTTGCAAAATGTACTTTTTGGGCCAAAATGAGCAATTCTCACATCTCTGAAACGTATGGAAAACGTTTGATAGTCGATCATATGCGTTTACTGTGTTCTGCTTCGCATCGTCTTGTTATTGTTTGGTCCTGTTGATGTTGTTGTTGTTGTTGTTGTTGTTGTTAACTGTTGTTGTTGAGTCGTTGAATAAGAACTGTTTAGAGGCTACGCTTTATATAGAATGATGGGGTTTTACGGCACGTCGACACAAATTGGTCATACTGTGCGCGAAAACTGATGAAAATGAACAATGAAATAGTCAATTATTAAAAATAAAAATGACCGATCAATCTATTTACAAATATTACTACTACTGTCTTTTAAAGATAACATGTTCTGCTGCTGCTGCTGCTGCTGCTGCTGCTGCTGCTGCTGCTGCTGCTGCTGCTGCTGCTGCTGCTGCTGCTGCTGCTGCTGCTACTTCTCCTACTACTGCTGCTACAACTTCTGATGATGATGATGATGATGATGATCGTAACAATATATGGACTGCTGTTAATACCTCTGGTGTTGTGTCACTGCTATAATATCGTTCGTTTCTCTATACTTAACTATATGGCTATGCTTCTTATGATATATGTATTTCGTCATCAGCAGCAGCAGTAGCAGCAGCAGCAACATTCAGCATCGTGGCCATCGCTGTAAACATCGGTGCATCTTTAAATGAGTATCGTAGGTGTTTAAATTTCTTCTTATTTGTTTTGATTTTTTTCCCCTGGAAGGGGAGTGGGCCAATCCCGGAGGTACTGCAATACCGGGCCAACCCGTGGAGAGAGCGGAGCAAGCCCCTGACATCTCTCCTAGGTTCAAAAATCAGTTTAATATCGAAGTCCCCCAATGGGGGACGTATCAGATATTAAGCTGATAAGAACAGATACTACACTTTGATCTTAGCCAAAAGGCCGAGAAGCGATGCCGCGGAAAACATCGAGCAACTACTTAAATGGCAGCTCTACAACAACGCGATGGTTCGCAGTAAAACCAGCATTGGTTAGCCTCAGTCATACAGACCTTCAAGAAAACGATATTCACTTGCTGTAACTGGCATTGAATAGGTGAGAAAGTAATCTCGCTCATCGAATCTCGCGCAAACTGCAAGCCAGCAGTTGCAAAATGTACTTTTTGGGCCAAAATGAGCAATTCTCACATCTCTGAAACGTATGGAAAACGTTTGATAGTCGATCATATGCGTTTACTGTGTTCTGCTTCGCATCGTCTTGTTATTGTTTGGTCCTGTTGATGTTGTTGTTGTTGTTGTTGTTGTTGTTAACTGTTGTTGTTGAGTCGTTGAATAAGAACTGTTTAGAGGCTACGCTTTATATAGAATGATGGGGTTTTACGGCACGTCGACACAAATTGGTCATACTGTGCGCGAATACTGATGAAAATGAACAATGAAATAGTCAATTATTAAAAATAAAAATGACCGATCAATCTATTTACAAATATTACTACTACTGTCTTTTAAAGATAACATGTTCTGCTGCTGCTGCTGCTGCTGCTGCTGCTGCTGCTGCTGCTGCTGCTGCTGCTGCTGCTGCTGCTGCTGCTGCTGCTACTTCTCCTACTACTGCTGCTACAACTTCTGATGATGATGATGATGATGATGATCGTAACAATATATGGACTGCTGTTAATACCTCTGGTGTTGTGTCACTGCTATAATATCGTTCGTTTCTCTATACTTAACTATATGGCTATGCTTCTTATGATATATGTATTTCGTCATCAGCAGCAGCAGTAGCAGCAGCAGCAACATTCAGCATCGTGGCCATCGCTGTAAACATCGGTGCATCTTTAAATGAGTATCGTAGGTGTTTAAATTTCTTCTTATTTGTTTTGATTTTTTTCCCCTGGAAGGGGAGTGGGCCAATCCCGGAGGTACTGCAATACCGGGCCAACCCGTGGAGAGAGCGGAGCAAGCCCCTGACATCTCTCCTAGGTTCAAAAATCAGTTTAATATCGAAGTCCCCCAATGGGGGACGTATCAGATATTAAGCTGATAAGAACAGATACTACACTTTGATCTTAGCCAAAAGGCCGAGAAGCGATGCCGCGGAAAACATCGAGCAACTACTTAAATGGCAGCTCTACAACAACGCGATGGTTCGCAGTAAAGCCAGCATTGGTTAGCCTCAGTCATACAGACCTTCAAGAAAACGATATTCACTTGCTGTAACTGGCATTGAATAGGTGAGAAAGTAATCTCGCTCATCGAATTTCGCGCAAACTGCAAGCCAGCAGTTGCAAAATGTACTTTTTGGGCCAAAATGAGCAATTCTCACATCTCTGAAACGTATGGAAAACGTTTGATAGTCGATCATATGCGTTTACTGTGTTCTGCTTCGCATCGTCTTGTTATTGTTTGGTCCTGTTGATGTTGTTGTTGTTGTTGTTGTTGTTGTTAACTGTTGTTGTTGAGTCGTTGAATAAGAACTGTTTAGAGGCTACGCTTTATATAGAATGATGGGGTTTTACGGCACGTCGACACAAATTGGTCATACTGTGCGCGAAAACTGATGAAAATGAACAATGAAATAGTCAATTATTAAAAATAAAAATGACCGATCAATCTATTTACAAATATTACTACTACTGTCTTTTAAAGATAACATGTTCTGCTGCTGCTGCTGCTGCTGCTGCTGCTGCTGCTGCTGCTGCTGCTGCTGCTGCTACTTCTCCTACTACTGCTGCTACAACTTCTGATGATGATGATGATGATGATGATCGTAACAATATATGGACTGCTGTTAATACCTCTGGTGTTGTGTCAGTGCTATAATATCGTTCGTTTCTCTATACTTAACTATATGGCTATGCTTCTTATGATATATGTATTTCGTCATCAGCAGCAGCAGTAGCAGCAGCAGCAACATTCAGCATCGTGGCCATCGCTGTAAACATCGGTGCATCTTTAAATGAGTATCGTAGGTGTTTAAATTTCTTCTTATTTGTTTTGATTTTTTCCCCTGGAAGGGGAGTGGGCCAATCCCGGAGGTACTGCAATACCGGGCCAACCCGTGGAGAGAGCGGAGCAAGCCCCTGACATCTCTCCTAGGTTCAAAAATCAGTTTAATATCGAAGTCCCCCAATGGGGGACGTATCAGATATTAAGCTGATAAGAACAGATACTACACTTTGATCTTAGCCAAAAGGCCGAGAAGCGATGCCGCGGAAAACATCGAGCAACTACTTAAATGGCAGCTCTACAACAACGCGATGGTTCGCAGTAAAACCAGCATTGGTTAGCCTCAGTCATACAGACCTTCAAGAAAACGATATTCACTTGCTGTAACTGGCATTGAATAGGTGAGAAAGTAATCTCGCTCATCGAATTTCGCGCAAACTGCAAGCCAGCAGTTGCAAAATGTACTTTTTGGGCCAAAATGAGCAATTCTCACATCTCTGAAACGTATGGAAAACGTTTGATAGTCGATCATATGCGTTTACTGTGTTCTGCTTCGCATCGTCTTGTTATTGTTTGGTCCTGTTGATGTTGTTGTTGTTGTTGTTGTTGTTGTTAACTGTTGTTGTTGAGTCGTTGAATAAGAACTGTTTAGAGGCTACGCTTTATATAGAATGATGGGGCACGTCGACACAAATTGGTCATACTGTGCGCGAAAACTGATGAAAATGAACAATGAAATAGTCAATTATTAAAAATAAAAATGACCGATCAATCTATTTACAAATATTACTACTACTGTCTTTTAAAGATAACATGTGCTGCTGCTGCTGCTGCTGCTTCTCCTACTACTGCTGCTACAACTTCTGATGATGATGATGATGATGATGATCGTAACAATATATGGACTGCTGTTAATACCTCTGGTGTTGTGTCACTGCTATAATATCGTTCGTTTCTCTATACTTAACTATATGGCTATGCTTCTTATGATATATGTATTTCGTCATCAGCAGCAGCAGTAGCAGCAGCAGCAACATTCAGCATCGTGGCCATCGCTGTAAACATCGGTGCATCTTTAAATGAGTATCGTAGGTGTTTAAATTTCTTCTTATTTGTTTTGATTTTTTTCCCCTGGAAGGGGAGTGGGCCAATCCCGGAGGTACTGCAATACCGGGCCAACCCGTGGAGAGAGCGGAGCAAGCCCCTGACATCTCTCCTAGGTTCAAAAATCAGTTTAATATCGAAGTCCCCCAATGGGGGACGTATCAGATATTAAGCTGATAAGAACAGATACTACACTTTGATCTTAGCCAAAAGGCCGAGAAGCGATGCCGCGGAAAACATCGAGCAACTACTTAAATGGCAGCTCTACAACAACGCGATGGTTCGCAGTAAAACCAGCATTGGTTAGCCTCAGTCATACAGACCTTCAAGAAAACGATATTCACTTGCTGTAACTGGCATTGAATAGATGAGAAAGTAATCTCGCTCATCGAATTTCGCGCAAACTGCAAGCCAGCAGTTGCAAAATGTACGTTTTGGGCCAAAATGAGCAATTCTCACATCTCTGAAACGTATGGAAAACGTTTGATAGTCGATCATATGCGTTTACTGTGTTCTGCTTCGCATCGTCTTGTTATTGTTTGGTCCTGTTGATGTTGTTGTTGTTGTTGTTGTTGTTGTTAACTGTTGTTGTTGAGTCGTTGAATAAGAACTGTTTAGAGGCTACGCTTTATATAGAATGATGGGGTTTTACGGCACGTCGACACAAATTGGTCATACTGTGCGCGAAAACTGATGAAAATGAACAATGAAATAGTCAATTTTTAAAAATAAAAATGACCGATCAATCTATTTACAAATATTACTACTACTGTCTTTTAAAGATAACATGTTCTGCTGCTGCTGCTGCTGCTGCTGCTGCTGCTGCTGCTGCTGCTGCTGCTGCTGCTGCTGCTGCTGCTGCTGCTGCTGCTGCTGCTTCTCCTACTACTGCTGCTACAACTTCTGATGATGATGATGATGATGATGATCGTAACAATATATGGACTGCTGTTAATACCTCTGGTGTTGTGTCACTGCTATAATATCGTTCGTTTCTCTATACTTAACTATATGGCTATGCTTCTTATGATATATGTATTTCGTCATCAGCAGCAGCAGTAGCAGAAGCAGCAACATTCAGCATCGTGGCCATCGCTGTAAACATCGGTGCATCTTTAAATGAGTATCGTAGGTGTTTAAATTTCTTCTTATTTGTTTTGATTTTTTTCCCCTGGAAGGGGAGTTGGCCAATCCCGGAGGTACTGCAATACCGGGCCAACCCGTGGAGAGAGCGGAGCAAGCCCCTGACATCTCTCCTAGGTTCAAAAATCAGTTTAATATCGAAGTCCCCCAATGGGGGACGTATCAGATATTAAGCTGATAAGAACAGATACTACACTTTGATCTTAGCCAAAAGGCCGAGAAGCGATGCCGCGGAAAACATCGAGCAACTACTTAAATGGCAGCTCTACAACAACGCGATGGTTCGCAGTAAAACCAGCATTGGTTAGCCTCAGTCATACAGACCTTCAAGAAAACGATATTCACTTGCTGTAACTGGCATTGAATAGGTGAGAAAGTAATCTCGCTCATCGAATTTCGCGCAAACTGCAAGCCAGCAGTTGCAAAATGTACTTTTTGGGCCAAAATGAGCAATTCTCACATCTCTGAAACGTATGGAAAACGTTTGATAGTCGATCATATGCGTTTACTGTGTTCTGCTTCGCATCGTCTTGTTATTGTTTGGTCCTGTTGATGTTGTTGTTGTTGTTGTTGTTGTTGTTAACTGTTGTTGTTGAGTCGTTGAATAAGAACTGTTTAGAGGCTACGCTTTATATAGAATGATGGGGTTTTACGGCACGTCGACACAAATTGGTCATACTGTGCGCGAAAACTGATGAAAATGAACAATGAAATAGTCAATTATTAAAAATAAAAATGACCGATCAATCTATTTACAAATATTACTACTACTGTCTTTTAAAGATAACATGTTCTGCTGCTGCTGCTGCTGCTGCTGCTGCTGCTGCTGCTGCTGCTGCTGCTGCTGCTGCTGCTGCTGCTGCTGCTGCTACTTCTCCTACTACTGCTGCTACAACTTCTGATGATGATGATGATGATGATGATCGTAACAATATATGGACTGCTGTTAATACCTCTGGTGTTGTGTCACTGCTATAATATCGTTCGTTTCTCTATACTTAACTATATGGCTATGCTTCTTATGATATATGTATTTCGTCATCAGCAGCAGCAGTAGCAGCAGCAGCAACATTCAGCATCGTGGCCATCGCTGTAAACATCGGTGCATCTTTAAATGAGTATCGTAGGTGTTTAAATTTCTTCTTATTTGTTTTGATTTTTTTCCCCTGGAAGGGGAGTGGGCCAATCCCGGAGGTACTGCAATACCGGGCCAACCCGTGGAGAGAGCGGAGCAAGCCCCTGACATCTCTCCTAGGTTCAAAAATCAGTTTAATATCGAAGTCCCCCAATGGGGGACGTATCAGATATTAAGCTGATAAGAACAGATACTACACTTTGATCTTAGCCAAAAGGCCGAGAAGCGATGCCGCGGAAAACATCGAGCAACTACTTAAATGGCAGCTCTACAACAACGCGATGGTTCGCAGTAAAACCAGCATTGGTTAGCCTCAGTCATACAGACCTTCAAGAAAACGATATTCACTTGCTGTAACTGGCATTGAATAGGTGAGAAAGTAATCTCGCTCATCGAATCTCGCGCAAACTGCAAGCCAGCAGTTGCAAAATGTACTTTTTGGGCCAAAATGAGCAATTCTCACATCTCTGAAACGTATGGAAAACGTTTGATAGTCGATCATATGCGTTTACTGTGTTCTGCTTCGCATCGTCTTGTTATTGTTTGGTCCTGTTGATGTTGTTGTTGTTGTTGTTGTTGTTGTTAACTGTTGTTGTTGAGTCGTTGAATAAGAACTGTTTAGAGGCTACGCTTTATATAGAATGATGGGGTTTTACGGCACGTCGACACAAATTGGTCATACTGTGCGCGAATACTGATGAAAATGAACAATGAAATAGTCAATTATTAAAAATAAAAATGACCGATCAATCTATTTACAAATATTACTACTACTGTCTTTTAAAGATAACATGTTCTGCTGCTGCTGCTGCTGCTGCTGCTGCTGCTGCTGCTGCTGCTGCTACTGCTGCTGCTACTTCTCCTACTACTGCTGCTACAACTTCTGATGATGATGATGATGATGATGATCGTAACAATATATGGACTGCTGTTAATACCTCTGGTGTTGTGTCACTGCTATAATATCGTTCGTTTCTCTATACTTAACTATATGGCTATGCTTCTTATGATATATGTATTTCGTCATCAGCAGCAGCAGTAGCAGCAGCAGCAACATTCAGCATCGTGGCCATCGCTGTAAACATCGGTGCATCTTTAAATGAGTATCGTAGGTGTTTAAATTTCTTCTTATTTGTTTTGATTTTTTTCCCCTGGATGGGGAGTGGGCCAATCCCGGAGGTACTGCAATACCGGGCCAACCCGTGGAGAGAGCGGAGCAAGCCCCTGACATCTCTCCTAGGTTCAAAAATCAGTTTAATATCGAAGTCCCCCAATGGGGGACGTATCAGATATTAAGCTGATAAGAACAGATACTACACTTTGATCTTAGCCAAAAGGCCGAGAAGCGATGCCGCGGAAAACATCGAGCAACTACTTAAATGGCAGCTCTACAACAACGCGATGGTTCGCAGTAAAACCAGCATTGGTTAGCCTCAGTCATACAGACCTTCAAGAAAACGATATTCACTTGCTGTAACTGGCATTGAATAGGTGAGAAAGTAATCTCGCTCATCGAATTTCGCGCAAACTGCAAGCCAGCAGTTGCAAAATGTACTTTTTGGGCCAAAATGAGCAATTCTCACATCTCTGAAACGTATGGAAAACGTTTGATAGTCGATCATATGCGTTTACTGTGTTCTGCTTCGCATCGTCTTGTTATTGTTTGGTCCTGTTGATGTTGTTGTTGTTGTTGTTGTTGTTGTTAACTGTTGTTGTTGAGTCGTTGAATAAGAACTGTTTAGAGGCTACGCTTTATATAGAATGATGGGGTTTTACGGCACGTCGACACAAATTGGTCATACTGTGCGCGAAAACTGATGAAAATGAACAATGAAATAGTCAATTATTAAAAATAAAAATGACCGATCAATCTATTTACAAATATTACTACTACTGTATTTTAAAGATAACATGTTCTGCTGCTGCTGCTGCTGCTGCTGCTGCTGCTGCTGCTGCTGCTGCTGCTGCTGCTGCTACTTCTCCTACTACTGCTGCTACAACTTCTGATGATGATGATGATGATGATGATCGTAACAATATATGGACTGCTGTTAATACCTCTGGTGTTGTGTCACTGCTATAATATCGTTCGTTTCTCTATACTTAACTATATGGCTATGCTTCTTATGATATATGTATTTCGTCATCAGCAGCAGCAGTAGCAGCAGCAGCAACATTCAGCATCGTGGCCATCGCTGTAAACATCGGTGCATCTTTAAATGAGTATCGTAGGTGTTTAAATTTCTTCTTATTTGTTTTGATTTTTTTCCCCTGGAAGGGGAGTGGGCCAATCCCGGAGGTACTGCAATACCGGGCCAACCCGTGGAGAGAGCGGAGCAAGCCCCTGACATCTCTCCTAGGTTCAAAAATCAGTTTAATATCGAAGTCCCCCAATGGGGGACGTATCAGATATTAAGCTGATAAGAACAGATACTACACTTTGATCTTAGCCAAAAGGCCGAGAAGCGATGCCGCGGAAAACATCGAGCAACTACTTAAATGGCAGCTCTACAACAACGCGATGGTTCGCAGTAAAACCAGCATTGGTTAGCCTCAGTCATACAGACCTTCAAGAAAACGATATTCACTTGCTGTAACTGGCATTGAATAGGTGAGAAAGTAATCTCGCTCATCGAATTTCGCGCAAACTGCAAGCCAGCAGTTGCAAAATGTACTTTTTGGGCCAAAATGAGCAATTCTCACATCTCTGAAACGTATGGAAAACGTTTGATAGTCGATCATATGCGTTTACTGTGTTCTGCTTCGCATCGTCTTGTTATTGTTTGGTCCTGTTGATGTTGTTGTTGTTGTTGTTGTTGTTGTTAACTGTTGTTGTTGAGTCGTTGAATAAGAACTGTTTAGAGGCTACGCTTTATATAGAATGATGGGGTTTTACGGCACGTCGACACAAATTGGTCATACTGTGCGCGAAAACTGATGAAAATGAACAATGAAATAGTCAATTATTAAAAATAAAAATGACCGATCAATCTATTTACAAATATTACTACTACTGTCTTTTAAAGATAACATGTTCTGCTGCTGCTGCTGCTGCTGCTGCTGCTGCTGCTGCTGCTGCTGCTGCTGCTGCTACTTCTCCTACTACTGCTGCTACAACTTCTGATGATGGTTCGCAGTAAAACCAGCATTGGTTAGCCTCAGTCATACAGACCTTCAAGAAAACGATATTCACTTGCTGTAACTGGCATTGAATAGGTGAGAAAGTAATCTCGCTCATCGAATTTCGCGCAAACTGCAAGCCAGCAGTTGCAAAATGTACTTTTTGGGCCAAAATGAGCAATTCTCACATCTCTGAAACGTATGGAAAACGTTTGATAGTCGATCATATGCGTTTACTGTGTTCTGCTTCGCATCGTCTTGTTATTGTTTGGTCCTGTTGATGTTGTTGTTGTTGTTGTTGTTGTTGTTGTTAACTGTTGTTGTTGAGTCGTTGAATAAGAACTGTTTAGAGGCTACGCTTTATATAGAATGATGGGGTTTTACGGCACGTCGACACAAATTGGTCATACTGTGCGCGAAAACTGATGAAAATGAACAATGAAATAGTCAATTATTAAAAATAAAAATGACCGATCAATCTATTTACAAATATTACTACTACTGTCTTTTAAAGATAACATGTTCTGCTGCTGCTGCTGCTGCTGCTGCTGCTGCTGCTGCTGCTGCTGCTACTTCTCCTACTACTGCTGCTACAACTTCTGATGATGATGATGATGATGATGATCGTAACAATATATGGACTGCTGTTAATACCTCTGGTGTTGTGTCACTGCTATAATATCGTTCGTTTCTCTATACTTAACTATATGGCTATGCTTCTTATGATATATGTATTTCGTCATCAGCAGCAGCAGTAGCAGCAGCAGCAACATTCAGCATCGTGGCCATCGCTGTAAACATCGGTGCATCTTTAAATGAGTATCGTAGGTGTTTAAATTTCTTCTTATTTGTTTTGATTTTTTTCCCCTGGAAGGGGAGTGGGCCAATCCCGGAGGTACTGCAATACCGGGCCAACCCGTGGAGAGAGCGGAGCAAGCCCCTGACATCTCTCCTAGGTTCAAAAATCAGTTTAATATCGAAGTCCCCCAATGGGGGACGTATCAGATATTAAGCTGATAAGAACAGATACTACACTTTGATCTTAGCCAAAAGGCCGAGAAGCGATGCCGCGGAAAACATCGAGCAACTACTTAAATGGCAGCTCTACAACAACGCGATGGTTCGCAGTAAAACCAGCATTGGTTAGCCTCAGTCATACAGACCTTCAAGAAAACGATATTCACTTGCTGTAACTGGCATTGAATAGGTGAGAAAGTAATCTCGCTCATCGAATTTCGCGCAAACTGCAAGCCAGCAGTTGCAAAATGTACTTTTTGGGCCAAAATGAGCAATTCTCACATCTCTGAAACGTATGGAAAACGTTTGATAGTCGATCATATGCGTTTACTGTGTTCTGCTTCGCATCGTCTTGTTATTGTTTGGTCCTGTTGATGTTGTTGTTGTTGTTGTTGTTGTTGTTAACTGTTGTTGTTGAGTCGTTGAATAAGAACTGTTTAGAGGCTACGCTTTATATAGAATGATGGGGTTTTACGGCACGTCGACACAAATTGGTCATACTGTGCGCGAAAACTGATGAAAATGAACAATGAAATAGTCAATTATTAAAAATAAAAATGACCGATCAATCTATTTACAAATATTACTACTACTGTATTTTAAAGATAACATGTTCTGCTGCTGCTGCTGCTGCTGCTGCTGCTGCTGCTGCTGCTGCTGCTGCTGCTGCTGCTGCTGCTGCTGCTGCTGCTGCTGCTGCTGCTGCTGCTGCTGCTACTTCTCCTACTACTGCTGCTACAACTTCTGATGATGATGATGATGATGATGATCGTAACAATATATGGACTGCTGTTAATACCTCTGGTGTTGTGTCACTGCTATAATATCGTTCGTTTCTCTATACTTAACTATATGGCTATGCTTCTTATGATATATGTATTTCGTCATCAGCAGCAGCAGTAGCAGCAGCAGCAACATTCAGCATCGTGGCCATCGCTGTAAACATCGGTGCATCTTTAAATGAGTATCGTAGGTGTTTAAATTTCTTCTTATTTGTTTTGATTTTTTTCCCCTGGAAGGGGAGTGGGCCAATCCCGGAGGTACTGCAATACCGGGCCAACCCGTGGAGAGAGCGGAGCAAGCCCCTGACATCTCTCCTAGGTTCAAAAATCAGTTTAATATCGAAGTCCCCCAATGGGGGACGTATCAGATATTAAGCTGATAAGAACAGATACTACACTTTGATCTTAGCCAAAAGGCCGAGAAGCGATGCCGCGGAAAACATCGAGCAACTACTTAAATGGCAGCTCTACAACAACGCGATGGTTCGCAGTAAAACCAGCATTGGTTAGCCTCAGTCATACAGACCTTCAAGAAAACGATATTCACTTGCTGTAACTGGCATTGAATAGGTGAGAAAGTAATCTCGCTCATCGAATTTCGCGCAAACTGCAAGCCAGCAGTTGCAAAATGTACTTTTTGGGCCAAAATGAGCAATTCTCACATCTCTGAAACGTATGGAAAACGTTTGATAGTCGATCATATGCGTTTACTGTGTTCTGCTTCGCATCGTCTTGTTATTGTTTGGTCCTGTTGATGTTGTTGTTGTTGTTGTTGTTGTTGTTAACTGTTGTTGTTGAGTCGTTGAATAAGAACTGTTTAGAGGCTACGCTTTATATAGAATGATGGGGTTTTACGGCACGTCGACACAAATTGGTCATACTGTGCGCGAAAACTGATGAAAATGAACAATGAAATAGTCAATTATTAAAAATAAAAATGACCGATCAATCTATTTACAAATATTACTACTACTGTCTTTTAAAGATAACATGTTCTGCTGCTGCTGCTGCTGCTGCTGCTGCTGCTGCTGCTGCTGCTGCTACTTCTCCTACTACTGCTGCTACAACTTCTGATGATGGTTCGCAGTAAAACCAGCATTGGTTAGCCTCAGTCATACAGACCTTCAAGAAAACGATATTCACTTGCTGTAACTGGCATTGAATAGGTGAGAAAGTAATCTCGCTCATCGAATTTCGCGCAAACTGCAAGCCAGCAGTTGCAAAATGTACTTTTTGGGCCAAAATGAGCAATTCTCACATCTCTGAAACGTATGGAAAACGTTTGATAGTCGATCATATGCGTTTACTGTGTTCTGCTTCGCATCGTCTTGTTATTGTTTGGTCCTGTTGATGTTGTTGTTGTTGTTGTTGTTGTTGTTGTTAACTGTTGTTGTTGAGTCGTTGAATAAGAACTGTTTAGAGGCTACGCTTTATATAGAATGATGGGGTTTTACGGCACGTCGACACAAATTGGTCATACTGTGCGCGAAAACTGATGAAAATGAACAATGAAATAGTCAATTATTAAAAATAAAAATGACCGATCAATCTATTTACAAATATTACTACTACTGTCTTTTAAAGATAACATGTTCTGCTGCTGCTGCTGCTGCTGCTGCTGCTGCTGCTGCTGCTGCTACTTCTCCTACTACTGCTGCTACAACTTCTGATGATGGTTCGCAGTAAAACCAGCATTGGTTAGCCTCAGTCATACAGACCTTCAAGAAAACGATATTCACTTGCTGTAACTGGCATTGAATAGGTGAGAAAGTAATCTCGCTCATCGAATTTCGCGCAAACTGCAAGCCAGCAGTTGCAAAATGTACTTTTTGGGCCAAAATGAGCAATTCTCACATCTCTGAAACGTATGGAAAACGTTTGATAGTCGATCATATGCGTTTACTGTGTTCTGCTTCGCATCGTCTTGTTATTGTTTGGTCCTGTTGATGTTGTTGTTGTTGTTGTTGTTGTTGTTGTTAACTGTTGTTGTTGAGTCGTTGAATAAGAACTGTTTAGAGGCTACGCTTTATATAGAATGATGGGGTTTTACGGCACGTCGACACAAATTGGTCATACTGTGCGCGAAAACTGATGAAAATGAACAATGAAATAGTCAATTATTAAAAATAAAAATGACCGATCAATCTATTTACAAATATTACTACTACTGTCTTTTAAAGATAACATGTTCTGCTGCTGCTGCTGCTGCTGCTGCTGCTGCTGCTGCTGCTGCTACTTCTCCTACTACTGCTGCTACAACTTCTGATGATGATGATGATGATGATGATCGTAACAATATATGGACTGCTGTTAATACCTCTGGTGTTGTGTCACTGCTATAATATCGTTCGTTTCTCTATACTTAACTATATGGCTATGCTTCTTATGATATATGTATTTCGTCATCAGCAGCAGCAGTAGCAGCAGCAGCAACATTCAGCATCGTGGCCATCGCTGTAAACATCGGTGCATCTTTAAATGAGTATCGTAGGTGTTTAAATTTCTTCTTATTTGTTTTGATTTTTTTCCCCTGGAAGGGGAGTGGGCCAATCCCGGAGGTACTGCAATACCGGGCCAACCCGTGGAGAGAGCGGAGCAAGCCCCTGACATCTCTCCTAGGTTCAAAAATCAGTTTAATATCGAAGTCCCCCAATGGGGGACGTATCAGATATTAAGCTGATAAGAACAGATACTACACTTTGATCTTAGCCAAAAGGCCGAGAAGCGATGCCGCGGAAAACATCGAGCAACTACTTAAATGGCAGCTCTACAACAACGCGATGGTTCGCAGTAAAACCAGCATTGGTTAGCCTCAGTCATACAGACCTTCAAGAAAACGATATTCACTTGCTGTAACTGGCATTGAATAGGTGAGAAAGTAATCTCGCTCATCGAATTTCGCGCAAACTGCAAGCCAGCAGTTGCAAAATGTACTTTTTGGGCCAAAATGAGCAATTCTCACATCTCTGAAACGTATGGAAAACGTTTGATAGTCGATCATATGCGTTTACTGTGTTCTGCTTCGCATCGTCTTGTTATTGTTTGGTCCTGTTGATGTTGTTGTTGTTGTTGTTGTTGTTGTTGTTAACTGTTGTTGTTGAGTCGTTGAATAAGAACTGTTTAGAGGCTACGCTTTATATAGAATGATGGGGTTTTACGGCACGTCGACACAAATTGGTCATACTGTGCGCGAAAACTGATGAAAATGAACAATGAAATAGTCAATTATTAAAAATAAAAATGACCGATCAATCTATTTACAAATATTACTACTACTGTCTTTTAAAGATAACATGTTCTGCTGCTGCTGCTGCTGCTGCTGCTGCTGCTGCTGCTGCTGCTACTTCTCCTACTACTGCTGCTACAACTTCTGATGATGGTTCGCAGTAAAACCAGCATTGGTTAGCCTCAGTCATACAGACCTTCAAGAAAACGATATTCACTTGCTGTAACTGGCATTGAATAGGTGAGAAAGTAATCTCGCTCATCGAATCTCGCGCAAACTGCAAGCCAGCAGTTGCAAAATGTACTTTTTGGGCCAAAATGAGCAATTCTCACATCTCTGAAACGTATGGAAAACGTTTGATAGTCGATCATATGCGTTTACTGTGTTCTGCTTCGCATCGTCTTGTTATTGTTTGGTCCTGTTGATGTTGTTGTTGTTGTTGTTGTTGTTGTTGTTAACTGTTGTTGTTGAGTCGTTGAATAAGAACTGTTTAGAGGCTACGCTTTATATAGAATGATGGGGTTTTACGGCACGTCGACACAAATTGGTCATACTGTGCGCGAAAACTGATGAAAATGAACAATGAAATAGTCAATTATTAAAAATAAAAATGACCGATCAATCTATTTACAAATATTACTACTACTGTCTTTTAAAGATAACATGTTCTGCTGCTGCTGCTGCTGCTGCTGCTGCTGCTGCTGCTGCTGCTACTTCTCCTACTACTGCTGCTACAACTTCTGATGATGATGATGATGATGATGATCGTAACAATATATGGACTGCTGTTAATACCTCTGGTGTTGTGTCACTGCTATAATATCGTTCGTTTCTCTATACTTAACTATATGGCTATGCTTCTTATGATATATGTATTTCGTCATCAGCAGCAGCAGTAGCAGCAGCAGCAACATTCAGCATCGTGGCCATCGCTGTAAACATCGGTGCATCTTTAAATGAGTATCGTAGGTGTTTAAATTTCTTCTTATTTGTTTTGATTTTTTTCCCCTGGAAGGGGAGTGGGCCAATCCCGGAGGTACTGCAATACCGGGCCAACCCGTGGAGAGAGCGGAGCAAGCCCCTGACATCTCTCCTAGGTTCAAAAATCAGTTTAATATCGAAGTCCCCCAATGGGGGACGTATCAGATATTAAGCTGATAAGAACAGATACTACACTTTGATCTTAGCCAAAAGGCCGAGAAGCGATGCCGCGGAAAACATCGAGCAACTACTTAAATGGCAGCTCTACAACAACGCGATGGTTCGCAGTAAAACCAGCATTGGTTAGCCTCAGTCATACAGACCTTCAAGAAAACGATATTCACTTGCTGTAACTGGCATTGAATAGGTGAGAAAGTAATC
This sequence comes from Cyrtodaria siliqua, assembly GCA_037043455.1. NCBI lineage: Eukaryota > Metazoa > Mollusca > Bivalvia > Adapedonta > Hiatellidae > Cyrtodaria > Cyrtodaria siliqua. The sequence goes on from JAWPHD010002971.1 coordinate 34,059, forward strand.
TCGCTCATCGAATTTCGCGCAAACTGCAAGCCAGCAGTTGCAAAATGTACTTTTTGGGCCAAAATGAGCAATTCTCACATCTCTGAAACGTATGGAAAACGTTTGATAGTCGATCATATGCGTTTACTGTGTTCTGCTTCGCATCGTCTTGTTATTGTTTGGTCCTGTTGATGTTGTTGTTGTTGTTGTTGTTGTTGTTAACTGTTGTTGTTGAGTCGTTGAATAAGAACTGTTTAGAGGCTACGCTTTATATAGAATGATGGGGTTTTACGGCACGTCGACACAAATTGGTCATACTGTGCGCGAAAACTGATGAAAATGAACAATGAAATAGTCAATTATTAAAAATAAAAATGACCGATCAATCTATTTACAAATATTACTACTACTGTCTTTTAAAGATAACATGTTCTGCTGCTGCTGCTGCTGCTGCTGCTGCTGCTGCTACTGCTGCTGCTGCTGCTGCTGCTGCTACTTCTCCTACTACTGCTGCTACAACTTCTGATGATGGTTCGCAGTAAAACCAGCATTGGTTAGCCTCAGTCATACAGACCTTCAAGAAAACGATATTCACTTGCTGTAACTGGCATTGAATAGGTGAGAAAGTAATCTCGCTCATCGAATTTCGCGCAAACTGCAAGCCAGCAGTTGCAAAATGTACTTTTTGGGCCAAAATGAGCAATTCTCACATCTCTGAAACGTATGGAAAACGTTTGATAGTCGATCATATGCGTTTACTGTGTTCTGCTTCGCATCGTCTTGTTATTGTTTGGTCCTGTTGATGTTGTTGTTGTTGTTGTTGTTGTTGTTGTTAACTGTTGTTGTTGAGTCGTTGAATAAGAACTGTTTAGAGGCTACGCTTTATATAGAATGATGGGGTTTTACGGCACGTCGACACAAATTGGTCATACTGTGCGCGAAAACTGATGAAAATGAACAATGAAATAGTCAATTATTAAAAATAAAAATGACCGATCAATCTATTTACAAATATTACTACTACTGTCTTTTAAAGATAACATGTTCTGCTGCTGCTGCTGCTGCTGCTGCTGCTGCTGCTGCTGCTGCTGCTGCTGCTGCTGCTGCTGCTGCTGCTACTTCTCCTACTACTGCTGCTACAACTTCTGATGATGATGATGATGATGATGATCGTAACAATATATGGACTGCTGTTAATACCTCTGGTGTTGTGTCACTGCTATAATATCGTTCGTTTCTCTATACTTAACTATATGGCTATGCTTCTTATGATATATGTATTTCGTCATCAGCAGCAGCAGTAGCAGCAGCAGCAACATTCAGCATCGTGGCCATCGCTGTAAACATCGGTGCATCTTTAAATGAGTATCGTAGGTGTTTAAATTTCTTCTTATTTGTTTTGATTTTTTTCCCCTGGAAGGGGAGTGGGCCAATCCCGGAGGTACTGCAATACCGGGCCAACCCGTGGAGAGAGCGGAGCAAGCCCCTGACATATCTCCTAGGTTCAAAAATCAGTTTAATATCGAAGTCCCCCAATGGGGGACGTATCAGATATTAAGCTGATAAGAACAGATACTACACTTTGATCTTAGCCAAAAGGCCGAGAAGCGATGCCGCGGAAAACATCGAGCAACTACTTAAATGGCAGCTCTACAACAACGCGATGGTTCGCAGTAAAACCAGCATTGGTTAGCCTCAGTCATACAGACCTTCAAGAAAACGATATTCACTTGCTGTAACTGGCTTTGAATAGGTGAGAAAGTAATCTCGCTCATCGAATTTCGCGCAAACTGCAAGCCAGCAGTTGCAAAATGTACTTTTTGGGCCAAAATGAGCAATTCTCACATCTCTGAAACGTATGGAAAACGTTTGATAGTCGATCATATGCGTTTACTGTGTTCTGCTTCGCATCGTCTTGTTATTGTTTGGTCCTGTTGATGTTGTTGTTGTTGTTGTTGTTGTTGTTAACTGTTGTTGTTGAGTCGTTGAATAAGAACTGTTTAGAGGCTACGCTTTATATAGAATGATGGGGTTTTACGGCACGTCGACACAAATTGGTCATACTGTGCGCGAAAACTGATGAAAATGAACAATGAAATAGTCAATTATTAAAAATAAAAATGACCGATCAATCTATTTACAAATATTACTACTACTGTCTTTTAAAGATAACATGTTCTGCTGCTGCTGCTGCTGCTGCTGCTGCTGCTGCTGCTGCTGCTGCTGCTACTTCTCCTACTACTGCTGCTACAACTTCTGATGATGATGATGATGATGATGATCGTAACAATATATGGACTGCTGTTAATACCTCTGGTGTTGTGTCACTGCTATAATATCGTTCGTTTCTCTATACTTAACTATATGGCTATGCTTCTTATGATATATGTATTTCGTCATCAGCAGCAGCAGTAGCAGCAGCAGCAACATTCAGCATCGTGGCCATCGCTGTAAACATCGGTGCATCTTTAAATGAGTATCGTAGGTGTTTAAATTTCTTCTTATTTGTTTTGATTTTTTTCCCCTGGAAGGGGAGTGGGCCAATCCCGGAGGTACTGCAATACCGGGCCAACCCGTGGAGAGAGCGGAGCAAGCCCCTGACATCTCTCCTAGGTTCAAAAATCAGTTTAATATCGAAGTCCCCCAATGGGGGACGTATCAGATATTAAGCTGATAAGAACAGATACTACACTTTGATCTTAGCCAAAAGGCCGAGAAGCGATGCCGCGGAAAACATCGAGCAACTACTTAAATGGCAGCTCTACAACAACGCGATGGTTCGCAGTAAAACCAGCATTGGTTAGCCTCAGTCATACAGACCTTCAAGAAAACGATATTCACTTGCTGTAACTGGCATTGAATAGGTGAGAAAGTAATCTCGCTCATCGAATTTCGCGCAAACTGCAAGCCAGCAGTTGCAAAATGTACTTTTTGGGCCAAAATGAGCAATTCTCACATCTCTGAAACGTATGGAAAACGTTTGATAGTCGATCATATGCGTTTACTGTGTTCTGCTTCGCATCGTCTTGTTATTGTTTGGTCCTGTTGATGTTGTTGTTGTTGTTGTTGTTGTTGTTAACTGTTGTTGTTGAGTCGTTGAATAAGAACTGTTTAGAGGCTACGCTTTATATAGAATGATGGGGTTTTACGGCACGTCGACACAAATTGGTCATACTGTGCGCGAAAACTGATGAAAATGAACAATGAAATAGTCAATTATTAAAAATAAAAATGACCGATCAATCTATTTACAAATATTACTACTACTGTCTTTTAAAGATAACATGTTCTGCTGCTGCTGCTGCTGCTGCTGCTGCTGCTGCTGCTACTTCTCCTACTACTGCTGCTACAACTTCTGATGATGATGATGATGATGATGATCGTAACAATATATGGACTGCTGTTAATACCTCTGGTGTTGTGTCACTGCTATAATATCGTTCGTTTCTCTATACTTAACTATATGGCTATGCTTCTTATGATATATGTATTTCGTCATCAGCAGCAGCAGTAGCAGCAGCAGCAACATTCAGCATCGTGGCCATCGCTGTAAACATCGGTGCATCTTTAAATGAGTATCGTAGGTGTTTAAATTTCTTCTTATTTGTTTTGATTTTTTTCCCCTGGAAGGGGAGTGGGCCAATCCCGGAGGTACTGCAATACCGGGCCAACCCGTGGAGAGAGCGGAGCAAGCCCCTGACATCTCTCCTAGGTTCAAAAATCAGTTTAATATCGAAGTCCCCCAATGGGGGACGTATCAGATATTAAGCTGATAAGAACAGATACTACACTTTGATCTTAGCCAAAAGGCCGAGAAGCGATGCCGCGGAAAACATCGAGCAACTAGTTAAATGGCAGCTCTACAACAACGCGATGGTTCGCAGTAAAACCAGCATTGGTTAGCCTCAGTCATACAGACCTTCAAGAAAACGATATTCACTTGCTGTAACTGGCATTGAATAGGTGAGAAAGTAATCTCGCTCATCGAATTTCGCGCAAACTGCAAGCCAGCAGTTGCAAAATGTACTTTTTGGGCCAAAATGAGCAATTCTCACATCTCTGAAACGTATGGAAAACGTTTGATAGTCGATCATATGCGTTTACTGTGTTCTGCTTCGCATCGTCTTGTTATTGTTTGGTCCTGTTGATGTTGTTGTTGTTGTTGTTGTTGTTGTTAACTGTTGTTGTTGAGTCGTTGAATAAGAACTGTTTAGAGGCTACGCTTTATATAGAATGATGGGGTTTTACGGCACGTCGACACAAATTGGTCATACTGTGCGCGAAAACTGATGAAAATGAACAATGAAATAGTCAATTATTAAAAATAAAAATGACCGATCAATCTATTTACAAATATTACTACTACTGTCTTTTAAAGATAACATGTTCTGCTGCTGCTGCTGCTGCTGCTGCTGCTGCTGCTGCTGCTGCTGCTGCTGCTGCTGCTGCTGCTGCTGCTGCTGCTGCTGCTGCTGCTACTTCTCCTACTACTGCTGCTACAACTTCTGATGATGATGATGATGATGATGATCGTAACAATATATGGACTGCTGTTAATACCTCTGGTGTTGTGTCACTGCTATAATATCGTTCGTTTCTCTATACTTAACTATATGGCTATGCTTCTTATGATATATGTATTTCGTCATCAGCAGCAGCAGTAGCAGCAGCAGCAACATTCAGCATCGTGGCCATCGCTGTAAACATCGGTGCATCTTTAAATGAGTATCGTAGGTGTTTAAATTTCTTCTTATTTGTTTTGATTTTTTTCCCCTGGAAGGGGAGTGGGCCAATCCCGGAGGTACTGCAATACCGGGCCAACCCGTGGAGAGAGCGGAGCAAGCCCCTGACATCTCTCCTAGGTTCAAAAATCAGTTTAATATCGAAGTCCCCCAATGGGGGACGTATCAGATATTAAGCTGATAAGAACAGATACTACACTTTGATCTTAGCCAAAAGGCCGAGAAGCGATGCCGCGGAAAACATCGAGCAACTACTTAAATGGCAGCTCTACAACAACGCGATGGTTCGCAGTAAAACCAGCATTGGTTAGCCTCAGTCATACAGACCTTCAAGAAAACGATATTCACTTGCTGTAACTGGCATTGAATAGGTGAGAAAGTAATCTCGCTCATCGAATTTCGCGCAAACTGCAAGCCAGCAGTTGCAAAATGTACTTTTTGGGCCAAAATGAGCAATTCTCACATCTCTGAAACGTATGGAAAACGTTTGATAGTCGATCATATGCGTTTACTGTGTTCTGCTTCGCATCGTCTTGTTATTGTTTGGTCCTGTTGATGTTGTTGTTGTTGTTGTTGTTGTTGTTAACTGTTGTTGTTGAGTCGTTGAATAAGAACTGTTTAGAGGCTACGCTTTATATAGAATGATGGGGTTTTACGGCACGTCGACACAAATTGGTCATACTGTGCGCGAAAACTGATGAAAATGAACAATGAAATAGTCAATTATTAAAAATAAAAATGACCGATCAATCTATTTACAAATATTACTACTACTGTCTTTTAAAGATAACATGTTCTGCTGCTGCTGCTGCTGCTGCTGCTGCTGCTGCTGCTGCTGCTTCTTCTCCTACTACTGCTGCTACAACTTCTGATGATGATGATGATGATGATGATCGTAACAATATATGGACTGCTGTTAATACCTCTGGTGTTGTGTCACTGCTATAATATCGTTCGTTTCTCTATACTTAACTATATGGCTATGCTTCTTATGATATATGTATTTCGTCATCAGCAGCAGCAGTAGCAGCAGCAGCAACATTCAGCATCGTGGCCATCGCTGTAAACATCGGTGCATCTTTAAATGAGTATCGTAGGTGTTTAAATTTCTTCTTATTTGTTTTGATTTTTTTCCCCTGGAAGGGGAGTGGGCCAATCCCGGAGGTACTGCAATACCGGGCCAACCCGTGGAGAGAGCGGAGCAAGCCCCTGACATCTCTCCTAGGTTCAAAAATCAGTTTAATATCGAAGTCCCCCAATGGGGGACGTATCAGATATTAAGCTGATAAGAACAGATACTACACTTTGATCTTAGCCAAAAGGCCGAGAAGCGATGCCGCGGAAAACATCGAGCAACTACTTAAATGGCAGCTCTACAACAACGCGATGGTTCGCAGTAAAACCAGCATTGGTTAGCCTCAGTCATACAGACCTTCAAGAAAACGATATTCACTTGCTGTAACTGGCATTGAATAGGTGAGAAAGTAATCTCGCTCATCGAATTTCGCGCAAACTGCAAGCCAGCAGTTGCAAAATGTACTTTTTGGGCCAAAATGAGCAATTCTCACATCTCTGAAACGTATGGAAAACGTTTGATAGTCGATCATATGCGTTTACTGTGTTCTGCTTCGCATCGTCTTGTTATTGTTTGGTCCTGTTGATGTTGTTGTTGTTGTTGTTGTTGTTGTTAACTGTTGTTGTTGAGTCGTTGAATAAGAACTGTTTAGAGGCTACGCTTTATATAGAATGATGGGGTTTTACGGCACGTCGACACAAATTGGTCATACTGTGCGCGAAAACTGATGAAAATGAACAATGAAATAGTCAATTATTAAAAATAAAAATGACCGATCAATCTATTTACAAATATTACTACTACTGTCTTTTAAAGATAACATGTTCTGCTGCTGCTGCTGCTGCTGCTGCTGCTGCTGCTGCTGCTGCTGCTGCTACTTCTCCTACTACTGCTGCTACAACTTCTGATGATGATGATGATGATGATGATCGTAACAATATATGGACTGCTGTTAATACCTCTGGTGTTGTGTCACTGCTATAATATCGTTCGTTTCTCTATACTTAACTATATGGCTATGCTTCTTATGATATATGTATTTCGTCATCAGCAGCAGCAGTAGCAGCAGCAGCAACATTCAGCATCGTGGCCATCGCTGTAAACATCGGTGCATCTTTAAATGAGTATCGTAGGTGTTTAAATTTCTTCTTATTTGTTTTGATTTTTTTCCCCTGGAAGGGGAGTGGGCCAATCCCGGAGGTACTGCAATACCGGGCCAACCCGTGGAGAGAGCGGAGCAAGCCCCTGACATCTCTCCTAGGTTCAAAAATCAGTTTAATATCGAAGTCCCCCAATGGGGGACGTATCAGATATTAAGCTGATAAGAACAGATACTACACTTTGATCTTAGCCAAAAGGCCGAGAAGCGATGCCGCGGAAAACATCGAGCAACTACTTAAATGGCAGCTCTACAACAACGCGATGGTTCGCAGTAAAACCAGCATTGGTTAGCCTCAGTCATACAGACCTTCAAGAAAACGATATTCACTTGCTGTAACTGGCATTGAATAGGTGAGAAAGTAATCTCGCTCATCGAATTTCGCGCAAACTGCAAGCCAGCAGTTGCAAAATGTACTTTTTGGGCCAAAATGAGCAATTCTCACATCTCTGAAACGTATGGAAAACGTTTGATAGTCGATCATATGCGTTTACTGTGTTCTGCTTCGCATCGTCTTGTTATTGTTTGGTCCTGTTGATGTTGTTGTTGTTCTTGTTGTTGTTGTTAACTGTTGTTGTTGAGTCGTTGAATAAGAACTGTTTAGAGGCTACGCTTTATATAGAATGATGGGGTTTTACGGCACGTCGACACAAATTGGTCATACTGTGCGCGAAAACTGATGAAAATGAACAATGAAATAGTCAATTATTAAAAATAAAAATGACCGATCAATCTATTTACAAATATTACTACTACTGTCTTTTAAAGATAACATGTTCTGCTGCTGCTGCTGCTGCTGCTGCTGCTGCTGCTGCTGCTGCTGCTGCTACTTCTCCTACTACTGCTGCTACAACTTCTGATGATGATGATGATGATGATGATCGTAACAATATATGGACTGCTGTTAATACCTCTGGTGTTGTGTCACTGCTATAATATCGTTCGTTTCTCTATACTTAACTATATGGCTATGCTTCTTATGATATATGTATTTCGTCATCAGCAGCAGCAGTAGCAGCAGCAGCAACATTCAGCATCGTGGCCATCGCTGTAAACATCGGTGCATCTTTAAATGAGTATCGTAGGTGTTTAAATTTCTTCTTATTTGTTTTGATTTTTTTCCCCTGAAAGGGGAGTGGGCCAATCCCGGAGGTACTGCAATACCGGGCCAACCCGTGGAGAGAGCGGAGCAAGCCCCTGACATCTCTCCTAGGTTCAAAAATCAGTTTAATATCGAAGTCCCCCAATAGGGGACGTATCAGATATTAAGCTGATAAGAACAGATACTACACTTTGATCTTAGCCAAAAGGCCGAGAAGCGATGCCGCGGAAAACATCGAGCAACTATTTAAATGGCAGCTCTACAACAACGCGATGGTTCGCAGTAAAACCAGCATTGGTTAGCATCAGTCATACAGACCTTCAAGAAAACGATATTCACTTGCTGTAACTGGCATTGAATAGGTGAGAAAGTAATCTCGCTCATCGAATTTCGCGCAAACTGCAAGCCAGCAGTTGCAAAATGTACTTTTTGGGCCAAAATGAGCAATTCTCACATCTCTGAAACGTATGGAAAACGTTTGATAGTCGATCATATGCGTTTACTGTGTTCTGCTTCGCATCGTCTTGTTATTGTTTGGTCCTGTTGATGTTGTTGTTGTTGTTGTTGTTGTTGTTAACTGTTGTTGTTGAGTCGTTGAATAAGAACTGTTTAGAGGCTACGCTTTATATAGAATGATGGGGTTTTACGGCACGTCGACACAAATTGGTCATACTGTGCGCGAAAACTGATGAAAATGAACAATGAAATAGTCAATTATTAAAAATAAAAATGACCGATCAATCTATTTACAAATATTACTACTACTGTCTTTTAAAGATAACATGTTCTGCTGCTGCTGCTGCTGCTGCTGCTGCTGCTGCTGCTGCTACTTCTCCTACTACTGCTGCTACAACTTCTGATGATGATGATGATGATGATGATGATCGTAACAATATATGGACTGCTGTTAATACCTCTGGTGTTGTGTCACTGCTATAATATCGTTCGTTTCTCTATACTTAACTATATGGCTATGCTTCTTATGATATATGTATTTCGTCATCAGCAGCAGCAGTAGCAGCAGCAGCAACATTCAGCATCGTGGCCATCGCTGTAAACATCGGTGCATCTTTAAATGAGTATCGTAGGTGTTTAAATTTCTTCTTATTTGTTTTGATTTTTTTCCCCTGGAAGGGGAGTGGGCCAATCCCGGAGGTACTGCAATACCGGGCCAACCCGTGGAGAGAGCGGAGCAAGCCCCTGACATCTCTCCTAGGTTCAAAAATCAGTTTAATATCGAAGTCCCCCAATGGGGGACGTATCAGATATTAAGCTGATAAGAACATATACTTTTTTTTGTTTTTCATATATCTTTATTTATTTACAATTAAGAACCAGATGATGTAAACAGTCATCTGGACGGCACTCGTAAACAGAAGAGATTACTGGAATAATTAAAAAAAAAATGCTCACTATGAAAAAAAAACAACACTATCACTGTTCATGTCCAATATATATCACACACAGTACTTCCATGTCCGTTGAAAAACCGATTTAACACTGGTGATTTCTTATGTCCAGGGGAGAAGAGTTTGTATGTTATTTAAAAAAAAGTGAGCATGAATTATTAATACTATACTTAGAGTAACACTTAACAAATGCAATTGAAAAATCGTAAGCGAGTGCCGTTTACAAAACATGTAAGTACAAGTTGTTGAGAAACTATATCTTACGAAAGACTTGTCCCATATGCATGCGACTTACAATTTAATAAAAAATATCACTGGCAACTATACACCTCAGTGCGTTCCCCCGCGAGGTAAGGTCGGGAACCACCTGACATCCCGGGAAAAGGCACCAGCGTGAAAGATACAAGTGTTGTAAAGCTAAATAAAACGCATGTAAGTGACAAAATGAATGAAAAACACATTTTTTGAAAAACTAGTTCTCAACATAAACATGGTTACATTTATTTCATCCTCCATCAAAGTACTTGAGCAACAAAAACATATCTGAAACGAGAAGAAGACTTTAATATTGCGTTTAAACAAAATATCATGAGTAATAATGGTTAATGAAACAGTGTGATGAAAAAGACTTTGATAAACGAGTATGACTGTAATGACAAATTGTGTATGTAAATTACGAAACGATAGGAACTGGTGAGAAATATGTATTAATGTCAAGACAAGGGTCAAACGAGAATTCGTTGTTTGTGAAATCTAACGTGCCAAAGCCATTATCACACCAAAAATGTCCAAACTCAAGAGAATTCATTCGCGAAAAATCAGCATACATTCTGTACTTAATTTTATTTAAAAATATATGGACAAAAGAGTATTGTGTATACTGTTTATTTTCATGCTTCGTCAAATTTCTGCATGTCCAAATAACATGTCTTGATACTACACTTTGATCTTAGCCAAAAGGCCGAGAAGCGATGCCGCGGAAAACATCGAGCAACTACTTAAATGGCAGCTCTACAACAACGCGATGGTTCGCAGTAAAACCAGCATTGGTTAGCCTCAGTCATACAGACCTTCAAGAAAACGATATTCACTTGCTGTAACTGGCATTGAATAGGTGAGAAAGTAATCTCGCTCATCGAATTTCGCGCAAACTGCAAGCCAGCAGTTGCAAAATGTACTTTTTGGGCCAAAATGAGCAATTCTCACATCTCTGAAACGTATGGAAAACGTTTGATAGTCGATCATATGCGTTTACTGTGTTCTGCTTCGCATCGTCTTGTTATTGTTTGGTCCTGTTGATGTTGTTGTTGTTGTTGTTGTTGTTGTTAACTGTTGTTGTTGAGTCGTTGAATAAGAACTGTTTAGAGGCTACGCTTTATATAGAATGATGGGGTTTTACGGCACGTCGACACAAATTGGTCATACTGTGCGCGAAAACTGATGAAAATGAACAATGAAATAGTCAATTATTAAAAATAAAAATGACCGATCAATCTATTTACAAATATTACTACTACTGTCTTTTAAAGATAACATGTTCTGCTGCTGCTGCTGCTGCTGCTGCTGCTGCTGCTGCTGCTGCTGCTGCTGCTGCTGCTACTTCTCCTACTACTGCTGCTACAACTTCTGATGATGATGATGATGATGATGATCGTAACAATATATGGACTGCTGTTTATACCTCTGGTGTTGTGTCACTGCTATAATATCGTTCGTTTCTCTATACTTAACTATATGGCTATGCTTCTTATGATATATGTATTTCGTCATCAGCAGCAGCAGTAGCAGCAGCAGCAACATTCAGCATCGTGGCCATCGCTGTAAACATCGGTGCATCTTTAAATGAGTATCGTAGGTTTTAAATTTCTTCTTATTTGTTTTGATTTTTTTCCCCTGGAAACGGGAGTGGGCCAATCCCGGAGGTACTGCAATACCGGGCCAACCCGTGGAGAGAGCGGAGCAAGCCCCTGACATCTCTCCTAGGTTCAAAAATCAGTTTAATATCGAAGTCCCCCAATGGGGGACGTATCAGATATTAAGCTGATAAGAACAGATACTACACTTTGATCTTAGCCAAAAGGCCGAGAAGCGATGCCGCGGAAAACATCGAGCAACTACTTAAATGGCAGCTCTACAACAACGCGATGGTTCGCAGTAAAACCAGCATTGGTTAGCCTCAGTCATACAGACCTTCAAGAAAACGATATTCACTTGCTGTAACTGGCATTGAATAGGTGAGAAAGTAATCTCGCTCATCGAATTTCGCGCAAACTGCAAGCCAGCAGTTGCAAAATGTACTTTTTGGGCCAAAATGAGCAATTCTCACATCTCTGAAACGTATGGAAAACGTTTGATAGTCGATCATATGCGTTTACTGTGTTCTGCTTCGCATCGTCTTGTTATTGTTTGGTCCTGTTGATGTTGTTGTTGTTGTTGTTGTTGTTGTTAACTGTTGTTGTTGAGTCGTTGAATAAGAACTGTTTAGAGGCTACGCTTTATATAGAATGATGGGGTTTTACGGCACGTCGACACAAATTGGTCATACTGTGCGCGAAAACTGATGAAAATGAACAATGAAATAGTCAATTATTAAAAATAAAAATGACCGATCAATCTATTCACAAATATTACTACTACTGTCTTTTAAAGATAACATGTTCTGCTGCTGCTGCTGCTGCTGCTGCTGCTGCTGCTGCTGCTACTTCTCCTACTACTGCTGCTACAACTTCTGATGATGATGATGATGATGATGATCGTAACAATATATGGACTGCTGTTAATACCTCTGGTGTTGTGTCACTGCTATAATATCGTTCGTTTCTCTATACTTAACTATATGGCTATGCTTCTTATGATATATGTATTTCGTCATCAGCAGCAGCAGTAGCAGCAGCAGCAACATTCAGCATCGTGGCCATCGCTGTAAACATCGGTGCATCTTTAAATGAGTATCGTAGGTGTTTAAATTTCTTCTTATTTGTTTTGATTTTTTTCCCCTGGAAGGGGAGTGGGCCAATCCCGGAGGTACTGCAATACCGGGCCAACCCGTGGAGAGAGCGGAGCAAGCCCCTGACATCTCTCCTAGGTTCAAAAATCAGTTTAATATTGAAGTCCCCCAATGGGGGACGTATCAGATATTAAGCTGATAAGAACAGATACTTTTTTTGTTTTTCATAAATCTTTATTATTTACAATTAAAACCCAGGTGATGTAAACAGTCACCCGGACGGCACTCGTAAACACAAGATACTGAACGAAAATTACTGGAATTATATTGTAATTAGAAAAAGCTCACTTTAAAAAACACTATCACTGTTCATATCCGAAATAAATCACATTAATTTCACTGTTCATGTCCGTTGCAAGATATAGCACTGGTGATGTTCATTGTCCAGGGGAGAAGAGTTCGTTTGTTATTTATATAAAAAATAAGTGAGCGTAAATAATTAATTATAATCAGAGTCACACCTTAACAAATGCAATTGAAAATCCTAAACGAGTGCCGTTTACAATATATGTTAGTAAAACGTTGAGAACTATATATTTTATGAAAGGCTTGTGCCATATGCCTACGACGTTTAATTTAATAAAAAATATCACTGGTTACTTAACACCCCAGTGCGTTTCCCCGCGAGGTAAGGTCGGGAACCACCTGACCTCCCGGAGGAAGGCACCAGCGTGCAAGATACACGTGTTGTAAAAGGCAAAGAAAAACGCATGTAGGTGACAAAATAAATTCAAACAAATTTCTTTGAAAACAAGTTCTCAACATAAACATGGTTAAATTCATGTCATCCTCCACCACAGTGCTTGAACAACAAAAACATATCTGAAACGAGAAAAATACTTTAATATCGGGTTAAACCAAATTTCGAATGATAACTTAACTATATGAGTGATAATGGTTCCAATACTGGATTACATTTACATATGCATGATATGGGTGATACATAACTACTTGAGGCATATGAGTGATTTAATGAGGCAATGGTTCCAAGACTGGATTACATTAGTTGATGAAAATGAGTTCGATAGATGAGTACGACAAATAATGACAGGGTAAATAAACACAATCGTAGTATGTATAACGATTACGAACCAATAGAACCTGGAGAAAAGTACGTATTAATATCTAGACAAGGATCAAATGTGAATTTATTGTTTGTGAAATCCAAGGTGCCAAAACCAATATCGCACCAAAAGTGTCCAAAATCAATAGAATCCATTCGCGAAAAATCAGCATACATTCTGTACTTAATTTTATTTAAAAATTTATGAACTAACGAATATTGCGTAAAGGATTTATTTTCATGTTTAGTCAAATTTCTACATGTCCATATAATATGTCTAGATTCTGTTAAAAGAATCAAAGCAACATCGTGAATATCTTTATCTAGTTTTGGTAAATATAAAAAGCGGAAAACTCTTTCACTTAGTATGAAATTACTCTTACTTATACTCTTCAGCAATTTCAGAACAACCTTGTTTAATGGTTGAACCATTTTACATTCTATAAACAAATGGCTTACAGTTTCTATTGATTCACAAAAGGTACAGGATTTATTAACATCAAGATTTCTTCGATAGGATAAGTAATAGTTTACATATATGACATCATGGCAGATTCTCCAGGAAGTATTTCTTACATCTGGATCAACACAAGGTGAGTATATATTCTTAAAAACTTGTCTGAAATCAATGGTTGGGAAATTCCCAACAACCTTTATCGTGGTGTGTTCAATATTTGACAATGCGTTGTAAAAATCTTTAGTTGTAGCCTTTATGAAAGAAAATTCTGGATAATGTTTCATTAGTTTATTATAAACAGTTAAACACTTTTCATAAAAGGGTGGAATAAATTCACTATGTGGAATTAAATTACTGGCAAACGAAGCATTGTGCTTTCTCAAATTAAATCCAATCCAATATTTTGCTAAATATGTCCAACTTGCATTGTGACTGGTAATAAGTTTCTGTAAATGGGATAAATAAAGTGCCTGGCACTTAATATCAAAATTTGGTACATTAAGGCCCCCTTCCTTAAAAGGTAAGTATAACGTTTTTCTATTTACGGGCTCTAAAGTGGACCCCCAAATGTATCTAAATGCTGCTCTTTGAAACATATTAATATAGTGACTGGGCATATTGGAAGCCGCAGTGTAATATAAAACTTTACATAATGCTACAGAATTTAGAACAGTAGACTTGCCTTTAAAAGACAGTTTCCTAGACTTCCAAAGATTAAGTGTATTATTAAATTTCGAAAATAATTTTGACCAAACTTGATCTGGATCAACATTGTAACCATAATAATAGCCTAAAAGTTTAGTGCTATTAATCCATGAAATTCCAAAAGGATGATCAGAGCGATTCTTCCATTTACCTAAATACATTCCATTGGACTTCCTATAATTTATTCGGGATCCAGATATCTTCTGAAACAAGTATATATAATCAAAATATTTCTTTATTGATATTTCAGAAGTCAAAATACCAGTGTTATCATCCGCGTACATAGACATTTTTACTTCAAAATCAGATCCAGGTAGCTTTACGCCTTTAATAAAAGGGTCATCCTGAACTTTTTTAGCGAAAGGTTCGAAACATATTACGTACAACAGGGGAGACAAGGAACACCCTTGTCTCACGCCTCTTTGTATATCGAAAGTATCAGAAATATGATTATTGACTATCACAGACGACTTGACATTATTATATAAAACTTTTATCCAAAGAATAAACTCATCATCAAAACCAAAAGCTTTTAAGGTGTCATATAAATATGACCAAGAAAGCTTATCGAAGGCCTTTTCTTGGTCCATGGAAATAAAAACAGCTGTTAAGTCTTTTTGTTCAATATAATCAAAGATGTTACGAAGTAGATGAGAATTATCAAAAATAGTTCTCCCTTTAACAGAACAAGTTTGACTGATACCAATAATTTTAGGCAGAACACTACCTAAACGTTTACATATAACTTTGGAGAGTACCTTCCTATCTATATTCAATAAAGAAATTGGCCTATAAAATTTCATGTCAGATGCATTTGATGTATCTTTGCACATTAAGGTGATATATGATAACTTTTGCGACTCTGACATTTCTCCAAAGTCATAAACAAGTTGAAAAATTGATTCTAAGATATCACCAAAAATATGAAAAAAAATCAAGTAAAAACATCTTGTTAAACCATCACTTCCTGGTGATTTATTTGGTAGCATTTCCTTAAGGCTTTGCAAAATTTCATCTTTAGAAATACTACGTTTTAATAAAATATTATCTATTCCACTAATCTGTGGTAAATTTGAAAGAAAAGTATCATTAAGTGTTTTATCAACAGCTTCTTCTGCATATAGTTGCTTATAGAAATCTCTAAAACAATTTAAAATATGTTTTGAATCCCGAAAATTCACATCATTATGTTTAATATTCGTTATGGTTTTATTTAAACTCTTAGTTTTTTCTCTGTGAAAGAAATAACTTGTAGGATTTTCTTTTGATGTTAAGATATTTGCTTTACTTCTAATGATTGACCCAGCTTGTAATTTGTTTTCAATAACCTTTATTCTTGACTTAATTTGTTCTTTTAAATATAACGTATTTTCTTGAACTAAGTTTAAATTTTGATAATCTTTTTTAAGTTTTTTGTATTCCCCATGCAATTCTTTGTTTTTATCTTTACTATAATCGATACAAAATTCTTTAATTTTTATTTTCATTTCATCCCACCACTCTAAGGTTATAGTATCTGTCCTGCTAATAATATCCCAGTAATATTCAAAAGTAATTAGAAAATCTGTATCTTCAAGTAATGTATCATTAAACTTCCAATAAGACTTTCCAAAAGACACACCTTTATTTACATTAAGTTTTAAGGTAACAAAATCATGATCAGAATATGAACATGGTAAGATCTCAGACCTAACTAGAGCATCTTTTTGTGTATTTGTAATATAAAATCTATCCAATCTACAGCCTATATAGGAATATCTATTTGTATCTGAACTATTTTTTCTAGACCATGTTACGGCCTTTTTGGTAGGATATAAATATCTAAAAGCATCAACTAATTTATGCTTATCTATTATGTTATTAAATATTTTAGAGCCTTCAATACCTCTATTTAAATTTCCACCAATTTTATCTAATCGAGTGTTCATAACAAAATTAAAATCCCCGTTTAAGATTAAATTTTTAGCAGTAACTAAATGTGGAACTATATCGTTAAGAAAAAATTTTCTCTCCTGCGGGTCAGTGGGAGTATAAATATTTACAATTCTATAATTGATCAACTCATTTATCGCAAAATCTACATATGTAAGTCGGCCATCAAAGTCCGCATGAAAACTATTAACTTTTATATTCTTATTACATACCATGATAACAGTACCTCTGGAGTTTGAAGACCCATAACTCCAAAAACACTGTTTTTGTAATTGAAGAAACGATTCAATTTTCTGTGATAAAAAATAGTTATCAATAAACGTCTCCTGAATGCAAAGTATATCAATCGAATTTTGTTTTATATACGACCTTATAAGGTCTTGCTTTTTCCACGATCTAAAACCGTTTATGTTTAAGCTATGAATGTTTAACTCCATGGTTAGAAAGGCAATTCAAGATAACAAATAAAAAACAAATGGAAATATATTAACAAAGGATAACTCCATACAGAGTTACGGCTATTGCAGCTTGATATAAACTGATAGAATACACAATTAGCCCGACCGTCGAAGTGGCTCGCGCATGGGTGATTTTCAATAGGTCCGCTATCATTATTCGCGACAAGTTTATTTCTCGATAAGGAAAACATTAAATTCTTTATACGGCTAAAATAGACAGGTAAATCCTTTATCGATAAAGCCATACGATTATAAGTAAAACAGATGATGTGATTTAAATGTACATGAAATGTGTACTGGGTATTGTGTGCACTACCGTGCAAAACACAATGAACAATAGAACGTGTATTGGAAAGCATCGTGTATGTGTTTATTCGTAGGTTATAGGGGTGTATATGTATGCAGGTTTGGGCTATACAGAATAAAAACGATAATATAATCAAACATGCTGTAAACCAGGCAAATGAACACAATATTGCCTTATAAATCTTATCAGTATTCAATCTCAGGGTCCATTTATGTGTGCGCGGTCGTTTAATCATCATTGTGTTGGTGTTTAAATCAGTGTTCAAAGTTCAAAATCGATAAAACGGTCAGGGTCAACAGATATTAAGTAAATTTAAAATTTTGTACTCATATCCTCCCATGTCTCGCGCAGCCCAGACAAACTCTCCGTCCCCTCCGACTCGGATAAGAAGTCGTAGGGGTTGGAGGTTGAAGCTGGGCTGCCCGGGCAATGGGGAGACGGCTTTTTAAACTTATTTCTTGGAACATATTCCCTAAAGGAATCTCCGTTACCTTCCTCCTCATCATCATGATCTGTTCGTCTCTTCTCCCCTTTATCACCGCTGTCCATTATCTCTGCCTCGAGATCCGGCGTTACTAGGATGTCCTGTATCTCAGGTGTAGCTGTCGTGTCCGTCTGTTCCACCGTCGCCGCATCACCGACGTCGACCTCTGGCTCAATCTCCACCTCAGTTCCTGTCTCAGATTCCACCACGACGTGTTCCTCAGCCGGGGCTTCAACATTTTCTGTTTGCTGTTGTCGCTGCTGGGCCCTGAAATTCCCTCTTGATACATTAGAATATGGCAACATCTCGTGACAATCCCTTCTGAGGTGCCCCACCTTAGAGCACCTCAAACACAAGGGAGGACGACCAGTGATAGTAAGGAGCATGGAGGTACCACACTGAAACTTCACTACGTGTGGGATTAAGAGTCTCTTACTTTCATCCACCTCGATACGGACAAGCCGCATGCCATTTTCAATGATGGCGTCACCATGTGCGGACTTCGTACGTTCTACGCTCAACACATTCCCATAGTCGCACAAAATACTCTTTATTAAAGTGTCACTAAAATACAGTGGCAGCCAATGAACCCTAATGGTCAAAATTTGCTTTCCCATAGGTGTTAAATTAAACATTCGGTTTCTATACGAAAGATTGTCTACCGACCTTAGTTTCTCAACGTCACTGGCGTCCTTGAAAGTCACATACAACGCAGGATCCATGGGCTGACCCTTGAAAAGTCCCGACACGTTTGCCGACGGAATATCATATTTCATGAGGAGTTGCAAAATCTCCACCTGCGACGAGTAGCCAGTAGTAGACAACTTGACTGTATGCTGCATACTCTCATGGTTGAAGAACGTAGGTGGGATGGCACCCTTCACAACGACGGCCGACATACTGCAAATAAACTGAATACAAAGGTAAGTATATGGAAATAAATCCGCCTCAAACTGAGGGTAGAAAATATCGGAAAAATGCAGAGAGATACTACACTTTGATCTTAGCCAAAAGGCCGAGAAGCGATGCCGCGGAAAACATCGAGCAACTACTTAAATGGCAGCTCTACAACAACGCGATGGTTCGCAGTAAAACCAGCATTGGTTAGCCTCAGTCATACAGACCTTCAAGAAAACGATATTCACTTGCTGTAACTGGCATTGAATAGGTGAGAAAGTAATCTCGCTCATCGAATTTCGCGCAAACTGCAAGCCAACAGTTGCAAAATGTACTTTTTGGGCCAAAATGAGCAATTCTCACATCTCTGAAACGTATGGAAAACGTTTGATAGTCGATCATATGCGTTTACTGTGTTCTGCTTCGCATCGTCTTGTTATTGTTTGGTCCTGTTGATGTTGTTGTTGTTGTTGTTGTTGTTGTTAACTGTTGTTGTTGAGTCGTTGAATAAGAACTGTTTAGAGGCTACGCTTTATATAGAATGATGGGGTTTTACGGCACGTCGACACAAATTGGTCATACTGTGCGCGAAAACTGATGAAAATGAACAATGAAATAGTCAATTATTAAAAATAAAAATGACCGATCAATCTATTTACAAATATTACTACTACTGTCTTTTAAAGATAACATGTGCTGCTGCTGCTGCTGCTGCTGCTGCTGCTGCTGCTACTTCTCCTACTACTGCTGCTACAACTTCTGATGATGATGATGATGATGATGATGATCGTAACAATATATGGACTGCTGTTAATACCTCTGGTGTTGTGTCACTGCTATAATATCGTTCGTTTCTCTATACTTAACTATATGGCTATGCTTCTTATGATATATGTATTTCGTCATCAGCAGCAGCAGTAGCAGCAGCAGCAACATTCAGCATCGTGGCCATCGCTGTAAACATCGGTGCATCTTTAAATGAGTATCGTAGGTGTTTAAATTTCTTCTTATTTGTTTTGATTTTTTTCCCCTGGAAGGGGAGTGGGCCAATCCCGGAGGTACTGCAATACCGGGCCAACCCGTGGAGAGAGCGGAGCAAGCCCCTGACATCTCTCCTAGGTTCAAAAATCAGTTTAATATCGAAGTCCCCCAATGGGGGACGTATCAGATATTAAGCTGATAAGAACAGATACTACACTTTGATCTTAGCCAAAAGGCCGAGAAGCGATGCCGCGGAAAACATCGAGCAACTACTTAAATGGCAGCTCTACAACAACGCGATGGTTCGCAGTAAAACCAGCATTGGTTAGCCTCAGTCATACAGACCTTCAAGAAAACGATATTCACTTGCTGTAACTGGCATTGAATAGGTGAGAAAGTAATCTCGCTCATCGAATTTCGCGCAAACTGCAAGCCAGCAGTTGCAAAATGTACTTTTTGGGCCAAAATGAGCAATTCTCACATCTCTGAAACGTATGGAAAACGTTTGATAGTCGATCATATGCGTTTACTGTGTTCTGCTTCGCATCGTCTTGTTATTGTTTGGTCCTGTTGATGTTGTTGTTGTTGTTGTTGTTGTTGTTAACTGTTGTTGTTGAGTCGTTGAATAAGAACTGTTTAGAGGCTACGCTTTATATAGAATGATGGGGTTTTACGGCACGTCGACACAAATTGGTCATACTGTGCGCGAAAACTGATGAAAATGAACAATGAAATAGTCAATTATTAAAAATAAAAATGACCGATCAATCTATTTACAAATATTACTACTACTGTCTTTTAAAGATACCATGTTCTGCTGCTGCTGCTGCTGCTGCTGCTGCTGCTGCTGCTGCTGCTGCTGCTGCTGCTGCTGCTGCTGCTGCTACTTCTCCTACTACTGCTGCTACAACTTCTGATGATGATGATGATGATGATGATCGTAACAATATATGGACTGCTGTTAATACCTCTGGTGTTGTGTCACTGCTATAATATCGTTCGTTTCTCTATACTTAACTATATGGCTATGCTTCTTATGATATATGTATTTCGTCATCAGCAGCAGCAGTAGCAGCAGCAGCAACATTCAGCATCGTGGCCATCGCTGTAAACATCGGTGCATCTTTAAATGAGTATCGTAGGTGTTTAAATTTCTTCTTATTTGTTTTGATTTTTTTCCACTGGAAGGGGAGTGGGCCAATCCCGGAGGTACTGCAATACCGGGCCAACCCGTGGAGAGAGCGGAGCAAGCCCCTGACATCTCTCCTAGGTTCAAAAATCAGTTTAATATCGAAGTCCCCCAATGGGGGACGTATCAGATATTAAGCTGATAAGAACAGATACTACACTTTGATCTTAGCCAAAAGGCCGAGAAGCGATGCCGCGGAAAACATCGAGCAACTACTTAAATGGCAGCTCTACAACAACGCGATGGTTCGCAGTAAAACCAGCATTGGTTAGCCTCAGTCATACAGACCTTCAAGAAAACGATATTCACTTGCTGTAACTGGCATTGAATAGGTGAGAAAGTAATCTCGCTCATCGAATTTCGCGCAAACTGCAAGCCAGCAGTTGCAAAATGTACTTTTTGGGCCAAAATGAGCAATTCTCACATCTCTGAAACGTATGGAAAACGTTTGATAGTCGATCATATGCGTTTACTGTGTTCTGCTTCGCATCGTCTTGTTATTGTTTGGTCCTGTTGATGTTGTTGTTGTTGTTGTTGTTGTTGTTAACTGTTGTTGTTGAGTCGTTGAATAAGAACTGTTTAGAGGCTACGCTTTATATAGAATGATGGGGTTTTACGGCACGTCGACACAAATTGGTCATACTGTGCGCGAAAACTGATGAAAATGAACAATGAAATAGTCAATTATTAAAAATAAAAATGACCGATCAATCTATTTACAAATATTACTACTACTGTCTTTTAAAGATAACATGTTCTGCTGCTGCTGCTGCTGCTGCTGCTGCTGCTGCTGCTGCTGCTGCTGCTACTTCTCCTACTACTGCTGCTACAACTTCTGATGATGATGATGATGATGATGATCGTAACAATATATGGACTGCTGTTAATACCTCTGGTGTTGTGTCACTGCTATAATATCGTTCGTTTCTCTATACTTAACTATATGGCTATGCTTCTTATGATATATGTATTTCGTCATCAGCAGCAGCAGTAGCAGCAGCAGCAACATTCAGCATCGTGGCCATCGCTGTAAACATCGGTGCATCTTTAAATGAGTATCGTAGGTGTTTAAATTTCTTCTTATTTGTTTTGATTTTTTTCCCCTGGAAGGGGAGTGGGCCAATCCCGGAGGTACTGCAATCCCGGAGGTACTGCAATACCGGGCCAACCCGTGGAGAGAGCGGAGCAAGCCCCTGACATCTCTCCTAGGTTCAAAAATCAGTTTAATATCGAAGTCCCCCAATGGGGGACGTATCAGATATTAAGCTGATAAGAACAGATACTACACTTTGATCTTAGCCAAAAGGCCGAGAAGCGATGCCGCGGAAAACATCGAGCAACTACTTAAATGGCAGCTCTACAACAACGCGATGGTTCGCAGTAAAACCAGCATTGGTTAGCCTCAGTCATACAGACCTTCAAGAAAACGATATTCACTTGCTGTAACTGGCATTGAATAGGTGAGAAAGTAATCTCGCTCATCGAATTTCGCGCAAACTGCAAGCCAGCAGTTGCAAAATGTACTTTTTGGGCCAAAATGAGCAATTCTCACATCTCTGAAACGTATGGAAAACGTTTGATAGTCGATCATATGCGTTTACTGTGTTCTGCTTCGCATCGTCTTGTTATTGTTTGGTCCTGTTGATGTTGTTGTTGTTGTTGTTGTTGTTGTTAACTGTTGTTGTTGAGTCGTTGAATAAGAACTGTTTAGAGGCTACGCTTTATATAGAATGATGGGGTTTTACGGCACGTCGACACAAATTGGTCATACTGTGCGCGAAAACTGATGAAAATGAACAATGAAATAGTCAATTATTAAAAATAAAAATGACCGATCAATCTATTTACAAATATTACTACTACTGTCTTTTAAAGATAACATGTTCTGCTGCTGCTGCTGCTGCTGCTGCTGCTGCTGCTGCTGCTGCTGCTGCTGCTGCTGCTACTTCTCCTACTACTGCTGCTACAACTTCTGATGATGATGATGATGATGATGATCGTAACAATATATGGACTGCTGTTAATACCTCTGGTGTTGTGTCACTGCTATAATATCGTTCGTTTCTCTATACTTAACTATATGGCTATGCTTCTTATGATATATGTATTTCGTCATCAGCAGCAGCAGTAGCAGCAGCAGCAACATTCAGCATCGTGGCCATCGCTGTAAACATCGGTGCATCTTTAAATGAGTATCGTAGGTGTTTAAATTTCTTCTTATTTGTTTTGATTTTTTTCCCCTGGAAGGGGAGTGGGCCAATCCCGGAGGTACTGCAATACCGGGCCAACCCGTGGAGAGAGCGGAGCAAGCCCCTGACATCTCTCCTAGGTTCAAAAATCAGTTTAATATCGAAGTCCCCCAATGGGGGACGTATCAGATATTAAGCTGATAAGAACAGATACTACACTTTGATCTTAGCCAAAAGGCCGAGAAGCGATGCCGCGGAAAACATCGAGCAACTACTTAAATGGCAGCTCTACAACAACGCGATGGTTCGCAGTAAAGCCAGCATTGGTTAGCCTCAGTCATACAGACCTTCAAGAAAACGATATTCACTTGCTGTAACTGGCATTGAATAGGTGAGAAAGTAATCTCGCTCATCGAATTTCGCGCAAACTGCAAGCCAGCAGTTGCAAAATGTACTTTTTGGGCCAAAATGAGCAATTCTCACATCTCTGAAACGTATGGAAAACGTTTGATAGTCGATCATATGCGTTTACTGTGTTCTGCTTCGCATCGTCTTGTTATTGTTTGGTCCTGTTGATGTTGTTGTTGTTGTTGTTGTTGTTGTTAACTGTTGTTGTTGAGTCGTTGAATAAGAACTGTTTAGAGGCTACGCTTTATATAGAATGATGGGGTTTTACGGCACGTCGACACAAATTGGTCATACTGTGCGCGAAAACTGATGAAAATGAACAATGAAATAGTCAATTATTAAAAATAAAAATGACCGATCAATCTATTTACAAATATTACTACTACTGTCTTTTAAAGATAACATGTTCTGCTGCTGCTGCTGCTGCTGCTGCTGCTGCTGCTGCTGCTGCTGCTGCTGCTGCTACTTCTCCTACTACTGCTGCTACAACTTCTGATGATGATGATGATGATGATGATCGTAACAATATATGGACTGCTGTTAATACCTCTGGTGTTGTGTCACTGCTATAATATCGTTCGTTTCTCTATACTTAACTATATGGCTATGCTTCTTATGATATATGTATTTCGTCATCAGCAGCAGCAGTAGCAGCAGCAGCAACATTCAGCATCGTGGCCATCGCTGTAAACATCGGTGCATCTTTAAATGAGTATCGTAGGTGTTTAAATTTCTTCTTATTTGTTTTGATTTTTTCCCCTGGAAGGGGAGTGGGCCAATCCCGGAGGTACTGCAATACCGGGCCAACCCGTGGAGAGAGCGGAGCAAGCCCCTGACATCTCTCCTAGGTTCAAAAATCAGTTTAATATCGAAGTCCCCCAATGGGGGACGTATCAGATATTAAGCTGATAAGAACAGATACTACACTTTGATCTTAGCCAAAAGGCCGAGAAGCGATGCCGCGGAAAACATCGAGCAACTACTTAAATGGCAGCTCTACAACAACGCGATGGTTCGCAGTAAAACCAGCATTGGTTAGCCTCAGTCATACAGACCTTCAAGAAAACGATATTCACTTGCTGTAACTGGCATTGAATAGGTGAGAAAGTAATCTCGCTCATCGAATTTCGCGCAAACTGCAAGCCAGCAGTTGCAAAATGTACTTTTTGGGCCAAAATGAGCAATTCTCACATCTCTGAAACGTATGGAAAACGTTTGATAGTCGATCATATGCGTTTACTGTGTTCTGCTTCGCATCGTCTTGTTATTGTTTGGTCCTGTTGATGTTGTTGTTGTTGTTGTTGTTGTTGTTAACTGTTGTTGTTGAGTCGTTGAATAAGAACTGTTTAGAGGCTACGCTTTATATAGAATGATGGGGCACGTCGACACAAATTGGTCATACTGTGCGCGAAAACTGATGAAAATGAACAATGAAATAGTCAATTATTAAAAATAAAAATGACCGATCAATCTATTTACAAATATTACTACTACTGTCTTTTAAAGATAACATGTGCTGCTGCTGCTGCTGCTGCTTCTCCTACTACTGCTGCTACAACTTCTGATGATGATGATGATGATGATGATCGTAACAATATATGGACTGCTGTTAATACCTCTGGTGTTGTGTCACTGCTATAATATCGTTCGTTTCTCTATACTTAACTATATGGCTATGCTTCTTATGATATATGTATTTCGTCATCAGCAGCAGCAGTAGCAGCAGCAGCAACATTCAGCATCGTGGCCATCGCTGTAAACATCGGTGCATCTTTAAATGAGTATCGTAGGTGTTTAAATTTCTTCTTATTTGTTTTGATTTTTTTCCCCTGGAAGGGGAGTGGGCCAATCCCGGAGGTACTGCAATACCGGGCCAACCCGTGGAGAGAGCGGAGCAAGCCCCTGACATCTCTCCTAGGTTCAAAAATCAGTTTAATATCGAAGTCCCCCAATGGGGGACGTATCAGATATTAAGCTGATAAGAACAGATACTACACTTTGATCTTAGCCAAAAGGCCGAGAAGCGATGCCGCGGAAAACATCGAGCAACTACTTAAATGGCAGCTCTACAACAACGCGATGGTTCGCAGTAAAACCAGCATTGGTTAGCCTCAGTCATACAGACCTTCAAGAAAACGATATTCACTTGCTGTAACTGGCATTGAATAGGTGAGAAAGTAATCTCGCTCATCGAATTTCGCGCAAACTGCAAGCCAGCAGTTGCAAAATGTACGTTTTGGGCCAAAATGAGCAATTCTCACATCTCTGAAACGTATGGAAAACGTTTGATAGTCGATCATATGCGTTTACTGTGTTCTGCTTCGCATCGTCTTGTTATTGTTTGGTCCTGTTGATGTTGTTGTTGTTGTTGTTGTTGTTGTTAACTGTTGTTGTTGAGTCGTTGAATAAGAACTGTTTAGAGGCTACGCTTTATATAGAATGATGGGGTTTTACGGCACGTCGACACAAATTGGTCATACTGTGCGCGAAAACTGATGAAAATGAACAATGAAATAGTCAATTTTTAAAAATAAAAATGACCGATCAATCTATTTACAAATATTACTACTACTGTCTTTTAAAGATAACATGTTCTGCTGCTGCTGCTGCTGCTGCTGCTGCTGCTGCTGCTGCTGCTGCTGCTGCTGCTGCTGCTGCTGCTTCTCCTACTACTGCTGCTACAACTTCTGATGATGATGATGATGATGATGATCGTAACAATATATGGACTGCTGTTAATACCTCTGGTGTTGTGTCACTGCTATAATATCGTTCGTTTCTCTATACTTAACTATATGGCTATGCTTCTTATGATATATGTATTTCGTCATCAGCAGCAGCAGTAGCAGAAGCAGCAACATTCAGCATCGTGGCCATCGCTGTAAACATCGGTGCATCTTTAAATGAGTATCGTAGGTGTTTAAATTTCTTCTTATTTGTTTTGATTTTTTTCCCCTGGAAGGGGAGTTGGCCAATCCCGGAGGTACTGCAATACCGGGCCAACCCGTGGAGAGAGCGGAGCAAGCCCCTGACATCTCTCCTAGGTTCAAAAATCAGTTTAATATCGAAGTCCCCCAATGGGGGACGTATCAGATATTAAGCTGATAAGAACAGATACTACACTTTGATCTTAGCCAAAAGGCCGAGAAGCGATGCCGCGGAAAACATCGAGCAACTACTTAAATGGCAGCTCTACAACAACGCGATGGTTCGCAGTAAAACCAGCATTGGTTAGCCTCAGTCATACAGACCTTCAAGAAAACGATATTCACTTGCTGTAACTGGCATTGAATAGGTGAGAAAGTAATCTCGCTCATCGAATTTCGCGCAAACTGCAAGCCAGCAGTTGCAAAATGTACTTTTTGGGCCAAAATGAGCAATTCTCACATCTCTGAAACGTATGGAAAACGTTTGATAGTCGATCATATGCGTTTACTGTGTTCTGCTTCGCATCGTCTTGTTATTGTTTGGTCCTGTTGATGTTGTTGTTGTTGTTGTTGTTGTTGTTAACTGTTGTTGTTGAGTCGTTGAATAAGAACTGTTTAGAGGCTACGCTTTATATAGAATGATGGGGTTTTACGGCACGTCGACACAAATTGGTCATACTGTGCGCGAAAACTGATGAAAATGAACAATGAAATAGTCAATTATTAAAAATAAAAATGACCGATCAATCTATTTACAAATATTACTACTACTGTCTTTTAAAGATAACATGTTCTGCTGCTGCTGCTGCTGCTGCTGCTGCTGCTGCTGCTGCTGCTGCTGCTGCTGCTGCTGCTGCTGCTGCTACTTCTCCTACTACTGCTGCTACAACTTCTGATGATGATGATGATGATGATGATCGTAACAATATATGGACTGCTGTTAATACCTCTGGTGTTGTGTCACTGCTATAATATCGTTCGTTTCTCTATACTTAACTATATGGCTATGCTTCTTATGATATATGTATTTCGTCATCAGCAGCAGCAGTAGCAGCAGCAGCAACATTCAGCATCGTGGCCATCGCTGTAAACATCGGTGCATCTTTAAATGAGTATCGTAGGTGTTTAAATTTCTTCTTATTTGTTTTGATTTTTTTCCCCTGGAAGGGGAGTGGGCCAATCCCGGAGGTACTGCAATACCGGGCCAACCCGTGGAGAGAGCGGAGCAAGCCCCTGACATCTCTCCTAGGTTCAAAAATCAGTTTAATATCGAAGTCCCCCAATGGGGGACGTATCAGATATTAAGCTGATAAGAACAGATACTACACTTTGATCTTAGCCAAAAGGCCGAGAAGCGATGCCGCGGAAAACATCGAGCAACTACTTAAATGGCAGCTCTACAACAACGCGATGGTTCGCAGTAAAACCAGCATTGGTTAGCCTCAGTCATACAGACCTTCAAGAAAACGATATTCACTTGCTGTAACTGGCATTGAATAGGTGAGAAAGTAATCTCGCTCATCGAATCTCGCGCAAACTGCAAGCCAGCAGTTGCAAAATGTACTTTTTGGGCCAAAATGAGCAATTCTCACATCTCTGAAACGTATGGAAAACGTTTGATAGTCGATCATATGCGTTTACTGTGTTCTGCTTCGCATCGTCTTGTTATTGTTTGGTCCTGTTGATGTTGTTGTTGTTGTTGTTGTTGTTGTTAACTGTTGTTGTTGAGTCGTTGAATAAGAACTGTTTAGAGGCTACGCTTTATATAGAATGATGGGGTTTTACGGCACGTCGACACAAATTGGTCATACTGTGCGCGAATACTGATGAAAATGAACAATGAAATAGTCAATTATTAAAAATAAAAATGACCGATCAATCTATTTACAAATATTACTACTACTGTCTTTTAAAGATAACATGTTCTGCTGCTGCTGCTGCTGCTGCTGCTGCTGCTGCTGCTGCTGCTGCTGCTGCTGCTGCTGCTGCTGCTGCTGACTTCTCCTACTACTGCTGCTACAACTTCTGATGATGATGATGATGATGATGATCGTAACAATATATGGACTGCTGTTAATACCTCTGGTGTTGTGTCACTGCTATAATATCGTTCGTTTCTCTATACTTAACTATATGGCTATGCTTCTTATGATATATGTATTTCGTCATCAGCAGCAGCAGTAGCAGCAGCAGCAACATTCAGCATCGTGGCCATCGCTGTAAACATCGGTGCATCTTTAAATGAGTATCGTAGGTGTTTAAATTTCTTCTTATTTGTTTTGATTTTTTTCCCCTGGAAGGGGAGTGGGCCAATCCCGGAGGTACTGCAATACCGGGCCAACCCGTGGAGAGAGCGGAGCAAGCCCCTGACATCTCTCCTAGGTTCAAAAATCAGTTTAATATCGAAGTCCCCCAATGGGGGACGTATCAGATATTAAGCTGATAAGAACAGATACTACACTTTGATCTTAGCCAAAAGGCCGAGAAGCGATGCCGCGGAAAACATCGAGCAACTACTTAAATGGCAGCTCTACAACAACGCGATGGTTCGCAGTAAAGCCAGCATTGGTTAGCCTCAGTCATACAGACCTTCAAGAAAACGATATTCACTTGCTGTAACTGGCATTGAATAGGTGAGAAAGTAATCTCGCTCATCGAATTTCGCGCAAACTGCAAGCCAGCAGTTGCAAAATGTACTTTTTGGGCCAAAATGAGCAATTCTCACATCTCTGAAACGTATGGAAAACGTTTGATAGTCGATCATATGCGTTTACTGTGTTCTGCTTCGCATCGTCTTGTTATTGTTTGGTCCTGTTGATGTTGTTGTTGTTGTTGTTGTTGTTGTTAACTGTTGTTGTTGAGTCGTTGAATAAGAACTGTTTAGAGGCTACGCTTTATATAGAATGATGGGGTTTTACGGCACGTCGACACAAATTGGTCATACTGTGCGCGAAAACTGATGAAAATGAACAATGAAATAGTCAATTATTAAAAATAAAAATGACCGATCAATCTATTTACAAATATTACTACTACTGTCTTTTAAAGATAACATGTTCTGCTGCTGCTGCTGCTGCTGCTGCTGCTGCTGCTGCTGCTGCTGCTGCTGCTGCTACTTCTCCTACTACTGCTGCTACAACTTCTGATGATGATGATGATGATGATGATCGTAACAATATATGGACTGCTGTTAATACCTCTGGTGTTGTGTCACTGCTATAATATCGTTCGTTTCTCTATACTTAACTATATGGCTATGCTTCTTATGATATATGTATTTCGTCATCAGCAGCAGCAGTAGCAGCAGCAGCAACATTCAGCATCGTGGCCATCGCTGTAAACATCGGTGCATCTTTAAATGAGTATCGTAGGTGTTTAAATTTCTTCTTATTTGTTTTGATTTTTTCCCCTGGAAGGGGAGTGGGCCAATCCCGGAGGTACTGCAATACCGGGCCAACCCGTGGAGAGAGCGGAGCAAGCCCCTGACATCTCTCCTAGGTTCAAAAATCAGTTTAATATCGAAGTCCCCCAATGGGGGACGTATCAGATATTAAGCTGATAAGAACAGATACTACACTTTGATCTTAGCCAAAAGGCCGAGAAGCGATGCCGCGGAAAACATCGAGCAACTACTTAAATGGCAGCTCTACAACAACGCGATGGTTCGCAGTAAAACCAGCATTGGTTAGCCTCAGTCATACAGACCTTCAAGAAAACGATATTCACTTGCTGTAACTGGCATTGAATAGGTGAGAAAGTAATCTCGCTCATCGAATTTCGCGCAAACTGCAAGCCAGCAGTTGCAAAATGTACTTTTTGGGCCAAAATGAGCAATTCTC
The DNA here is from genome assembly GCA_037043455.1 of Cyrtodaria siliqua. Lineage (NCBI taxonomy): Eukaryota > Metazoa > Mollusca > Bivalvia > Adapedonta > Hiatellidae > Cyrtodaria > Cyrtodaria siliqua. Next base: position 64,368 of record JAWPHD010002971.1, read on the forward strand.
ACATCTCTGAAACGTATGGAAAACGTTTGATAGTCGATCATATGCGTTTACTGTGTTCTGCTTCGCATCGTCTTGTTATTGTTTGGTCCTGTTGATGTTGTTGTTGTTGTTGTTGTTGTTGTTAACTGTTGTTGTTGAGTCGTTGAATAAGAACTGTTTAGAGGCTACGCTTTATATAGAATGATGGGGCACGTCGACACAAATTGGTCATACTGTGCGCGAAAACTGATGAAAATGAACAATGAAATAGTCAATTATTAAAAATAAAAATGACCGATCAATCTATTTACAAATATTACTACTACTGTCTTTTAAAGATAACATGTGCTGCTGCTGCTGCTGCTGCTTCTCCTACTACTGCTGCTACAACTTCTGATGATGATGATGATGATGATGATCGTAACAATATATGGACTGCTGTTAATACCTCTGGTGTTGTGTCACTGCTATAATATCGTTCGTTTCTCTATACTTAACTATATGGCTATGCTTCTTATGATATATGTATTTCGTCATCAGCAGCAGCAGTAGCAGCAGCAGCAACATTCAGCATCGTGGCCATCGCTGTAAACATCGGTGCATCTTTAAATGAGTATCGTAGGTGTTTAAATTTCTTCTTATTTGTTTTGATTTTTTTCCCCTGGAAGGGGAGTGGGCCAATCCCGGAGGTACTGCAATACCGGGCCAACCCGTGGAGAGAGCGGAGCAAGCCCCTGACATCTCTCCTAGGTTCAAAAATCAGTTTAATATCGAAGTCCCCCAATGGGGGACGTATCAGATATTAAGCTGATAAGAACAGATACTACACTTTGATCTTAGCCAAAAGGCCGAGAAGCGATGCCGCGGAAAACATCGAGCAACTACTTAAATGGCAGCTCTACAACAACGCGATGGTTCGCAGTAAAACCAGCATTGGTTAGCCTCAGTCATACAGACCTTCAAGAAAACGATATTCACTTGCTGTAACTGGCATTGAATAGATGAGAAAGTAATCTCGCTCATCGAATTTCGCGCAAACTGCAAGCCAGCAGTTGCAAAATGTACGTTTTGGGCCAAAATGAGCAATTCTCACATCTCTGAAACGTATGGAAAACGTTTGATAGTCGATCATATGCGTTTACTGTGTTCTGCTTCGCATCGTCTTGTTATTGTTTGGTCCTGTTGATGTTGTTGTTGTTGTTGTTGTTGTTGTTAACTGTTGTTGTTGAGTCGTTGAATAAGAACTGTTTAGAGGCTACGCTTTATATAGAATGATGGGGTTTTACGGCACGTCGACACAAATTGGTCATACTGTGCGCGAAAACTGATGAAAATGAACAATGAAATAGTCAATTTTTAAAAATAAAAATGACCGATCAATCTATTTACAAATATTACTACTACTGTCTTTTAAAGATAACATGTTCTGCTGCTGCTGCTGCTGCTGCTGCTGCTGCTGCTGCTGCTGCTGCTGCTGCTGCTGCTGCTGCTGCTGCTTCTCCTACTACTGCTGCTACAACTTCTGATGATGATGATGATGATGATGATCGTAACAATATATGGACTGCTGTTAATACCTCTGGTGTTGTGTCACTGCTATAATATCGTTCGTTTCTCTATACTTAACTATATGGCTATGCTTCTTATGATATATGTATTTCGTCATCAGCAGCAGCAGTAGCAGAAGCAGCAACATTCAGCATCGTGGCCATCGCTGTAAACATCGGTGCATCTTTAAATGAGTATCGTAGGTGTTTAAATTTCTTCTTATTTGTTTTGATTTTTTTCCCCTGGAAGGGGAGTTGGCCAATCCCGGAGGTACTGCAATACCGGGCCAACCCGTGGAGAGAGCGGAGCAAGCCCCTGACATCTCTCCTAGGTTCAAAAATCAGTTTAATATCGAAGTCCCCCAATGGGGGACGTATCAGATATTAAGCTGATAAGAACAGATACTACACTTTGATCTTAGCCAAAAGGCCGAGAAGCGATGCCGCGGAAAACATCGAGCAACTACTTAAATGGCAGCTCTACAACAACGCGATGGTTCGCAGTAAAACCAGCATTGGTTAGCCTCAGTCATACAGACCTTCAAGAAAACGATATTCACTTGCTGTAACTGGCATTGAATAGGTGAGAAAGTAATCTCGCTCATCGAATTTCGCGCAAACTGCAAGCCAGCAGTTGCAAAATGTACTTTTTGGGCCAAAATGAGCAATTCTCACATCTCTGAAACGTATGGAAAACGTTTGATAGTCGATCATATGCGTTTACTGTGTTCTGCTTCGCATCGTCTTGTTATTGTTTGGTCCTGTTGATGTTGTTGTTGTTGTTGTTGTTGTTGTTAACTGTTGTTGTTGAGTCGTTGAATAAGAACTGTTTAGAGGCTACGCTTTATATAGAATGATGGGGTTTTACGGCACGTCGACACAAATTGGTCATACTGTGCGCGAAAACTGATGAAAATGAACAATGAAATAGTCAATTATTAAAAATAAAAATGACCGATCAATCTATTTACAAATATTACTACTACTGTCTTTTAAAGATAACATGTTCTGCTGCTGCTGCTGCTGCTGCTGCTGCTGCTGCTGCTGCTGCTGCTGCTGCTGCTGCTGCTGCTGCTGCTGCTGCTGCTGCTGCTGCTGCTGCTGCTGCTGCTACTTCTCCTACTACTGCTGCTACAACTTCTGATGATGATGATGATGATGATGATCGTAACAATATATGGACTGCTGTTAATACCTCTGGTGTTGTGTCACTGCTATAATATCGTTCGTTTCTCTATACTTAACTATATGGCTATGCTTCTTATGATATATGTATTTCGTCATCAGCAGCAGCAGTAGCAGCAGCAGCAACATTCAGCATCGTGGCCATCGCTGTAAACATCGGTGCATCTTTAAATGAGTATCGTAGGTGTTTAAATTTCTTCTTATTTGTTTTGATTTTTTTCCCCTGGAAGGGGAGTGGGCCAATCCCGGAGGTACTGCAATACCGGGCCAACCCGTGGAGAGAGCGGAGCAAGCCCCTGACATCTCTCCTAGGTTCAAAAATCAGTTTAATATCGAAGTCCCCCAATGGGGGACGTATCAGATATTAAGCTGATAAGAACAGATACTACACTTTGATCTTAGCCAAAAGGCCGAGAAGCGATGCCGCGGAAAACATCGAGCAACTACTTAAATGGCAGCTCTACAACAACGCGATGGTTCGCAGTAAAACCAGCATTGGTTAGCCTCAGTCATACAGACCTTCAAGAAAACGATATTCACTTGCTGTAACTGGCATTGAATAGGTGAGAAAGTAATCTCGCTCATCGAATCTCGCGCAAACTGCAAGCCAGCAGTTGCAAAATGTACTTTTTGGGCCAAAATGAGCAATTCTCACATCTCTGAAACGTATGGAAAACGTTTGATAGTCGATCATATGCGTTTACTGTGTTCTGCTTCGCATCGTCTTGTTATTGTTTGGTCCTGTTGATGTTGTTGTTGTTGTTGTTGTTGTTGTTAACTGTTGTTGTTGAGTCGTTGAATAAGAACTGTTTAGAGGCTACGCTTTATATAGAATGATGGGGTTTTACGGCACGTCGACACAAATTGGTCATACTGTGCGCGAATACTGATGAAAATGAACAATGAAATAGTCAATTATTAAAAATAAAAATGACCGATCAATCTATTTACAAATATTACTACTACTGTCTTTTAAAGATAACATGTTCTGCTGCTGCTGCTGCTGCTGCTGCTGCTGCTGCTGCTGCTGCTGCTGCTGCTGCTGCTGCTGCTACTTCTCCTACTACTGCTGCTACAACTTCTGATGATGATGATGATGATGATGATCGTAACAATATATGGACTGCTGTTAATACCTCTGGTGTTGTGTCACTGCTATAATATCGTTCGTTTCTCTATACTTAACTATATGGCTATGCTTCTTATGATATATGTATTTCGTCATCAGCAGCAGCAGTAGCAGCAGCAGCAACATTCAGCATCGTGGCCATCGCTGTAAACATCGGTGCATCTTTAAATGAGTATCGTAGGTGTTTAAATTTCTTCTTATTTGTTTTGATTTTTTTCCCCTGGAAGGGGAGTGGGCCAATCCCGGAGGTACTGCAATACCGGGCCAACCCGTGGAGAGAGCGGAGCAAGCCCCTGACATCTCTCCTAGGTTCAAAAATCAGTTTAATATCGAAGTCCCCCAATGGGGGACGTATCAGATATTAAGCTGATAAGAACAGATACTACACTTTGATCTTAGCCAAAAGGCCGAGAAGCGATGCCGCGGAAAACATCGAGCAACTACTTAAATGGCAGCTCTACAACAACGCGATGGTTCGCAGTAAAACCAGCATTGGTTAGCCTCAGTCATACAGACCTTCAAGAAAACGATATTCACTTGCTGTAACTGGCATTGAATAGGTGAGAAAGTAATCTCGCTCATCGAATTTCGCGCAAACTGCAAGCCAGCAGTTGCAAAATGTACTTTTTGGGCCAAAATGAGCAATTCTCACATCTCTGAAACGTATGGAAAACGTTTGATAGTCGATCATATGCGTTTACTGTGTTCTGCTTCGCATCGTCTTGTTATTGTTTGGTCCTGTTGATGTTGTTGTTGTTGTTGTTGTTGTTGTTAACTGTTGTTGTTGAGTCGTTGAATAAGAACTGTTTAGAGGCTACGCTTTATATAGAATGATGGGGTTTTACGGCACGTCGACACAAATTGGTCATACTGTGCGCGAAAACTGATGAAAATGAACAATGAAATAGTCAATTATTAAAAATAAAAATGACCGATCAATCTATTTACAAATATTACTACTACTGTATTTTAAAGATAACATGTTCTGCTGCTGCTGCTGCTGCTGCTGCTGCTGCTGCTGCTGCTGCTGCTGCTGCTGCTGCTACTTCTCCTACTACTGCTGCTACAACTTCTGATGATGATGATGATGATGATGATCGTAACAATATATGGACTGCTGTTAATACCTCTGGTGTTGTGTCACTGCTATAATATCGTTCGTTTCTCTATACTTAACTATATGGCTATGCTTCTTATGATATATGTATTTCGTCATCAGCAGCAGCAGTAGCAGCAGCAGCAACATTCAGCATCGTGGCCATCGCTGTAAACATCGGTGCATCTTTAAATGAGTATCGTAGGTGTTTAAATTTCTTCTTATTTGTTTTGATTTTTTTCCCCTGGAAGGGGAGTGGGCCAATCCCGGAGGTACTGCAATACCGGGCCAACCCGTGGAGAGAGCGGAGCAAGCCCCTGACATCTCTCCTAGGTTCAAAAATCAGTTTAATATCGAAGTCCCCCAATGGGGGACGTATCAGATATTAAGCTGATAAGAACAGATACTACACTTTGATCTTAGCCAAAAGGCCGAGAAGCGATGCCGCGGAAAACATCGAGCAACTACTTAAATGGCAGCTCTACAACAACGCGATGGTTCGCAGTAAAACCAGCATTGGTTAGCCTCAGTCATACAGACCTTCAAGAAAACGATATTCACTTGCTGTAACTGGCATTGAATAGGTGAGAAAGTAATCTCGCTCATCGAATTTCGCGCAAACTGCAAGCCAGCAGTTGCAAAATGTACTTTTTGGGCCAAAATGAGCAATTCTCACATCTCTGAAACGTATGGAAAACGTTTGATAGTCGATCATATGCGTTTACTGTGTTCTGCTTCGCATCGTCTTGTTATTGTTTGGTCCTGTTGATGTTGTTGTTGTTGTTGTTGTTGTTGTTAACTGTTGTTGTTGAGTCGTTGAATAAGAACTGTTTAGAGGCTACGCTTTATATAGAATGATGGGGTTTTACGGCACGTCGACACAAATTGGTCATACTGTGCGCGAAAACTGATGAAAATGAACAATGAAATAGTCAATTATTAAAAATAAAAATGACCGATCAATCTATTTACAAATATTACTACTACTGTCTTTTAAAGATAACATGTTCTGCTGCTGCTGCTGCTGCTGCTGCTGCTGCTGCTGCTGCTGCTGCTGCTGCTGCTACTTCTCCTACTACTGCTGCTACAACTTCTGATGATGGTTCGCAGTAAAACCAGCATTGGTTAGCCTCAGTCATACAGACCTTCAAGAAAACGATATTCACTTGCTGTAACTGGCATTGAATAGGTGAGAAAGTAATCTCGCTCATCGAATTTCGCGCAAACTGCAAGCCAGCAGTTGCAAAATGTACTTTTTGGGCCAAAATGAGCAATTCTCACATCTCTGAAACGTATGGAAAACGTTTGATAGTCGATCATATGCGTTTACTGTGTTCTGCTTCGCATCGTCTTGTTATTGTTTGGTCCTGTTGATGTTGTTGTTGTTGTTGTTGTTGTTGTTGTTAACTGTTGTTGTTGAGTCGTTGAATAAGAACTGTTTAGAGGCTACGCTTTATATAGAATGATGGGGTTTTACGGCACGTCGACACAAATTGGTCATACTGTGCGCGAAAACTGATGAAAATGAACAATGAAATAGTCAATTATTAAAAATAAAAATGACCGATCAATCTATTTACAAATATTACTACTACTGTCTTTTAAAGATAACATGTTCTGCTGCTGCTGCTGCTGCTGCTGCTGCTGCTGCTGCTGCTGCTGCTACTTCTCCTACTACTGCTGCTACAACTTCTGATGATGATGATGATGATGATGATCGTAACAATATATGGACTGCTGTTAATACCTCTGGTGTTGTGTCACTGCTATAATATCGTTCGTTTCTCTATACTTAACTATATGGCTATGCTTCTTATGATATATGTATTTCGTCATCAGCAGCAGCAGTAGCAGCAGCAGCAACATTCAGCATCGTGGCCATCGCTGTAAACATCGGTGCATCTTTAAATGAGTATCGTAGGTGTTTAAATTTCTTCTTATTTGTTTTGATTTTTTTCCCCTGGAAGGGGAGTGGGCCAATCCCGGAGGTACTGCAATACCGGGCCAACCCGTGGAGAGAGCGGAGCAAGCCCCTGACATCTCTCCTAGGTTCAAAAATCAGTTTAATATCGAAGTCCCCCAATGGGGGACGTATCAGATATTAAGCTGATAAGAACAGATACTACACTTTGATCTTAGCCAAAAGGCCGAGAAGCGATGCCGCGGAAAACATCGAGCAACTACTTAAATGGCAGCTCTACAACAACGCGATGGTTCGCAGTAAAACCAGCATTGGTTAGCCTCAGTCATACAGACCTTCAAGAAAACGATATTCACTTGCTGTAACTGGCATTGAATAGGTGAGAAAGTAATCTCGCTCATCGAATTTCGCGCAAACTGCAAGCCAGCAGTTGCAAAATGTACTTTTTGGGCCAAAATGAGCAATTCTCACATCTCTGAAACGTATGGAAAACGTTTGATAGTCGATCATATGCGTTTACTGTGTTCTGCTTCGCATCGTCTTGTTATTGTTTGGTCCTGTTGATGTTGTTGTTGTTGTTGTTGTTGTTGTTAACTGTTGTTGTTGAGTCGTTGAATAAGAACTGTTTAGAGGCTACGCTTTATATAGAATGATGGGGTTTTACGGCACGTCGACACAAATTGGTCATACTGTGCGCGAAAACTGATGAAAATGAACAATGAAATAGTCAATTATTAAAAATAAAAATGACCGATCAATCTATTTACAAATATTACTACTACTGTATTTTAAAGATAACATGTTCTGCTGCTGCTGCTGCTGCTGCTGCTGCTGCTGCTGCTGCTGCTGCTGCTGCTGCTGCTGCTGCTGCTGCTGCTGCTGCTGCTGCTGCTGCTGCTGCTGCTACTTCTCCTACTACTGCTGCTACAACTTCTGATGATGATGATGATGATGATGATCGTAACAATATATGGACTGCTGTTAATACCTCTGGTGTTGTGTCACTGCTATAATATCGTTCGTTTCTCTATACTTAACTATATGGCTATGCTTCTTATGATATATGTATTTCGTCATCAGCAGCAGCAGTAGCAGCAGCAGCAACATTCAGCATCGTGGCCATCGCTGTAAACATCGGTGCATCTTTAAATGAGTATCGTAGGTGTTTAAATTTCTTCTTATTTGTTTTGATTTTTTTCCCCTGGAAGGGGAGTGGGCCAATCCCGGAGGTACTGCAATACCGGGCCAACCCGTGGAGAGAGCGGAGCAAGCCCCTGACATCTCTCCTAGGTTCAAAAATCAGTTTAATATCGAAGTCCCCCAATGGGGGACGTATCAGATATTAAGCTGATAAGAACAGATACTACACTTTGATCTTAGCCAAAAGGCCGAGAAGCGATGCCGCGGAAAACATCGAGCAACTACTTAAATGGCAGCTCTACAACAACGCGATGGTTCGCAGTAAAACCAGCATTGGTTAGCCTCAGTCATACAGACCTTCAAGAAAACGATATTCACTTGCTGTAACTGGCATTGAATAGGTGAGAAAGTAATCTCGCTCATCGAATTTCGCGCAAACTGCAAGCCAGCAGTTGCAAAATGTACTTTTTGGGCCAAAATGAGCAATTCTCACATCTCTGAAACGTATGGAAAACGTTTGATAGTCGATCATATGCGTTTACTGTGTTCTGCTTCGCATCGTCTTGTTATTGTTTGGTCCTGTTGATGTTGTTGTTGTTGTTGTTGTTGTTGTTAACTGTTGTTGTTGAGTCGTTGAATAAGAACTGTTTAGAGGCTACGCTTTATATAGAATGATGGGGTTTTACGGCACGTCGACACAAATTGGTCATACTGTGCGCGAAAACTGATGAAAATGAACAATGAAATAGTCAATTATTAAAAATAAAAATGACCGATCAATCTATTTACAAATATTACTACTACTGTCTTTTAAAGATAACATGTTCTGCTGCTGCTGCTGCTGCTGCTGCTGCTGCTGCTGCTGCTGCTGCTACTTCTCCTACTACTGCTGCTACAACTTCTGATGATGGTTCGCAGTAAAACCAGCATTGGTTAGCCTCAGTCATACAGACCTTCAAGAAAACGATATTCACTTGCTGTAACTGGCATTGAATAGGTGAGAAAGTAATCTCGCTCATCGAATTTCGCGCAAACTGCAAGCCAGCAGTTGCAAAATGTACTTTTTGGGCCAAAATGAGCAATTCTCACATCTCTGAAACGTATGGAAAACGTTTGATAGTCGATCATATGCGTTTACTGTGTTCTGCTTCGCATCGTCTTGTTATTGTTTGGTCCTGTTGATGTTGTTGTTGTTGTTGTTGTTGTTGTTGTTAACTGTTGTTGTTGAGTCGTTGAATAAGAACTGTTTAGAGGCTACGCTTTATATAGAATGATGGGGTTTTACGGCACGTCGACACAAATTGGTCATACTGTGCGCGAAAACTGATGAAAATGAACAATGAAATAGTCAATTATTAAAAATAAAAATGACCGATCAATCTATTTACAAATATTACTACTACTGTCTTTTAAAGATAACATGTTCTGCTGCTGCTGCTGCTGCTGCTGCTGCTGCTGCTGCTGCTGCTACTTCTCCTACTACTGCTGCTACAACTTCTGATGATGGTTCGCAGTAAAACCAGCATTGGTTAGCCTCAGTCATACAGACCTTCAAGAAAACGATATTCACTTGCTGTAACTGGCATTGAATAGGTGAGAAAGTAATCTCGCTCATCGAATTTCGCGCAAACTGCAAGCCAGCAGTTGCAAAATGTACTTTTTGGGCCAAAATGAGCAATTCTCACATCTCTGAAACGTATGGAAAACGTTTGATAGTCGATCATATGCGTTTACTGTGTTCTGCTTCGCATCGTCTTGTTATTGTTTGGTCCTGTTGATGTTGTTGTTGTTGTTGTTGTTGTTGTTGTTAACTGTTGTTGTTGAGTCGTTGAATAAGAACTGTTTAGAGGCTACGCTTTATATAGAATGATGGGGTTTTACGGCACGTCGACACAAATTGGTCATACTGTGCGCGAAAACTGATGAAAATGAACAATGAAATAGTCAATTATTAAAAATAAAAATGACCGATCAATCTATTTACAAATATTACTACTACTGTCTTTTAAAGATAACATGTTCTGCTGCTGCTGCTGCTGCTGCTGCTGCTGCTGCTGCTGCTGCTACTTCTCCTACTACTGCTGCTACAACTTCTGATGATGATGATGATGATGATGATCGTAACAATATATGGACTGCTGTTAATACCTCTGGTGTTGTGTCACTGCTATAATATCGTTCGTTTCTCTATACTTAACTATATGGCTATGCTTCTTATGATATATGTATTTCGTCATCAGCAGCAGCAGTAGCAGCAGCAGCAACATTCAGCATCGTGGCCATCGCTGTAAACATCGGTGCATCTTTAAATGAGTATCGTAGGTGTTTAAATTTCTTCTTATTTGTTTTGATTTTTTTCCCCTGGAAGGGGAGTGGGCCAATCCCGGAGGTACTGCAATACCGGGCCAACCCGTGGAGAGAGCGGAGCAAGCCCCTGACATCTCTCCTAGGTTCAAAAATCAGTTTAATATCGAAGTCCCCCAATGGGGGACGTATCAGATATTAAGCTGATAAGAACAGATACTACACTTTGATCTTAGCCAAAAGGCCGAGAAGCGATGCCGCGGAAAACATCGAGCAACTACTTAAATGGCAGCTCTACAACAACGCGATGGTTCGCAGTAAAACCAGCATTGGTTAGCCTCAGTCATACAGACCTTCAAGAAAACGATATTCACTTGCTGTAACTGGCATTGAATAGGTGAGAAAGTAATCTCGCTCATCGAATTTCGCGCAAACTGCAAGCCAGCAGTTGCAAAATGTACTTTTTGGGCCAAAATGAGCAATTCTCACATCTCTGAAACGTATGGAAAACGTTTGATAGTCGATCATATGCGTTTACTGTGTTCTGCTTCGCATCGTCTTGTTATTGTTTGGTCCTGTTGATGTTGTTGTTGTTGTTGTTGTTGTTGTTGTTAACTGTTGTTGTTGAGTCGTTGAATAAGAACTGTTTAGAGGCTACGCTTTATATAGAATGATGGGGTTTTACGGCACGTCGACACAAATTGGTCATACTGTGCGCGAAAACTGATGAAAATGAACAATGAAATAGTCAATTATTAAAAATAAAAATGACCGATCAATCTATTTACAAATATTACTACTACTGTCTTTTAAAGATAACATGTTCTGCTGCTGCTGCTGCTGCTGCTGCTGCTGCTGCTGCTGCTGCTACTTCTCCTACTACTGCTGCTACAACTTCTGATGATGGTTCGCAGTAAAACCAGCATTGGTTAGCCTCAGTCATACAGACCTTCAAGAAAACGATATTCACTTGCTGTAACTGGCATTGAATAGGTGAGAAAGTAATCTCGCTCATCGAATTTCGCGCAAACTGCAAGCCAGCAGTTGCAAAATGTACTTTTTGGGCCAAAATGAGCAATTCTCACATCTCTGAAACGTATGGAAAACGTTTGATAGTCGATCATATGCGTTTACTGTGTTCTGCTTCGCATCGTCTTGTTATTGTTTGGTCCTGTTGATGTTGTTGTTGTTGTTGTTGTTGTTGTTGTTAACTGTTGTTGTTGAGTCGTTGAATAAGAACTGTTTAGAGGCTACGCTTTATATAGAATGATGGGGTTTTACGGCACGTCGACACAAATTGGTCATACTGTGCGCGAAAACTGATGAAAATGAACAATGAAATAGTCAATTATTAAAAATAAAAATGACCGATCAATCTATTTACAAATATTACTACTACTGTCTTTTAAAGATAACATGTTCTGCTGCTGCTGCTGCTGCTGCTGCTGCTGCTGCTGCTGCTGCTACTTCTCCTACTACTGCTGCTACAACTTCTGATGATGATGATGATGATGATGATCGTAACAATATATGGACTGCTGTTAATACCTCTGGTGTTGTGTCACTGCTATAATATCGTTCGTTTCTCTATACTTAACTATATGGCTATGCTTCTTATGATATATGTATTTCGTCATCAGCAGCAGCAGTAGCAGCAGCAGCAACATTCAGCATCGTGGCCATCGCTGTAAACATCGGTGCATCTTTAAATGAGTATCGTAGGTGTTTAAATTTCTTCTTATTTGTTTTGATTTTTTTCCCCTGGAAGGGGAGTGGGCCAATCCCGGAGGTACTGCAATACCGGGCCAACCCGTGGAGAGAGCGGAGCAAGCCCCTGACATCTCTCCTAGGTTCAAAAATCAGTTTAATATCGAAGTCCCCCAATGGGGGACGTATCAGATATTAAGCTGATAAGAACAGATACTACACTTTGATCTTAGCCAAAAGGCCGAGAAGCGATGCCGCGGAAAACATCGAGCAACTACTTAAATGGCAGCTCTACAACAACGCGATGGTTCGCAGTAAAACCAGCATTGGTTAGCCTCAGTCATACAGACCTTCAAGAAAACGATATTCACTTGCTGTAACTGGCATTGAATAGGTGAGAAAGTAATCTCGCTCATCGAATTTCGCGCAAACTGCAAGCCAGCAGTTGCAAAATGTACTTTTTGGGCCAAAATGAGCAATTCTCACATCTCTGAAACGTATGGAAAACGTTTGATAGTCGATCATATGCGTTTACTGTGTTCTGCTTCGCATCGTCTTGTTATTGTTTGGTCCTGTTGATGTTGTTGTTGTTGTTGTTGTTGTTGTTAACTGTTGTTGTTGAGTCGTTGAATAAGAACTGTTTAGAGGCTACGCTTTATATAGAATGATGGGGTTTTACGGCACGTCGACACAAATTGGTCATACTGTGCGCGAAAACTGATGAAAATGAACAATGAAATAGTCAATTATTAAAAATAAAAATGACCGATCAATCTATTTACAAATATTACTACTACTGTCTTTTAAAGATAACATGTTCTGCTGCTGCTGCTGCTGCTGCTGCTGCTGCTGCTACTGCTGCTGCTGCTGCTGCTGCTGCTACTTCTCCTACTACTGCTGCTACAACTTCTGATGATGGTTCGCAGTAAAACCAGCATTGGTTAGCCTCAGTCATACAGACCTTCAAGAAAACGATATTCACTTGCTGTAACTGGCATTGAATAGGTGAGAAAGTAATCTCGCTCATCGAATTTCGCGCAAACTGCAAGCCAGCAGTTGCAAAATGTACTTTTTGGGCCAAAATGAGCAATTCTCACATCTCTGAAACGTATGGAAAACGTTTGATAGTCGATCATATGCGTTTACTGTGTTCTGCTTCGCATCGTCTTGTTATTGTTTGGTCCTGTTGATGTTGTTGTTGTTGTTGTTGTTGTTGTTGTTAACTGTTGTTGTTGAGTCGTTGAATAAGAACTGTTTAGAGGCTACGCTTTATATAGAATGATGGGGTTTTACGGCACGTCGACACAAATTGGTCATACTGTGCGCGAAAACTGATGAAAATGAACAATGAAATAGTCAATTATTAAAAATAAAAATGACCGATCAATCTATTTACAAATATTACTACTACTGTCTTTTAAAGATAACATGTTCTGCTGCTGCTGCTGCTGCTGCTGCTGCTGCTGCTGCTGCTGCTGCTGCTGCTGCTGCTGCTGCTGCTGCTACTTCTCCTACTACTGCTGCTACAACTTCTGATGATGATGATGATGATGATGATCGTAACAATATATGGACTGCTGTTAATACCTCTGGTGTTGTGTCACTGCTATAATATCGTTCGTTTCTCTATACTTAACTATATGGCTATGCTTCTTATGATATATGTATTTCGTCATCAGCAGCAGCAGTAGCAGCAGCAGCAACATTCAGCATCGTGGCCATCGCTGTAAACATCGGTGCATCTTTAAATGAGTATCGTAGGTGTTTAAATTTCTTCTTATTTGTTTTGATTTTTTTCCCCTGGAAGGGGAGTGGGCCAATCCCGGAGGTACTGCAATACCGGGCCAACCCGTGGAGAGAGCGGAGCAAGCCCCTGACATATCTCCTAGGTTCAAAAATCAGTTTAATATCGAAGTCCCCCAATGGGGGACGTATCAGATATTAAGCTGATAAGAACAGATACTACACTTTGATCTTAGCCAAAAGGCCGAGAAGCGATGCCGCGGAAAACATCGAGCAACTACTTAAATGGCAGCTCTACAACAACGCGATGGTTCGCAGTAAAACCAGCATTGGTTAGCCTCAGTCATACAGACCTTCAAGAAAACGATATTCACTTGCTGTAACTGGCTTTGAATAGGTGAGAAAGTAATCTCGCTCATCGAATTTCGCGCAAACTGCAAGCCAGCAGTTGCAAAATGTACTTTTTGGGCCAAAATGAGCAATTCTCACATCTCTGAAACGTATGGAAAACGTTTGATAGTCGATCATATGCGTTTACTGTGTTCTGCTTCGCATCGTCTTGTTATTGTTTGGTCCTGTTGATGTTGTTGTTGTTGTTGTTGTTGTTGTTAACTGTTGTTGTTGAGTCGTTGAATAAGAACTGTTTAGAGGCTACGCTTTATATAGAATGATGGGGTTTTACGGCACGTCGACACAAATTGGTCATACTGTGCGCGAAAACTGATGAAAATGAACAATGAAATAGTCAATTATTAAAAATAAAAATGACCGATCAATCTATTTACAAATATTACTACTACTGTCTTTTAAAGATAACATGTTCTGCTGCTGCTGCTGCTGCTGCTGCTGCTGCTGCTGCTGCTGCTGCTGCTACTTCTCCTACTACTGCTGCTACAACTTCTGATGATGATGATGATGATGATGATCGTAACAATATATGGACTGCTGTTAATACCTCTGGTGTTGTGTCACTGCTATAATATCGTTCGTTTCTCTATACTTAACTATATGGCTATGCTTCTTATGATATATGTATTTCGTCATCAGCAGCAGCAGTAGCAGCAGCAGCAACATTCAGCATCGTGGCCATCGCTGTAAACATCGGTGCATCTTTAAATGAGTATCGTAGGTGTTTAAATTTCTTCTTATTTGTTTTGATTTTTTTCCCCTGGAAGGGGAGTGGGCCAATCCCGGAGGTACTGCAATACCGGGCCAACCCGTGGAGAGAGCGGAGCAAGCCCCTGACATCTCTCCTAGGTTCAAAAATCAGTTTAATATCGAAGTCCCCCAATGGGGGACGTATCAGATATTAAGCTGATAAGAACAGATACTACACTTTGATCTTAGCCAAAAGGCCGAGAAGCGATGCCGCGGAAAACATCGAGCAACTACTTAAATGGCAGCTCTACAACAACGCGATGGTTCGCAGTAAAACCAGCATTGGTTAGCCTCAGTCATACAGACCTTCAAGAAAACGATATTCACTTGCTGTAACTGGCATTGAATAGGTGAGAAAGTAATCTCGCTCATCGAATTTCGCGCAAACTGCAAGCCAGCAGTTGCAAAATGTACTTTTTGGGCCAAAATGAGCAATTCTCACATCTCTGAAACGTATGGAAAACGTTTGATAGTCGATCATATGCGTTTACTGTGTTCTGCTTCGCATCGTCTTGTTATTGTTTGGTCCTGTTGATGTTGTTGTTGTTGTTGTTGTTGTTGTTAACTGTTGTTGTTGAGTCGTTGAATAAGAACTGTTTAGAGGCTACGCTTTATATAGAATGATGGGGTTTTACGGCACGTCGACACAAATTGGTCATACTGTGCGCGAAAACTGATGAAAATGAACAATGAAATAGTCAATTATTAAAAATAAAAATGACCGATCAATCTATTTACAAATATTACTACTACTGTCTTTTAAAGATAACATGTTCTGCTGCTGCTGCTGCTGCTGCTGCTGCTGCTGCTGCTACTTCTCCTACTACTGCTGCTACAACTTCTGATGATGATGATGATGATGATGATCGTAACAATATATGGACTGCTGTTAATACCTCTGGTGTTGTGTCACTGCTATAATATCGTTCGTTTCTCTATACTTAACTATATGGCTATGCTTCTTATGATATATGTATTTCGTCATCAGCAGCAGCAGTAGCAGCAGCAGCAACATTCAGCATCGTGGCCATCGCTGTAAACATCGGTGCATCTTTAAATGAGTATCGTAGGTGTTTAAATTTCTTCTTATTTGTTTTGATTTTTTTCCCCTGGAAGGGGAGTGGGCCAATCCCGGAGGTACTGCAATACCGGGCCAACCCGTGGAGAGAGCGGAGCAAGCCCCTGACATCTCTCCTAGGTTCAAAAATCAGTTTAATATCGAAGTCCCCCAATGGGGGACGTATCAGATATTAAGCTGATAAGAACAGATACTACACTTTGATCTTAGCCAAAAGGCCGAGAAGCGATGCCGCGGAAAACATCGAGCAACTACTTAAATGGCAGCTCTACAACAACGCGATGGTTCGCAGTAAAACCAGCATTGGTTAGCCTCAGTCATACAGACCTTCAAGAAAACGATATTCACTTGCTGTAACTGGCATTGAATAGGTGAGAAAGTAATCTCGCTCATCGAATTTCGCGCAAACTGCAAGCCAGCAGTTGCAAAATGTACTTTTTGGGCCAAAATGAGCAATTCTCACATCTCTGAAACGTATGGAAAACGTTTGATAGTCGATCATATGCGTTTACTGTGTTCTGCTTCGCATCGTCTTGTTATTGTTTGGTCCTGTTGATGTTGTTGTTGTTGTTGTTGTTGTTGTTAACTGTTGTTGTTGAGTCGTTGAATAAGAACTGTTTAGAGGCTACGCTTTATATAGAATGATGGGGTTTTACGGCACGTCGACACAAATTGGTCATACTGTGCGCGAAAACTGATGAAAATGAACAATGAAATAGTCAATTATTAAAAATAAAAATGACCGATCAATCTATTTACAAATATTACTACTACTGTCTTTTAAAGATAACATGTTCTGCTGCTGCTGCTGCTGCTGCTGCTGCTGCTGCTGCTGCTGCTGCTGCTGCTGCTGCTGCTGCTGCTGCTGCTGCTGCTGCTGCTACTTCTCCTACTACTGCTGCTACAACTTCTGATGATGATGATGATGATGATGATCGTAACAATATATGGACTGCTGTTAATACCTCTGGTGTTGTGTCACTGCTATAATATCGTTCGTTTCTCTATACTTAACTATATGGCTATGCTTCTTATGATATATGTATTTCGTCATCAGCAGCAGCAGTAGCAGCAGCAGCAACATTCAGCATCGTGGCCATCGCTGTAAACATCGGTGCATCTTTAAATGAGTATCGTAGGTGTTTAAATTTCTTCTTATTTGTTTTGATTTTTTTCCCCTGGAAGGGGAGTGGGCCAATCCCGGAGGTACTGCAATACCGGGCCAACCCGTGGAGAGAGCGGAGCAAGCCCCTGACATCTCTCCTAGGTTCAAAAATCAGTTTAATATCGAAGTCCCCCAATGGGGGACGTATCAGATATTAAGCTGATAAGAACAGATACTACACTTTGATCTTAGCCAAAAGGCCGAGAAGCGATGCCGCGGAAAACATCGAGCAACTACTTAAATGGCAGCTCTACAACAACGCGATGGTTCGCAGTAAAACCAGCATTGGTTAGCCTCAGTCATACAGACCTTCAAGAAAACGATATTCACTTGCTGTAACTGGCATTGAATAGGTGAGAAAGTAATCTCGCTCATCGAATTTCGCGCAAACTGCAAGCCAGCAGTTGCAAAATGTACTTTTTGGGCCAAAATGAGCAATTCTCACATCTCTGAAACGTATGGAAAACGTTTGATAGTCGATCATATGCGTTTACTGTGTTCTGCTTCGCATCGTCTTGTTATTGTTTGGTCCTGTTGATGTTGTTGTTGTTGTTGTTGTTGTTGTTGTTAACTGTTGTTGTTGAGTCGTTGAATAAGAACTGTTTAGAGGCTACGCTTTATATAGAATGATGGGGTTTTACGGCACGTCGACACAAATTGGTCATACTGTGCGCGAAAACTGATGAAAATGAACAATGAATCAGTCAATTATTAAAAATAAAAATGACCGATCAATCTATTTACAAATATTACTACTACTGTCTTTTAAAGATAACATGTTCTGCTGCTGCTGCTGCTGCTGCTGCTGCTGCTGCTGCTGCTGCTGCTGCTGCTGCTGCTGCTGCTACTTCTCCTACTACTGCTGCTACAACTTCTGATGATGATGATGATGATGATGATCGTAACAATATATGGACTGCTGTTAATACCTCTGGTGTTATGTCACTGCTATAATATCGTTCGTTTCTCTATACTTAACTATATGGCTATGCTTCTTATGATATATGTATTTCGTCATCAGCAGCAGCAGTAGCAGCAGCAGCAACATTCAGCATCGTGGCCATCGCTGTAAACATCGGTGCATCTTTAAATGAGTATCGTAGGTGTTTAAATTTCTTCTTATTTGTTTTGATTTTTTTCCCCTGGAAGGGGAGTGGGCCAATCCCGGAGGTACTGCAATACCGGGCCAACCCGTGGAGAGAGCGGAGCAAGCCCCTGACATCTCTCCTAGGTTCAAAAATCAGTTTAATATCGAAGTCCCCCAATGGGGGACGTATCAGATATTAAGCTGATAAGAACAGATACTACACTTTGATCTTAGCCAAAAGGCCGAGAAGCGATGCCGCGGAAAACATCGAGCAACTACTTAAATGGCAGCTCTACAACAACGCGATGGTTCGCAGTAAAACCAGCATTGGTTAGCCTCAGTCATACAGACCTTCAAGAAAACGATATTCACTTGCTGTAACTGGCATTGAATAGGTGAGAAAGTAATCTCGCTCATCGAATTTCGCGCAAACTGCAAGCCAGCAGTTGCAAAATGTACTTTTTGGGCCAAAATGAGCAATTCTCACATCTCTGAAACGTATGGAAAACGTTTGATAGTCGATCATATGCGTTTACTGTGTTCTGCTTCGCATCGTCTTGTTATTGTTTGGTCCTGTTGATGTTGTTGTTGTTGTTGTTGTTGTTGTTAACTGTTGTTGTTGAGTCGTTGAATAAGAACTGTTTAGAGGCTACGCTTTATATAGAATGATGGGGTTTTACGGCACGTCGACACAAATTGGTCATACTGTGCGCGAAAACTGATGAAAATGAACAATGAAATAGTCAATTATTAAAAATAAAAATGACCGATCAATCTATTTACAAATATTACTACTACTGTCTTTTAAAGATAACATGTTCTGCTGCTGCTGCTGCTGCTGCTGCTGCTGCTGCTGCTGCTGCTGCTGCTGCTGCTGCTGCTGCTGCTGCTGCTACTTCTCCTACTACTGCTGCTACAACTTCTGATGATGATGATGATGATGATGATCGTAACAATATATGGACTGCTGTTAATACCTCTGGTGTTGTGTCACTGCTATAATATCGTTCGTTTCTCTATACTTAACTATATGGCTATGCTTCTTATGATATATGTATTTCGTCATCAGCAGCAGCAGTAGCAGCAGCAGCAACATTCAGCATCGTGGCCATCGCTGTAAACATCGGTGCATCTTTAAATGAGTATCGTAGGTGTTTAAATTTCTTCTTATTTGTTTTGATTTTTTTCCCCTGGAAGGGGAGTGGGCCAATCCCGGAGGTACTGCAATACCGGGCCAACCCGTGGAGAGAGCGGAGCAAGCCCCTGACATCTCTCCTAGGTTCAAAAATCAGTTTAATATCGAAGTCCCCCAATGGGGGACGTATCAGATATTAAGCTGATAAGAACAGATACTACACTTTGATCTTAGCCAAAAGGCCGAGAAGCGATGCCGCGGAAAACATCGAGCAACTACTTAAATGGCAGCTCTACAACAACGCGATGGTTCGCAGTAAAACCAGCATTGGTTAGCCTCAGTCATACAGACCTTCAAGAAAACGATATTCACTTGCTGTAACTGGCATTGAATAGGTGAGAAAGTAATCTCGCTCATCGAATTTCGCGCAAACTGCAAGCCAGCAGTTGCAAAATATACTTTTTGGGCCAAAATGAGCAATTCTCACATCTCTGAAACGTATGGAAAACGTTTGATAGTCGATCATATGCGTTTACTGTGTTCTGCTTCGCATCGTCTTGTTATTGTTTGGTCCTGTTGATGTTGTTGTTGTTGTTGTTGTTGTTGTTGTTAACTGTTGTTGTTGAGTCGTTGAATAAGAACTGTTTAGAGGCTACGCTTTATATAGAATGATGGGGTTTTACGGCACGTCGACACAAATTGGTCATACTGTGCGCGAAAACTGATGAAAATGAACAATGAAATAGTCAATTATTAAAAATAAAAATGACCGATCAATCTATTTACAAATATTACTACTACTGTCTTTTAAAGATAACATGTTCTGCTGCTGCTGCTGCTGCTGCTGCTGCTGCTGCTGCTGCTGCTGCTGCTGCTGCTGCTGCTGCTGCTGCTGCTGCTGCTGCTGCTGCTACTTCTCCTACTACTGCTGCTACAACTTCTGATGATGATGATGATGATGATGATCGTAACAATATATGGACTGCTGTTAATACCTCTGGTGTTGTGTCACTGCTATAATATCGTTCGTTTCTCTATACTTAACTATATGGCTATGCTTCTTATGATATATGTATTTCGTCATCAGCAGCAGCAGTAGCAGCAGCAGCAACATTCAGCATCGTGGCCATCGCTGTAAACATCGGTGCATCTTTAAATGAGTATCGTAGGTGTTTAAATTTCTTCTTATTTGTTTTGATTTTTTTCCCCTGGAAGGGGAGTGGGCCAATCCCGGAGGTACTGCAATACCGGGCCAACCCGTGGAGAGAGCGGAGCAAGCCCCTGACATCTCTCCTAGGTTCAAAAATCAGTTTAATATCGAAGTCCCCCAATGGGGGACGTATCAGATATTAAGCTGATAAGAACAGATACTACACTTTGATCTTAGCCAAAAGGCCGAGAAGCGATGCCGCGGAAAACATCGAGCAACTACTTAAATGGCAGCTCTACAACAACGCGATGGTTCGCAGTAAAACCAGCATTGGTTAGCCTCAGTCATACAGACCTTCAAGAAAACGATATTCACTTGCTGTAACTGGCATTGAATAGGTGAGAAAGTAATCTCGCTCATCGAATTTCGCGCAAACTGCAAGCCAGCAGTTGCAAAATGTACTTTTTGGGCCAAAATGAGCAATTCTCACATCTCTGAAACGTATGGAAAACGTTTGATAGTCGATCATATGCGTTTACTGTGTTCTGCTTCGCATCGTCTTGTTATTGTTTGGTCCTGTTGATGTTGTTGTTGTTGTTGTTGTTGTTGTTAACTGTTGTTGTTGAGTCGTTGAATAAGAACTGTTTAGAGGCTACGCTTTATATAGAATGATGGGGTTTTACGGCACGTCGACACAAATTGGTCATACTGTGCGCGAAAACTGATGAAAATGAACAATGAAATAGTCAATTATTAAAAATAAAAATGACCGATCAATCTATTTACAAATATTACTACTACTGTCTTTTAAAGATAACATGTTCTGCTGCTGCTGCTGCTGCTGCTGCTGCTGCTGCTGCTGCTGCTGCTGCTGCTGCTGCTGCTGCTGCTGCTGCTGCTACTTCTCCTACTACTGCTGCTACAACTTCTGATGATGATGATGATGATGATGATCGTAACAATATATGGACTGCTGTTAATACCTCTGGTGTTGTGTCACTGCTATAATATCGTTCGTTTCTCTATACTTAACTATATGGCTATGCTTCTTATGATATATGTATTTCGTCATCAGCAGCAGCAGTAGCAGCAGCAGCAACATTCAGCATCGTGGCCATCGCTGTAAACATCGGTGCATCTTTAAATGAGTATCGTAGGTGTTTAAATTTCTTCTTATTTGTTTTGATTTTTTTCCCCTGGAAGGGGAGTTGGCCAATCCCGGAGGTACTGCAATACCGGGCCAACCCGTGGAGAGAGCGGAGCAAGCCCCTGACATCTCTCCTAGGTTCAAAAATCAGTTTAATATCGAAGTCCCCCAATGGGGGACGTATCAGATATTAAGCTGATAAGAACAGATACTACACTTTGATCTTAGCCAAAAGGCCGAGAAGCGATGCCGCGGAAAACATCGAGCAACTACTTAAATGGCAGCTCTACAACAACGCGATGGTTCGCAGTAAAACCAGCATTGGTTAGCCTCAGTCATACAGACCTTCAAGAAAACGATATTCACTTGCTGTAACTGGCATTGAATAGGTGAGAAAGTAATCTCGCTCATCGAATTTCGCGCAAACTGCAAGCCAGCAGTTGCAAAATGTACTTTTTGGGCCAAAATGAGCAATTCTCACATCTCTGAAACGTATGGAAAACGTTTGATAGTCGATCATATGCGTTTACTGTGTTCTGCTTCGCATCGTCTTGTTATTGTTTGGTCCTGTTGATGTTGTTGTTGTTGTTGTTGTTGTTGTTAACTGTTGTTGTTGAGTCGTTGAATAAGAACTGTTTAGAGGCTACGCTTTATATAGAATGATGGGGTTTTACGGCACGTCGACACAAATTGGTCATACTGTGCGCGAAAACTGATGAAAATGAACAATGAAATAGTCAATTATTAAAAATAAAAATGACCGATCAATCTATTTACAAATATTACTACTACTGTCTTTTAAAGATAACATGTTCTGCTGCTGCTGCTGCTGCTGCTGCTGCTGCTGCTGCTGCTGCTGCTGCTGCTGCTGCTGCTGCTGCTGCTGCTGCTACTACTTCTCCTACTACTGCTGCTACAACTTCTGATGATGATGATGATGATGATGATCGTAACAATATATGGACTGCTGTTAATACCTCTGGTGTTGTGTCACTGCTATAATATCGTTCGTTTCTCTATACTTAACTATATGGCTATGCTTCTTATGATATATGTATTTCGTCATCAGCAGCAGCAGTAGCAGCAGCAGCAACATTCAGCATCGTGGCCATCGCTGTAAACATCGGTGCATCTTTAAATGAGTATCGTAGGTGTTTAAATTTCTTCTTATTTGTTTTGATTTTTTTCCCCTGGAAGGGGAGTGGGCCAATCCCGGAGGTACTGCAATACCGGGCCAACCCGTGGAGAGAGCGGAGCAAGCCCCTGACATCTCTCCTAGGTTCAAAAATCAGTTTAATATCGAAGTCCCCCAATGGGGGACGTATCAGATATTAAGCTGATAAGAACAGATACTACACTTTGATCTTAGCCAAAAGGCCGAGAAGCGATGCCGCGGAAAACATCGAGCAACTACTTAAATGGCAGCTCTACAACAACGCGATGGTTCGCAGTAAAACCAGCATTGGTTAGCCTCAGTCATACAGACCTTCAAGAAAACGATATTCACTTGCTGTAACTGGCATTGAATAGGTGAGAAAGTAATCTCGCTCATCGAATTTCGCGCAAACTGCAAGCCAGCAGTTGCAAAATGTACTTTTTGGGCCAAAATGAGCAATTCTCACATCTCTGAAACGTATGGAAAACGTTTGATAGTCGATCATATGCGTTTACTGTGTTCTGCTTCGCATCGTCTTGTTATTGTTTGGTCCTGTTGATGTTGTTGTTGTTGTTGTTGTTGTTGTTGTTAACTGTTGTTGTTGAGTCGTTGAATAAGAACTGTTTAGAGGCTACGCTTTATATAGAATGATGGGGTTTTACGGCACGTCGACACAAATTGGTCATACTGTGCGCGAAAACTGATGAAAATGAACAATGAAATAGTCAATTATTAAAAATAAAAATGACCGATCAATCTATTTACAAATATTACTACTACTGTCTTTTAAAGATAACATGTTCTGCTGCTGCTGCTGCTGCTGCTGCTGCTGCTGCTGCTGCTGCTGCTACTTCTCCTACTACTGCTGCTACAACTTCTGATGATGATGATGATGATGATGATCGTAACAATATATGGACTGCTGTTAATACCTCTGGTGTTGTGTCACTGCTATAATATCGTTCGTTTCTCTATACTTAACTATATGGCTATGCTTCTTATGATATATGTATTTCGTCATCAGCAGCAGCAGTAGCAGCAGCAGCAACATTCAGCATCGTGGCCATCGCTGTAAACATCGGTGCATCTTTAAATGAGTATCGTAGGTGTTTAAATTTCTTCTTATTTGTTTTGATTTTTTTCCCCTGGAAGGGGAGTGGGCCAATCCCGGAGGTACTGCAATACCGGGCCAACCCGTGGAGAGAGCGGAGCAAGCCCCTGACATCTCTCCTAGGTTCAAAAATCAGTTTAATATCGAAGTCCCCCAATGGGGGACGTATCAGATATTAAGCTGATAAGAACAGATACTACACTTTGATCTTAGCCAAAAGGCCGAGAAGCGATGCCGCGGAAAACATCGAGCAACTACTTAAATGGCAGCTCTACAACAACGCGATGGTTCGCAGTAAAACCAGCATTGGTTAGCCTCAGTCATACAGACCTTCAAGAAAACGATATTCACTTGCTGTAACTGGCATTGAATAGGTGAGAAAGTAATCTCGCTCATCGAATTTCGCGCAAACTGCAAGCCAGCAGTTGCAAAATGTACTTTTTGGGCCAAAATGAGCAATTCTCACATCTCTGAAACGTATGGAAAACGTTTGATAGTCGATCATATGCGTTTACTGTGTTCTGCTTCGCATCGTCTTGTTATTGTTTGGTCCTGTTGATGTTGTTGTTGTTGTTGTTGTTGTTGTTAACTGTTGTTGTTGAGTCGTTGAATAAGAACTGTTTAGAGGCTACGCTTTATATAGAATGATGGGGTTTTACGGCACGTCGACACAAATTGGTCATACTGTGCGCGAAAACTGATGAAAATGAACAATGAAATAGTCAATTATTAAAAATAAAAATGACCGATCAATCTATTTACAAATATTACTACTACTGTCTTTTAAAGATAACATGTTCTGCTGCTGCTGCTGCTGCTGCTGCTGCTGCTGCTGCTGCTGCTGCTGCTACTTCTCCTACTACTGCTGCTACAACTTCTGATGATGATGATGATGATGATGATCGTAACAATATATGGACTGCTGTTAATACCTCTGGTGTTGTGTCACTGCTATAATATCGTTCGTTTCTCTATACTTAACTATATGGCTATGCTTCTTATGATATATGTATTTCGTCATCAGCAGCAGCAGTAGCAGCAGCAGCAACATTCAGCATCGTGGCCATCGCTGTAAACATCGGTGCATCTTTAAATGAGTATCGTAGGTGTTTAAATTTCTTCTTATTTGTTTTGATTTTTTTCCCCTGGAAGGGGAGTGGGCCAATCCCGGAGGTACTGCAATACCGGGCCAACCCGTGGAGAGAGCGGAGCAAGCCCCTGACATCTCTCCTAGGTTCAAACATCAGTTTAATATCGAAGTCCCCCAATGGGGGACGTATCAGATATTAAGCTGATAAGAACAGATACTACACTTTGATCTTAGCCAAAAGGCCGAGAAGCGATGCCGCGGAAAACATCGAGCAACTACTTAAATGGCAGCTCTACAACAACGCGATGGTTCGCAGTAAAACCAGCATTGGTTAGCCTCAGTCATACAGACCTTCAAGAAAACGATATTCACTTGCTGTAACTGGCATTGAATAGGTGAGAAAGTAATCTCGCTCATCGAATTTCGCGCAAACTGCAAGCCAGCAGTTGCAAAATGTACTTTTTGGGCCAAAATGAGCAATTCTCACATCTCTGAAACGTATGGAAAACGTTTGATAGTCGATCATATGCGTTTACTGTGTTCTGCTTCGCATCGTCTTGTTATTGTTTGGTCCTGTTGATGTTGTTGTTGTTGTTGTTGTTGTTGTTAACTGTTGTTGTTGAGTCGTTGAATAAGAACTGTTTAGAGGCTACGCTTTATATAGAATGATGGGGTTTTACGGCACGTCGACACAAATTGGTCATACTGTGCGCGAAAACTGATGAAAATGAACAATGAAATAGTCAATTATTAAAAATAAAAATGACCGATCAATCTATTTACAAATATTACTACTACTGTCTTTTAAAGATAACATGTTCTGCTGCTGCTGCTGCTGCTGCTGCTGCTGCTGCTGCTGCTGCTGCTGCTGCTGCTGCTGCTGCTGCTGCTGCTGCTACTTCTCCTACTACTGCTGCTACAACTTCTGATGATGATGATGATGATGATGATCGTAACAATATATGGACTGCTGTTAATACCTCTGGTGTTGTGTCACTGCTATAATATCGTTCGTTTCTCTATACTTAACTATATGGCTATGCTTCTTATGATATATGTATTTCGTCATCAGCAGCAGCAGTAGCAGCAGCAGCAACATTCAGCATCGTGGCCATCGCTGTAAACATCGGTGCATCTTTAAATGAGTATCGTAGGTGTTTAAATTTCTTCTTATTTGTTTTGATTTTTTTCCCCTGGAAGGGGAGTGGGCCAATCCCGGAGGTACTGCAATACCGGGCCAACCCGTGGAGAGAGCGGAGCAAGCCCCTGACATCTCTCCTAGGTTCAAAAATCAGTTTAATATCGAAGTCCCCCAATGGGGGACGTATCAGATATTAAGCTGATAAGAACAGATACTACACTTTGATCTTAGCCAAAAGGCCGAGAAGCGATGCCGCGGAAAACATCGAGCAACTACTTAAATGGCAGCTCTACAACAACGCGATGGTTCGCAGTAAAACCAGCATTGGTTAGCCTCAGTCATACAGACCTTCAAGAAAACGATATTCACTTGCTGTAACTGGCATTGAATAGGTGAGAAAGTAATCTCGCTCATCGAATTTCGCGCAAACTGCAAGCCAGCAGTTGCAAAATGTACTTTTTGGGCCAAAATGAGCAATTCTCACATCTCTGAAACGTATGGAAAACGTTTGATAGTCGATCATATGCGTTTACTGTGTTCTGCTTCGCATCGTCTTGTTATTGTTTGGTCCTGTTGATGTTGTTGTTGTTGTTGTTGTTGTTGTTAACTGTTGTTGTTGAGTCGTTGAATAAGAACTGTTTAGAGGCTACGCTTTATATAGAATGATGGGGATTTACGGCACGTCGACACAAATTGGTCATACTGTGCGCGAAAACTGATGAAAATGAACAATGAAATAGTCAATTATTAAAAATAAAAATGACCGATCAATCTATTTACAAATATTACTACTACTGTCTTTTAAAGATAACATGTTCTGCTGCTGCTACTGCTGCTGCTGCTGCTGCTGCTGCTGCTGCTGCTGCTGCTGCTGCTGCTGCTGCTGCTGCTACTTCTCCTACTACTGCTGCTACAACTTCTGATGATGATGATGATGATGATGATCGTAACAATATATGGACTGCTGTTAATACCTCTGGTGTTGTGTCACTGCTATAATATCGTTCGTTTCTCTATACTTAACTATATGGCTATGCTTCTTATGATATATGTATTTCGTCATCAGCAGCAGCAGTAGCAGCAGCAGCAACATTCAGCATCGTGGCCATCGCTGTAAACATCGGTGCATCTTTAAATGAGTATCGTAGGTGTTTAAATTTCTTCTTATTTGTTTTGATTTTTTTCCCCTGGAAGGGGAGTGGGCCAATCCCGGAGGTACTGCAATACCGGGCCAACCCGTGGAGAGAGCGGAGCAAGCCCCTGACATCTCTCCTAGGTTCAAAAATCAGTTTAATATCGAAGTCCCCCAATGGGGGACGTATCAGATATTAAGCTGATAAGAACAGATACTACACTTTGATCTTAGCCAAAAGGCCGAGAAGCGATGCCGCGGAAAACATCGAGCAACTACTTAAATGGCAGCTCTACAACAACGCGATGGTTCGCAGTAAAGCCAGCATTGGTTAGCCTCAGTCATACAGAACTTCAAGAAAACGATATTCACTTGCTGTAACTGGCATTGAATAGGTGAGAAAGTAATCTCGCTCATCGAATTTCGCGCAAACTGCAAGCCAGCAGTTGCAAAATGTACTTTTTGGGCCTAAATGAGCAATTCTCACATCTCTGAAACGTATGGAAAACGTTTGATAGTCGATCATATGCGTTTACTGTGTTCTGCTTCGCATCGTCTTGTTATTGTTTGGTCCTGTTGATGTTGTTGTTGTTGTTGTTGTTGTTGTTAACTGTTGTTGTTGAGTCGTTGAATAAGAACTGTTTAGAGGCTACGCTTTATATAGAATGATGGGGTTTTACGGCACGTCGACACAAATTGGTCATACTGTGCGCGAAAACTGATGAAAATGAACAATGAAATAGTCAATTATTAAAAATAAAAATGACCGATCAATCTATTTACAAATATTACTACTACTGTCTTTTAAAGATAACATGTTCTGCTGCTGCTGCTGCTGCTGCTGCTGCTGCTGCTGCTGCTGCTGCTGCTACTTCTCCTACTACTGCTGCTACAACTTCTGATGATGATGATGATGATGATGATCGTAACAATATATGGACTGCTGTTAATACCTCTGGTGTTGTGTCACTGCTATAATATCGTTCGTTTCTCTATACTTAACTATATGGCTATGCTTCTTATGATATATATATTTCGTCATCAGCAGCAGCAGTAGCAGCAGCAGCAACATTCAGCATCGTGGCCATCGCTGTAAACATCGGTGCATCTTTAAATGAGTATCGTAGGTGTTTAAATTTCTTCTTATTTGTTTTGATTTTTTTCCCCTGGAAGGGGAGTGGGCCAATCCCGGAGGTACTGCAATACCGGGCCAACCCGTGGAGAGAGCGGAGCAAGCCCCTGACATCTCTCCTAGGTTCAAAAATCAGTTTAATATCGAAGTCCCCCAATGGGGGACGTATCAGATATTAAGCTGATAAGAACAGATACTACACTTTGATCTTAGCCAAAAGGCCGAGAAGCGATGCCGCGGAAAACATCGAGCAACTACTTAAATGGCAGCTCTACAACAACGCGATGGTTCGCAGTAAAACCAGCATTGGTTAGCCTCAGTCATACAGACCTTCAAGAAAACGATATTCACTTGCTGTAACTGGCATTGAATAGGTGAGAAAGTAATCTCGCTCATCGAATTTCGCGCAAACTGCAAGCCAGCAGTTGCAAATTGTACTTTTTGGGCCAAAATGAGCAATTCTCACATCTCTGAAACGTATGGAAAACGTTTGATAGTCGATCATATGCGTTTACTGTGTTCTGCTTCGCATCGTCTTGTTATTGTTTGGTCCTGTTGATGTTGTTGTTGTTGTTGTTGTTGTTGTTAACTGTTGTTGTTGAGTCGTTGAATAAGAACTGTTTAGAGGCTACGCTTTATATAGAATGATGGGGTTTTACGGCACGTCGACACAAATTGGTCATACTGTGCGCGAAAACTGATGAAAATGAACTATGAAATAGTCAATTATTAAAAATAAAAATGACCGATCAATCTATTTACAAATATTACTACTACTGTCTTTTAAAGATAACATGTTCTGCTGCTGCTGCTGCTGCTGCTGCTGCTGCTGCTGCTGCTGCTGCTGCTGCTGCTGCTGCTACTTCTCCTACTACTGCTGCTACAACTTCTGATGATGATGATGATGATGATGATCGTAACAATATATGGACTGCTGTTAATACCTCTGGTGTTGTGTCACTGCTATAATATCGTTCGTTTCTCTATACTTAACTATATGGCTATGCTTCTTATGATATATGTATTTCGTCATCAGCAGCAGCAGTAGCAGCAGCAGCAACATTCAGCATCGTGGCCATCGCTGTAAACATCGGTGCATCTTTAAATGAGTATCGTAGGTGTTTAAATTTCTTCTTATTTGTTTTGATTTTTTTCCCCTGGAAGGGGAGTGGGCCAATCCCGGAGGTACTGCAATACCGGGCCAACCCGTGGAGAGAGCGGAGCAAGCCCCTTACATCTCTCCTAGGTTCAAAAATCAGTTTAATATCGAAGTCCCCCAATGGGGGACGTATCAGATATTAAGCTGATAAGAACAGATACTACACTTTGATCTTAGCCAAAAGGCCGAGAAGCGATGCCGCGGAAAACATCGAGCAACTACTTAAATGGCAGCTCTACAACAACGCGATGGTTCGCAGTAAAACCAGCATTGGTTAGCCTCAGTCATACAGACCTTCAAGAAAACGATATTCACTTGCTGTAACTGGCATTGAATAGGTGAGAAAGTAATCTCGCTCATCGAATTTCGCGCAAACTGCAAGCCAGCAGTTGCAAAATGTACTTTTTGGGCCAAAATGAGCAATTCTCACATCTCTGAAACGTATGGAAAACGTTTGATAGTCGATCATATGCGTTTACTGTGTTCTGCTTCGCATCGTCTTGTTATTGTTTGGTCCTGTTGATGTTGTTGTTGTTGTTGTTGTTGTTGTTAACTGTTGTTGTTGAGTCGTTGAATAAGAACTGTTTAGAGGCTACGCTTTATATAGAATGATGGGGTTTTACGGCACGTCGACACAAATTGGTCATACTGTGCGCGAAAACTGATGAAAATGAACAATGAAATAGTCAATTATTAAAAATAAAAATGACCGATCAATCTATTTACAAATATTACTACTACTGTCTTTTAAAGATAACATGTTCTGCTGCTGCTGCTGCTGCTGCTGCTGCTGCTGCTGCTGCTGCTGCTGCTGCTACTTCTCCTACTACTGCTGCTACAACTTCTGATGATGATGATGATGATGATGATCGTAACAATATATGGACTGCTGTTAATACCTCTGGTGTTGTGTCACTGCTATAATATCGTTCGTTTCTCTATACTTAACTATATGGCTATGCTTCTTATGATATATGTATTTCGTCATCAGCAGCAGCAGTAGCAGCAGCAGCAACATTCAGCATCGTGGCCATCGCTGTA